>JAJKFI010000044.1:3762532-3782055 GCA_029204185.1 Lerista edwardsae | reverse complement strand
TTGGGCCACACTGTGCCCTTGGCTCCGCACCTGCTAAACAGCAGGTGCAAATCTGAGGAGCCCATCGGCGCAGCTGGCACCTACCCCGGGGCAAGGGGGCAAACATATCCTTACCCCAGGGAGGCTCCAGCCTGCTCCAACTTGCGCTGGGTAGAGCACAGGCCCACTGGCCTTCCCATTCCAGCACAAGTTAGGATTGCGCCCTGAATCATACCCACGAAAGCACCTTGAGAACATTATGTTCCTGCATAAATAGCTAGTGGCCTTAGACAAGGCTTACCTTGCGGGGTGAGGCAAGGTGCAATGTTCCCACACACTCCCACAAAGCTGCATACTAGCAAGCAATAAAAGAAAACATCCCCTGATCCAGCCTGGAATGACCCAGACAGCTTGCTCTTCTTCTCCCACATGGCTTTTGTGAGTTCGGTTATATAAAGCTTTCTACAACCATGCATGTGGGGTCGTATACACCCGCATATAGAACGTGGCACCACTGTTAAAGATGACGGATGCACCTCTTCGTTACAGCAGATAAGTTACTAACTCCAGTGTCATGTTTGCTCCAACGTTCATTGATTGCCAAATTGAGATGACAATACGGCACACCAGTGGCAGTGAATGGATTGCACTTTTATTGCCACAGACTCAATAATCATTTCCCGCTTTTACAGGCATGCCAGATAATTATTTGTGCGGGAGGTTAGCTGACACTCTGGGTGTTTAACTGGAAGCCGAAACGTTAGCCCTTTCCAACGTGGCCAAAAAGGAGGGTTGTGAAATTTGGAAAGCAAAACGTCTGGGATCTGGGACAGCCTGGGAATGTCGTGGTGGGTCCAGGCAGAGGTGGATTTGCTGTGGAGCGTGAGGTGGCAACTGCTATGCGTGCCATTGGGTGGTGTGGGAGGTCCGTGTGCCCCAGTTGAACACCAGTTGCAGTGGCAGAGGAGAAAAATGAGAGCAGAGGCTGGTCTGCCCACCCTCCCCTGGACCTGTTTGGCTCAGAAATGGAGCATTCGCTAGTGCTGGGGGTGTGGTATAGTGGCACAGGGGGTGGCATGGTGGCACTAGTGCAGTGGCGTCATGCAGCCGGAATGCTGGGCGGGAGGAACAGGTGAGAGGCAGCCCTCTCAGCCCTTCCCCGGGGCGGGGAAGACGGAGAAATGGAGCGGTACGCAATGGGCGGGCTGCCGCTCACCCGTTCCTCCCGCCCAGCGTTCCGGCTGCATGACGCCGCTGCACTAGGGTCACCATGCCTAGGCGCATTCAGATCCCATTACGGCTCTAGGTCCCGGAGGTAATGAACACACTTCCATAGTATTCTGAGACTAGAATCCAGGGTTTGTAGTAGAGGTATGCAAGGTGGAAAAAAAATCATTTCCATTCTTGAAAATGTTGAGTCATTTCCACTTTTACATTTTCTGTTCATTTTGATTTGATTTGTTACGACTTCATTCATTTTTTTTTCATTTTTTCGTTCTGTTTTCCATTGGTTTCACTGGGAGATGTGCTGGTTCTTCCACTGCCTGTGGGATGACATTTCCAGGCATTAAAAAGCTCTCTTACCACATTGAACCTGCCAAATTTCAGAGCGATTGGATAATTGACCGCCATTTTAGAAGCAATTAAGAAGGCACACAATTGGATAAAAATGGCATCAGCTAAAGAGGGACTGCAGCTTTTCGGCTGCTTATACCCTCGCTGTGTTTCACCCTGTTCATACGGATTGTGTAAGCATCCTACAACCACTCAAAACGATCAAACCTTTCAATGGGAAAGACCCAATTATATCCGATTTTGAAGAGGGGTCAAACTAATAGTAATTCCAAATTGAGAAAGGCATTGTCATGTTTGCTCTGGGACACTCATAAAGTACACACATGGGGAAATCAAAACACATGCCTTTCTGCAGTTGCCTCCTTGCACACCACAATGGGGATTGACATTTGATGATAAGAAAGGAAAATATAACCCCCTGCTAATTTTTATTTGGGAAAAGGTGAATCTACAATAAGGAGAGAGGACAGCAAGAGAAAAAAAAAATCAATAAAATAAATGAGCCATGATTTAAAATATACTTAACTCACCCACCAAACAGACAGCTGAAAAACCCAAGTGTCATTAGTTACTAGGCAGAATAAGGTTGCAAAGAAATGCCTTGTCTCCTGGAAAAGGAAGTGATCAGGGAGATGCTAAAAGGAGGAAGAGGAAGAGGTAAAGAAGAAGGCAGGTTCCTCAAGTAAGGAGGCCCAGTGCCTATGGATATTAGGACATTATCAAATGGGGAAGAAGGTGGGAGGGAGAAATACAGGTTTGGCGTATGCAAAAGGGGAAAGGGAGAAGCAGGGGGTTAAGTGTGAAGAAGATGGGGGGCATTCATGTTGTGGAAAGGTGTTGCTCCTCTGCATTCTGTAAGCAGGAGGTGGATCAAGCACGCTGGGATTACCCAGGGGAAGGGGATGAAGGTCACTCTGAGAAGCCTCTGGTGGCTTCCTGGCTGCCCCTGGTTGCAGTGGTAGCCATTTGGCTACTGCTGTGCCCACCCAGAGGCAGATCTAAGGGAGGGCAAAGCTCTAAGTTTTGCAAGAAGCCTTACCTTGCAGTGGAAATCACTCCTCTCCTGCACCGTTTTAGCCAATCCTCAAAGGGAAAAGCAACATCTTGGCGCTGCTTACTGGCTACAGCAGCAAGGGAGAGGAGGGATTCACATGACAGGGTAAGGCTTCTTGCAGCACTTAGAGCTTTGCCTTCCCTGTAGATCCGCCTCTGTGCCCACAGCAGTCAGGCAGCTCAGGATTGGGCTGTCCATGACGTATTGTTGTTGTTTTTTTACTGAAATGCCTGATGCTTTCCCTCCCCTGCTGCCCCACAAATCGAGCACCCCACAAGAGATTGCCTGGGTTGTGTACAAGGGAAAAGCAGGAATATCGAACTCTTAGGGAACTACTACCGCTCCTTTCCTGCTTTTGTTATTAAGAGAAGCACAAACTCTGTGCACAAACCCTGTCTTACGGATGCTTAGGATTTAAATTCAGGTTTCCGAAAGCTGAAGAGAATCCAGCCACAGTGATTCTGCATGGAATTGATGTCCTCTCTGTATTGATCAGTGCTGTCATCAACCCTGATCAACTAGCCAGCATCAACACAGATACACTTGACCAATTGGCTGATAGTGGAAATGAAGACTAATGATACAGTTTGTTGCCAAGTGTGTTCTGGCCTTCTTTGATAGGGTGACTAGGCTGGAAGACTGTGGGAACAGCGTTGGCATCGTGTACTCAAAGTTCAGGAAAGCATTTTACAAAATCTCCAACACACATTTCGTGGCAAGGAATGGTGGTGATTTTTGATCGTGGAACCTTTGAGAATGCCCTCCAGACGAAGGCGGAACATCAGGCAAAAGATACCCTGTTGGACCATGGCCTTCAACCCCGACATTTTTAATTGGACTATTAGATAACATTGTTGATAAAATGGTTAAGGGTGCAACCTGGCATTGTGCCAGCACAGCTCTCTTGTGCCGGACCAGTGATGTTGCAAACATGCCATAAGGCCAGTGGCGTCATGCTGCTGGAACGCTGGGCAGGAGGAACCGGTGAGTGGCAGCCCGCCCGTTGCGTACCGCTCCGTTTCGCCGTCTTCCCCGCCACGGGGGTGGGGAAGACAGCGAAACGGAGCGGTATGCAACAGGTGGGCTGCCGCTCACCCATTCCTCCCGCCCAGTGTTCTGGCAGCATGACGCTGCTGCATAAGGTGCATCTGCATCCTGGATTTGGTCGCTGGGCCAGCACCAGCAAAGCATTGGTGCAGGAGCACCACCATGCCTGTCAGTCTCCCCTTGCCCCATTCTGAGCCACAGCTGCCTCTTAGCGTGGTTAGGAGACAGCACAGGTGAGCCGGCCTGTCTATGCCAGCACAGGTTGGGACTGAATTCTCAGTATGCTAACAAGGGGAATCAGTTCTTTGCCTATTAAGCATGGGTAGCTGGGGCATGTCTGAAAGGTTACTCTCAGATCAGGGTGAACACCTTGTCTCATGTTCAGGAAGACCTAGGAAGAATTAGGTTACCTCTCAACCCCCAACTATGTCAGAAGTGGCCAAATCGTAGCTTGTGAGCCACGTGACATTTTATGGATGCACTCCTAACCTGAAGTTAGGTTGGCACAAGTCAGTGGTGTCATTCAAATGATTTAGGAACAGGAACTCACTTTTGAGTTCAAATTCAAATGTTGAAAAACAAAACAAAACCCGGAAGCAGCCATGGAGCCCGTTAGGATCCGGAACGCCCATTCTGGTCCATTCCCCCTGAATGACATCACTGGTGCCAGCCCAGGAGTGTTGCAAATGCACCATAAAGCACATTTGCACCACTCGGGCAGCGCACCCCCGTGTCGGCGCTAAGGCAACAGGACCGGCGCTTCTGGCAGCGCCGGTCGTGTTGCACCTGCGTAGCGCCTCCCTAGCAAGGGAGGTGCCATGACGGGGTGGAGTGGGGATTGGTGCGGGGGAGGGAGAATGTGGGCAGGACTTGGGCAGGATGTGGGCAGGCTTTGGAGGTGGCCATATGGCCACATCCTAAGCCTGTCCGTGAGGCCACGAGGCCCCGATTTGGGCCACACAGTCTCCTCGGATCTGCACCCACTCTTTAGTGGGTGCAGATCCAAGGAGCACATGGGGAGGCTGGAGCCTCCCCTATGGTAAGGGAGCACATGCTCCCCTGCCATGGGAGGCTCCAGCCTCCCCCCACCCAGCGTTGGATATGGCGCTGGCCGGCCGGCCTTGCCATTCCGGCGCTCTGTAGGATGGCGCTCTCAGAGTCAGGGAGAACGGCGCATGGATGTGCGACTTGTGCCAGCCTACGGCCAGGTCAGGATTGGCCTCTGTGACGTATAATGTGCAGCTCTTGGAACTACGTTGGCTGAGCAACTTTGTGCATCACAGTCAGTTTTAAAAGAGGTTGAGGTGATGCAAAACTCATTAAAATGGGCCCTGCCTTCACTTTGCTATTGGGAAATGGCTGAGAAATAACCCAACTGATTGCTGCATTTTCAGGAAAGCAGCAGGCTCTGGCATCACAATGGCGACGCTTTCGGCCATGACATCACTTCCGGTGGGTCCTGGACAGTGTGTCGTTCTCAAAAGTGGGCCCTGGTGCTAAAAAACTTGAGCACCACTGTGGCAAAGCCCAGCAATATATCACTTGAGTACTACTACTAGTACTGATCCTGCCAACCTAGCAGTTCGAAAGCACCTAAATGCGAGTAGATAAATAGGGACCACTTCGGTGGGAAGGGAACGGCGTTCCTACGGTGCTACGGTGCTATGGTGCGCTACGGCGTAGAGTCATGCCGGCCACATGACCACGGAAGCTTGTCCTCGGACAAAACGCCGGCTCTACAGGCTTTGAAACGGAGATGAGCACCGCCCCCTACAGTCGGTCACAATTAGACCATTCGGTTGTGGGGAAACCTCTACCTTTACTAGTACTGAGGGGTGGCCCAACCAGGTGTGCAATGGCTGGTAGCCCTTGGACGGTTCCTAACCTGGCCACCACCTGATACAGCCCCTGATTGGGAAGCATCTATTCAGTCATGGTAAGAGTAAGCATATTTAATTCTGGGACATGAATTCTGTAAGGGCAATTCTCATTTAGGTAATTTGGGTGGGAGTTGTTGGGGGTTTTGAAGGCAGTGGCCCCCTTTCACCCATCAGCTCCCTTATTTCCAAATTGCTGAGGCTCCAGATATCAGCATCGAGCTTCTTTATTGTATGGTTTCACATTGCCAGTGATTATGTGAAGGTTAAAGTTGTGATCGCTTCAGTTTCCAGCAGAGAAAGGAAGATCAGTCACTATTATACTCAAACGGGGAATTGTACATAATGATAATTATTAGATATAGTGTTCTGAACACAGTAACTAAAGTACAGCAAGAGTTCCAATAATAGCTATTAAAAGAACTTTTCCAACGCTTTCATTTTCTTCTTTGATGGGCAAACCTAATAAATCTTTGCGCTGGAGTTCAGATCAGGGCTCAGAATTGCTCAGGGCTTCCTCTAACCCAGAGTTCAGAGCTTGCTTCCAGTGCTAGGGTGTCATCGCCTTTGGATATTTATTGTATTTTATTCAAAATAATGCCATCTCAAAATCTTAAATCTGCTATTGTTAAGCAAGGTGATTGAGCAGGGAGTGGCATTCTCACTAAGCTCTCCATCACGACCCCAAGATTTTTTTCCTGTTTCATTCATTCATTCATTCATTCATTGGATTTCTACCTTGCATTTCTGCCCCCCCCCCCAGGGCCGTCTTTAAGCCAATGTGACCAATGTCGTCACATCGGGCCCCGCGCTTCAGGGAGCCCTGCACTAGCAGGGTGAGCACATTGCCTGTGGCTGCAGCTGGGATCTCGATGGGCTGTAAGTCAGTGGGACGAGCAGAGCAGCTTGACCTCCCACCTGCCTCTCTCACCTGCCTCTGCCTCTGAACAGCCCAAAATGGGCCACCTGGAAGCAGTTGGCGGTGATGTTATGCTATCACCACCAACTACTTCAACATGCCATGCTTTGCACGTGGCACAAACAGCGCTCTTCTTGGTGAGTGGGGGGCCCCGCAGGGAGGGTTGGGGGCCCCACAGGAATGCCCCACATTGGGCCCCGCCACTGCTAGAGCCGACCCTGCTGCCCCCATGTTGGTGGTGCACAATATTAAAATTGTAAACATTAAAATCAGATACGATAAAAAAAATAGGGTCAACAATTAAAACAATAACATTAAAACAATTTAAAATTTAAAAATGAAGAGGCCCCCATGGATCCCATAGTCGCAGTTACAAATACCAGCCAGCATGTCAGCAGCTAAAAGTTTCAAAAAGTCTTAAGACCCTGCCGAAAGATTGCCAAAGAGGGAGCTGTTCTTAATTCTAAGGGGAGGGCATTCCACAGCTGTGGGGCCACCACCGAGAAGGCCCTGTTCCTGGCCACCATCCCCCGCACCTCGCCTGGTGGCTGCACAGTCAGAACGCCCCCCCCCAGATAACCTAAGAGTATGGGTAGGATTGTATGGTCCCTCAAATACCCTGGAACCAAACCGTAAAGGGCTTGTCACTGTCACTGTTTTGTCACTGACAGCTTAAACTGGCCGTCTCCAAACTGCGGACCGCTGTATACGGGGAAAGAGTTCCCCATTGTGAGTGGCACAGAGCGTTCTAGCACGGTGGTGCTGCTAATGCCACTTGCGCTGCCCAGAGAGATGCTCTTAGACCCTGTCAGCATATATGTGAAGTTGGAATATTTTACCCCAATGTGCATCACCCTAGGAGTGGCCCCGGACCCAGCTTTGAACCTGGACAACCAGGTAGCAGCTGTGGCCAGGAGTATGTTTGTTCAGCTTCAGGTTGTGTGCCAGCTGCCCCCTTTCCTGAAAAAGGCAGATCTAGCTATAAATCATAAGAGGCCCTGCATGGCTTTCCATGGCATGGAGAAGTGCAGTTGGTGGGACAGGAGAGATGATCTAGTGGAGGTTCCCAGTTTGTGGAATTTCTATCCTAAGAGGACCGGTGTGCTCAGTCACTAAATTTTAAGGGGGTGGTAAAGACATGCAATTCATTATGCCAGCTTTGGGTGTAAAATGCTCAAGCAGGTATCAGTAACCTACAGCAACTTTGAATTAAGTAGTAAGTGGAGTCAGGATTATACCACCTGAGATTGCAGGTGGGGGGGGTGACTAAAGGCTCCTCCATACTAAACGATGTACTTTCCATTAGCAAACTACAGTGTGAACTTAGTTTGTGGAACTCCTTGCCACAGGAGGTGGTGATGGCACCTGGCCTAGATGCCTTTAAAAGGGGATCGGGCAGATTTCTAGAAGAAAAGTCCATCCAAGGTTACAAGCTGTGAAGGGTGTGCACAACCTGCTGGTTCTAGAAGCAGGCCATCTCAGAATGTCAGATGCAAGGGAGTGGCAACAGGAAGCAGTACCTTGTTGTCCTGTGTGCTCCCTGAGGCATCTGGTAGGCCACTGTGAGATACAGGAAGCTACAGGAAGCTGGACTAGATGGGCCTTTGACCGTGCTCTTCTTATGTCTTTAAACTAGAATATCAGGAAAAGGATGGGTTGCAAACCTTCTCCCTGACATGTTAGTTTTCTATTTTCAGTGAATTTTCTTGTATGGCGGGATGTTCAGTCATGTGAATCCCTGTTGGAAGTCTGAAGTTATATAGCCCGACTGCAGGAGTACCATATCCATAACAGATGGTCAGAAAACCCTTCACACCAATGCCAAGTATTTCCATAAATCTACATCCCCCCCCAGCTTAATTCTGTCCCAAGAAAATGTTTATAAAATATCCCAGAGTTGGTCATTTTCACCGCTTTGGGGCTGTATCCTAAGTATTGGTGGTTCAGGCAGCCCTGTAATAAACATCAAATACCCATTTCTGCACATTTTAAAACAAAGTAGTAAAATGATTTAGAGGAGATTTCACCTCCCCCCTTTTGTTGAATAAGACCCCCTTTATTGGTGCACAAATGCAGACAGCCATTAAAAACTAACGATCTGACTTTTTCTCTCAAATGAAGGATAATCTCACTGGGAAAAAAAATGACAATGATGGACAGATAGATTGCGTCTGAAAAAGGTAATAGAAAAGCAGACACTTTGATAGACAGCGTGATGGATAAGCCCTTAGAAGCTTATCCAGATGAATTCAAGAATCTTGCACTTTTAACTGCTGTACAGTCTCTCATACTCATGTTATGATGTCCTGTGCCCAGGTGAACATCTCAGGGCTGTGCATTGGCGCTAAACCTCCTGACCTCATAGGACAAGCTCAAATGATAGATGGACAAAGAAAAGTGCAACGGGCGTTCAGTATCTGTGAAGAACCATTCCTGAACCCCTTCGCAGATACCAAATTCTGAATATACTGAAATCCACGAGATGGGGTAGATAGGGTGGCAAGTGGGGGTGCCTTTTTGAAGTATCCAGAAGGCCTTCTGAGGCATGGGGAGGCTGCTCATGATTTTCCCATGCTTCTGAAGACCCCCCCTCCCCAGAAGACCCCCACTTCCGGTCAAGTCTGAGCGGTCATCTGAGAGACTCCAGCACAGGCTCAGCACACGTGGTTATTCAAGTCCACGAACACCAAGCCAACAGAGAAGGAAGGTCCACTGTATTTGACTGATGGTATAAGAGAGATGGTTGAGCTGCTGGTACTGCCTGATGCTAAGCAAGAAAATATGCGGTCTTGTTTTTGGATGGGAGATGGAATGCCGGGGGGGGGGGGAGCATTGTGCACAATATCATGGAGGCAACTGTGCACAAGCAAAGTAATATTTGTGTCCGGGGTGGGCCTGATAGGGTTCCGGCCTGCCGGCCCGACTTCTAAGCCCAAAATGCTCCTCCTGGGTCAGGGTGTGACTCAGAAACTCGGGATCTGAGTCATCAGAAGCCGGGGGTTGCTCCACCCTGGCCCAACCCTCCAACAGGACTCCCAGCAGCCAGTGTTTCAACCCTCTTCCCTCCTCATCACTGGCATGCCTGCATTTTATGGGAGACTCCCCCACCCCCGCCCTCCGGACTTCCCCTCCAGGCCCCACCCTCATTACGGGGCGGCCGAGCCTATCCCGGGGGAGGTTGCTATTGACGAGCTCTTCCCGGCCCAGCTCTGTCACCTTTCTTCCCTCCCCAGGGGCTGCCCTATGGGCCAGGCCCCGCTCTGCTGGTCGGCGGGGGGGGTTCATTGCCGGACTCCTCCTGGGGGGTGCGGAGCAACCCTCGCGGGGTGATTGGGGCTGGGGCGTCCGCCACCACCCCCGGGCTGCACCCAACCAGCATGCTCTCCTGTAGGCCCGGCCCCTGCGGGGGCAATGGGGCAGATGTGGCCTGGGCCACCCGGCTGTGTGAGCGCACAGATGGGGCCTTCCCTGCAGCATCATTCGGTGCCCGACAATCTGATCACTCCTCTTGGAGAGAGTCTGTAAAGTGTGCAAAATTTGTTGGAAGAAGCCAGTGCCACTTTAGACTAGTCAAGCCAGTACATCTTACATCTTTGAGGATAAGGGTTCTTCTTCTTAGTAGTAAACATGCAAAACTTTTATCTCAACAACTGAATGCAGCCTAACTGCCATGTACACTGTTGGGAGAATAAACTTCTTTTGTTTTTGTTTTGGGCTTTTTTTTTTTTTTGACTGATTGAGAATGAAGGCTACAATGGAAATAATATTGATGTATTGATGTATACTGACTGTGTTGCCATGGACACTGTGTGCGTGTGTGTGTGCGTGTGCGTGTGCGTGTGCGTGTGCGTGCGTGCGTGCGTGCGTGCGTGCGTGTGTGTGCCAGCCAACGCCATATCCTAGTGCAGTATAGGTGAGGCATGCGCTCCCTTACCATAGGGGAGGCTCCAGCCTCCCCTATATGCTCCTTGGATCTGTGACCGCTAAAGAGCGGGCGCAGATCCAAGGAGACCGCATGGCCCGAATCAGGGCCACACGGTCTCGCAGATGGGCTTAGGATGTGGCTGTATGGCCATCTCCCAAGCCCGCCCATGTCCCACCCAAGTCCCGCCCCCACCTCCCTCCCTCCCTCCAACCCCTATGCGGCCTTGGCACGGTGCCTCCCTTGCGCCGACTGGCTTCGGTCGGCGCAAGAGAGTCTCAGCACAGGCGCAGTAGGGCCGGCGCTGCCTGCAGCGCTGGTCCTGTTGCTTGAGCGCTGACACGGGGGTGCAGATCGGCACCCCCGCATCAGCGGTAAGCACGCAGCATCAGTGCAACCTTGTTGCACCGACGCTGCGCATTCTATAGGATTGCGCTGTGTATGTGTGACATATTGATGGGTGCTGGCTCTATTGTCAGACGTGTGTTACATTATCTCTTGTTTGAAGTACAGGCATGTCCCGTTATCCACTGGAGTTCCGTTCTGGACCCCACTGTGGACACCTGAAACTGTGGGTACTGGGGACGCCTTTTTAAAGATAGGGGAACATCAGTGGTCTTGCTGCAACAAGGTTAAAATCAATCAAAATCAACAGTATTTATATACCACTTTTCAACACCAAGTTCACAAAGTGGTTTACAGGCAAATAATAATAATAATAATGTAAGATATGAATCGATAGGCGTACAAACCCATGGGAATTTTGAACTCCAACACTAAACTATAAGGCCTACTGTGTCTCTCTAGAGAGAAAGAAGTGGTTAATGGTGTTTCAGGCCCAGGCAAGGCCTGACTGGTAAAAGGGGAGGGCTGTTCGTATTCCTAAGCTGATACATTCAGTTTAGTTCCCAGACCCGAGACACAGCTGTATAACCTTGGGTAAAACTTGCATTGAGTCAGCGTAATAGCCATCCCTATGCATCCTGGGTAAAAGCATGAGCAAGGGAGGGGGAAGTAAATTATTCTGCATGAGTGTTAGCAGGTGGCTGGGAATAACCAATGAAGATATAGTAAGAAACTCCGCCTCAGTAGTATAAATTGTTGCACCCATTTTGTGCAAGGTGTGGTACACAGCTTGCTCTGTTGTGGCATTTGCTAGCCACCCATATTTGCAAATATGACAATAAACCTTTCTTTGAATCATACCTTTGGGGTCCAGAGATTTATGATTGACAATAATAATAATAATAATAATAATAATAATAATAATAATAATAATAATAATAATAATAATAATAAATGGCTCCCTGTCTCAAAGGGCTCACAATCTAAAAAAAACACCATCAGCAACAGCTACTAGAAGAGATACTGCGCAGGGGTGAAGAGGGAAAACCACTCTCCCCCTGATAAATATAAGAGGAACAGCACTTGAAAAAGTGTCCCTTGCACTTGTTAGAGATTTGTTTAATGTTCCCTTACCTTTTTAATAGGCGTCCTGAAACTGAAACTGTGGCTACTGTGTCAGTGAATTCCAGGGCATGTCTGTAGAAACGTTTTATGTTCAACTTTGCTACTGGGAGTGAACAGAACCCAACTACATTCCACCAACATTAGTTCAACATTTTCAAGTCACTGGCACATTTTTGTAATTCCATACTATACTACTGAATTCTCTATTTAAAGGAAAAGAAATTGGCAAACAAGGTGATCTGCAACATATATCAATATAATGGTCACTTATGTTGTTGAAATCCCTGAAATGAGTCTGCTTTTTATTGCCCATTTTCCCAAAACAATCGCAGGATGTCAAGAGAGCAGTTGTTTAGCTGAATAGAGTCTAAGTGAGTTTTTGATTAATATGATGGGCCACTTTTATAAAGGCTTGTACAGGAGAGGAAAACAAATACTTCTTTCAGGGTATGATTTGCTACTCGCATATTTCAGAGGAGGAGAAAAATTGAGATCAGTATCCATTTTGGGGGGTAGATCAAACAGGGTCAAGCAGTCACAAAATGTAACCCCCCTGCAGAATCTCCCACCCCAGTTTTCCCTAGAATCCTACATGGTCCTACTTTTCTGTGATAAATATATTCCCTTGAAATAACACTGGGTAATTTATCTAACTTTTAAAAATATTGTATATTTATTTCTAGCCCACACTGGAGAGGGGTCAACACTTACAACCCAATTCTAAAGGCATGTACTCATTGTTGAGTACATCTTCATCTTCATCTTCAAACATCTTCAAAGGACTTACTGTGGATGTTTGAATACAGTTTGGCAATGTTTGGCCATTCTCTTTGCTACTGTGATCCTCTCAATCTCGGGAAATGGGCAGTAATTGAGATGTTCTTGTAGGAAAACATCCCTTTTTTAAACATGATAGAGCAGTGGGTCCCAAACAGTGGGCCGTGAGTCTTTTCTTTGGTGGGTCACAAAAAGGGCTTGCCATGAGGGCCGCACCCATTCCCAAACAAGCTTGAGTAGGCTGGGTGGTGCCCACTGTGGTGCCGGGCATCCTGAGGCGCTACCTGGCTGTGATGGCTGGCGTTGAGGCTTGCTGCACCAAGTGGCTGTGACCTCTTGCGTTGGCCCCTGCTTTGTGTCAGCCCAGTACTGGAGCAGCCAGACAGCCCGGGAGCAGCTGGTCTTCCCCTGTGCAAGCAACAAGGGAGGGTGGAACCCAGGAGCAGGCGATTGGTGGCAGGGAAGAGAGGGGGCAAATACCTCCTTGGACCAGAAATGGGTTGCAGTGGAGACCTTTTTGGACTGGAAGTGGGTTGCGATGCAAGTTTGGGAAGCACTCTTAAACCTAAATGGAATGAGAGTGCAATCCTAATCCAGAGATCGGCCAGCACAGTTTGGCTGGCACAAGGACAAACGTAAAGCATGTTTAGACCACTCTCAGAGTCAGGGAGGATGGTGCACATCTGCGTGCTGGCCTCTCTGACTCTGAGGGCGCAAGTCTACCCAGTGCTGGGGTAGGAGCGCCAGCCAGCCAGCACCCTATCCAGCACTGGGTAGGTGGAGGCTGGAGCCTCCCTGTGGCAAGGGAGCATGCTCTCCCTTACCGTAGGGGAGGCTCCAGCCTCCCCTATGTGCTCCTCAGATCTGCGCCCGCTAAAAAGCGGGCGCAGATCTGAGGAGACTGCGCGGCCCGAACTGGGGCCACACTGCCTCCCTGACGGGCTTAGGATGTGGCCATATGGCCACCTCCCACCTCCGCCACATGGCCACCTCCGCCACGTCACGCCCAAGTCACGCCCCCGCCTCCCTCCCTCCTTCCAATCCCTGTGCTGCCTCGGCACGGAGACTCCCTCGCGCCGACTGGTGTCAGTCGGTGTGAGAGAGGCTCAGCACGGGCACAGGAGGGGCGGTGCTGCCTGCAGCACCAGTCCTGTTACCTTAGCGCTGATGTGCCAGTGCCGATCGGCACTCCCGCATCAGCAGTAAGGGCGCAGTGTCAGCACAACCCCATTGCGCTGACGCTGTGGGGGTTTAGAATTGTGCTGTGACATACTTAACGGTGTCAAGTAACGGCCCAAACATACTTAACGGTGTCCCTTGTGCTGGCCAAACATTGCTGGCCTAACTGTGCTGGCCTAACTCCAGGTTAGAATTGTGCTCTAAGGTACATTAGAGCCCCCTTGCACAGCTATATGAATGGAGTGTCCTTCTCAGGCAATCAGTTAACCTCATTCTTTCCAAAAGTCTTTCATTTGGATTTCATTTGAATGATCAGCCAACCTATCTAACAGAATCATTGTTCTGATTACAGCGTCTGAGCTCTGAATCTATGAGCAGTCGCTCCCCAGTTCTAGGCCTAAGATCTCACCCAGCTCCTTCCGATGTGGACTGGGCACTTTTCAGCCACCCTTTGTGCTTAGCTAAGTATTGTTCTACAAAATGAGGCAGTTTGTCATTAAAGAGCATGATGCAGGGATTCCATTTTAGTTTTCACATGTATCTCTCACCCGCTTGGTTTTCAAGCCCTCTCTCTCGCCCACTGTTTCAACCAGCATAAATCTCTTTTCAAAGCAAGCCAGGGCTACCCTGGCCTGAGCCCAAAATGCATCATCTCGCTAATGGTTTTAAAATGGGCGCACAGTCGTACAGAGAGGGCCTGAATCAGTTCCGAAACTTTTCTGACAGAAGGGGGTCCAGTAGAGGTTAAGGACAGACATGTCTGTTGCTCATAAAACACAACAACAATAACACGTCAGCATGAAACTGATGCCCATAAAGGAAGACAATTCACACCAGGGGACTGCTAATAATTCCAAAGCCACTTTCAATGCAAGTATTACTTATCGCACCAACCATCAATTTGTTGTGTTCATGCCCTTATGACTGCTACCGGCAAAGCGCTAACTATACCTATAATTTCCTCTCAGTATATGTTTCCAAAATAACACCTGGGGAAACATTGGTCAGTGTCTTTTACTTTAATTGAAAGAAAGGAGCACACTCTATTTACATAGCACCGCCAAAATAACCCATAGGTCGGCACATACAATGCTGCTGAATATCCACCTTGCAATCTCGCTTGCTTGCTGTTCCCAACTTTAAAGCGCCACCGTTACAAATTACTCTTTGCAGTTGGCGGAATGATAGGAACATTTTGCAGAGACGGAAAAGGGTCATGAACTACTTTCGAGCAATGCATTATGATCAAAGACACTCAGCCGAACTTTGGTCAGCAACCAGGTTTCAACAGGCCCCTGTGACTAGGCCGAAGGGTTGGCAGCACTGTCCATTGATTCACCCATAGAACTAGACCCAGGGCGCAATCCTAACCTGGAGTTAGGCCAGCACAGTTAGGACAGCAAAGTTGGGCTAGCGCAAAGGACACTGTAAAGTGTGTTGGACCACTCTCGGAGTCAGGGAGAATGGTGCACGTCTGTGTGCTGACCTCTCTGCTTAGCCACCAGTGTGTTTACCTCAGAATTTACCTCAGAATGGCAGGTGCACGGGAGTAGCAACAGAATGCAGGAGACCTGTTGTCTTGTGTGCTCCCTGAGGCATCTGGTGGACCACTGTGAGATACAGGAAGCTGGACTAGATGGGCCTTGGCCTGATCCAGCGAGGCTCTTTCGATGTTCTTGTGGATGCATACCAAACAAGCATACATATAGTCTTATGCACAATACAAGTTAGCTTATTCCGTATGCAAGAGAAATAAGCCTTGGCTACATTTTAAATAGAGGGACATGGTGGCGCAGTGAGTTAGTCCGCTGTTGCTGGGCTTTCCGACCGCAAGGTTGGGAGTTCAAGACTGCACGATGGAGTGAGCTCCTGTTGCTTGTCCCAGCTCCTGCCAACCTAGCAGTTCGAAAGCACCTAAATGCAAGTAGATAAATAGGCACCACTTTGGTGGGAAGGTAATGGTGTTCTGTGCGCTACGGTGTAGAGTCATGCCGGCCACATGACCACGGAAACCTGTCCTAGGACAAAACGTCGGCTCTACAGGCTTTGAAATGGAGATGAGCACCGCCCCCTACAGTTGGTCACGACTAGACCATTCGGTCATGGGGAAACCTTTACCTTTACCTTTACCTTTTAAATATAGTAAACCTTTTGCTTTTCACCAAATGGAGAACTGTGTGTAAGCAGTGCATCCTGTGAGCAAACATACAAATCAAATCAAATCAAAAACCTTTATTGGCATATAAACCTTAATTACAAATAAAATATAAATACAAATAAACATCAAAACGCAGAATTCAAACGATTGAGGCACGCTTAGAATTGGAGACCACAACATGTAAAATAAACATAGCTAGTTGGCTAATTGTGAAAGAATCAGTTGAAGCTAGAAGATACTTCAAATATTCATGACCCACAAGTGAGGGATTTAATTGCTGAAGAGGAGCTAAAAGTTTCTCTCTAGCCTCAATGTGGATGGGGCAATGAAAAAGAAGATGCTCAGTTGATTCGACGACACCCATGGGGCACGGGCAAAGTCTGTCTTGGGGGGGAATACCACTAAACCTACCCCATAGAACTGCAGATGGAATAGCGTTGCAATGAGCCAAGGTGAAAGCTCTTCTAATTTTAGGGCACTCCAAAATATATAAATAAACAGGCGTTTTCCCTACAATGATCAGTAATTGATAGTGCAATGGGGAGCAAGTTCTGTTGGCTGCACTTAAGATGTTCATAGCATGGATATCAATGAGTCTCCCTTTAATTAATCTGAACGCTTCATCCCGGGTTAGGGAGCCAATTAAATCAGGTTCTACTCCAATTAACATACATATGCATTTCAAGGCAAACAACCACTCCCGTAATTTGAAACAACCCAAGCTCTCTCCTCTATCAGGATGAGAAGTCTAACCTTAACTGCATTCCATGGGGGGGGGGGAAGGATGTGGTTCTTCCTGAGTATAACACATTCTTGCACCCTTGCGTCCTTTAGCTTAAAGCAGCCTCTTCTAAGAGTGTTGCAAGAACTCTTTGGCAATTCAGAGGTAGTTTTAAAATTAGTACTCTGCTCAAAACTAGAGGTTTAAATGCGCACACCATATCATGCATAACGTATTGATAAAGTGAGTCACAGCCCAATCCTAACCTGCGCTGGAATAGGCTGGCCGGGGCTGCTGGGCTGCATCTTAAGCCTGTTAGGAGGCGGCAGCAGCTCAGTGCTGGGGCAAGGGGATGTTTCCCCCTTGCCACAAGGTAAGCCCCAGCCAGCCCTATGGGGTCTGCTTGGATCTGCACCTGCACATTTGCAGGCGCAGGTCCACGTGGCCGGGAGCAGCCCGAATCCGGGCCGCCCAGCCCAGGGACAGTGGTTAGGATGTGGCCCAATGGCTGTGTTCCGTCTTCGCCCCTGTTGCCACCCACAGCACCACCCTGTAATGCCTCTGGCACGCCCTTGGCACAGCCCTGCTCTGGCCAAGGGACGCCGGCGCTTGGGCACAACCCTAACCTACGTTCCAGCACTGGGCTAAGGGCAGTGCAGCTCCAAAGTAAGGGCACAAACATTCCCTTACCTTGAGGAAGCTCTTTGGCAACGATTCCACGGCAGACGTGCCCCGTTGGCACAGCTACGCCAGTGCTGGAAAGCTGGTTAGGATTGCGCCCCAAACCCGTTTTTTTTTTCCACAGGAAAGCAATAAACGCCAGTCCCAAGCACTTTTTCTAAATATCGACGACGTCACTTTTATTCTTTTTGAAATAGGCCCACTAGGACCATTATTGTGATGGTTTTAGGGTTCTTTCCAACATCAGCAGCAACAACAACAAAAAGATGCTTCACGTTAACCCCATGCTCTTAAAATATTCCAGGAAGTGACTAGAATTGTAAATGAAATCTCTATTTATATCCATTTCAACTGCTGGGTGGATTTCTCAAACATATAGAGGGGTTTTGTCATTTGCGTATGAAAATTAATTCATAAATCTTTTTAATATTTACAGCAGTCCTGACAGAGCTTATATATATAAAGACTTGCCTGATGGAACTATCAACAGATTTATAAAAGGGGGGAGGGGGAGAGAGAGAGAGAGAGAGAGAGAGAGAAGGAACCTGATCTCATATTCATGACACAGTACAGACAAATGTAAATGGCAAAGCAACTTCATCTTTTTTAGTGTAAAAGAAATGCTGGTGTTTTTTTCCATAACTTTTCCTTGTAGAGTTTGTTTTCTCATTTCATAACTGCTTTAACAAAAGGCCTGTGCCATCAATTTTATCACACTGCATTATTCATGCGTGAGGGTGCCAACCGCATTCAAAAGCAAACGGCAAACAGCCGAGATGGAGAAACGCAATCTGGGGCAGTCGAGATGAAAACAAGAAGTCTCGCCGTCCCCTTTGTGCCAGGTAAATGCACGGCCCAGTGGTTTGCCTAAAAAGCACCATCCAAAGCCCTCCTCCTTGGGCCGCTGCACGTGGCTTGCGAAGGCCCAGCACTGTCGCAAATGGGCCATAATAAGGCACGTTCGTTCCAGCACGAGAATTGCTGGGCCGAGGCAGAGAGCAGCATTGGCCCAGGGACATCAGCAGGACTGAGAGGTAGGTTGGTACTATGCTGGCTTTGTTTGGCCAGTGCGGGACCTTTTCTAGGTGGGACAAAAGCAGGAGGGAGGCAGTGGTAGGGCGGAATGGAGGGAGGGAGGGAGGGCAGCCCTGTGGGCGGGGCAGGCCAGGGAGTGGGTAGAGCCAAGATCCGGCAGTTAGGCGGAATTCTAACCACCGCCCGAAGACTGCTGCAGGTTGCTCAAACTTGCAACTGCTAAACAGCAGGCGCAGATCCAAGGAGCCCCATCAGCGTGGCTGGGGCTTACCCTGGGGCAAGGGAAAACATTCCTCTAGCCCCATGGTGAGCTCCAGCACAATCCCAACAAGTGTTAAGATGCAGCGCAGGCCTGCCAGTCGGTCTGCTCCTGTGCAAGGCTGTGCGCCACCCTCCCTGACTCCGAGAGTGGTGCACACCCACTTTACAGCACATTTTTGGCACTCCCGGGCCGGCACAAGGGACTTAACTCCAGGTTAGGATTGCGCCCTTACAGGGTTTGAAGGAGCCACTCACTTTTGACAGAATGAAGCAGTTCGTTTCACTGCATCCTGCTTGAAATTCTGCTTTGAATGATATACAACATGGCCATGTTATTCCGACAAACTGCCATTTTAACAAAACACAATGTTTACATGAGAGTTCTGTTTTTTGGGGCCATAACTTATATTTGTAAAGATATTACACTCTCACTTGTTCCATTGCATCCTGCATTAAGTTACCTTTCCAATGATATACATAACATATATTTTCCAATGATATATAACATGATTCATAATTACCATAATTATGAGCATGGTTCATACATGCCCAGGTTTTCACCATTTTGGCCACTAGTGTCAAGCTCAGCTTGTTGCCCCCCCTTATGCTCGTTGCCTGGTGCAATTGCACCCCCCTGCACTTCTTTAGCTATGCCCCTGCCTGGTCATAACATTTAAATCCCTAAGAGCACAATCCTAATCCTGCGCTGGTGCAGCCAGGCTGCATGGCCTGTGCTGTATGCAATGCAGGGTTCGAGGCTGCTGGAGGATGCCATCCCGCCACCCTCGCCACCCTCTGCACTGCCTGGCACTACACACACTTGTGCTGTCCTGCGCAGGGATCTAGGCTGGCGCTGTCAGGCCAGTGT
>JAJKFI010000044.1:3728988-3762522 GCA_029204185.1 Lerista edwardsae | reverse complement strand
TATATTGTTGTTTTTATGACGTTTTATTTATTGTGGGTTTTTTTTTTTAGGATTGTGCCAAAAACATGGCCTTGAAATATACTGATAGATTGGCTGATGTTTCCTATGTTACTGGAACAATAAAAGGATGGACAATTGGAGATTAGCGACTCTGGCCCCACGCAATGATATTCTGATCACTAAAATAGTCAAAACACAGGAGAGGCGAACATGCGCGAACTTGTGGTGAATTGCCATTCCAGTATGATCCCATTCACGACAAGTGTTGCTCTCTTGGGATCTTATTTGTTTGTTTATTTTATTCATTTATTGGATTTTTAGACCGCTTTTCTAAAAACCCAAAGTGGTGTACAACATAAAAACATTAGACTAAAATAGAAAATAAAAACCACTAAAAACATGTTTTTAAACAACAACAACAACAACAACAACAACAACAAAGGAGCAGATTAACATATCAAATGTAAAATGTCAAGCAGCATAAAAGTTAAAAAAAGGTCCTAATGGAGTAATAATGCCAGTATTTATATACTGCCTTTCTTGTCATTGGATTTCTCCTCTGACTCCACCTTGACTAAATCAAGGTGGTTTACATAGGCAGGCTTTCTCAACCCCATATAGGGGTTGTTACTATCATATCACAAATTCTAATCTGGCATAGATCTTCCTTCCAGGTGGTATCCTTCACAGTCCAGCATCTCTCTGGCTGCACTCGCCTCCCACGTTTGACTTGACAGGCAATTCCTCCACTCTCACTGAACAGGTTGTCATCTCTGCTCTGGAGAGACTCATCTCTGTCAGCAGCGTTTATCAGCAATTCACTGTTACTTCCGGTGGACTCGAACTGCCGTCCCAGGAGACCTTTGGGCTTCAGAGGCAGCAGCTTTTCCATTCAGCCAGACCTCTTGCCCTCAGCCAGAGTACCTCCCCCACCCCTCGAAAGTCAGGCAAAACAGATAGGTCTTCAAACCCCACCAGAAACCATATACTGAGGGAGCTGCCCTCAGTTCTTCTGGCAGCTGGTTCCAGAATCATGGTGCCACAACCGAGAAGGTCCTACTCCTTGCTGCTATCCCCTGGCTTCAGATGGCGGCAATATCCTAAGAAGGGCCCTCTCTGATTACCACAGGGACGTACCAGAATATATTTTGTTGATCTAACTTACCCTGAAGTCAGACATATAGACATTCATAGGATGTGATAACTCAATTGCAGTGCTTCCCAATCTGTGGGTTGCAACCTACCATTGGGAAGCAAAACTGGGCCATTCCCCCTTAAGGGGAGTGGCCCAGTTTTGGGTGTCCCAACGGCTGTAGCACCAGCACCAGTCCCCACCTCTGCAGGCACTTATAGCATTCCCAATGTCCGAGTAGGACTCTGGGAACCACTGCTCTATTGAACAGATCTATGACTCCTATGGTGTATTGCTCTGTTTTTTGAATCACTCCTAACCCATGTTCAGGTCACAAAATGGAGAAAAACAGAGATATGGAACAGCTCGGGGAACCTGCCTGCCCGCAGAAGCCAGAATGCAAATCCCAAACTGCAAATGCTAGGCTTGCAAGGAGGAAGCAGGTTTCAAAAAGTCCCATTGAACGGAAGAGATGCTGAAGCCTCCTGAAGTGCTGTCTCGCTTGTATTGATCACTCCAGTCACCAACGAGTCGATATCGATAACAGATCCTGCTGATCTGCTGGTGGTCGGCAGCAAGGAAGACTCATCAAGCCGGCGGTTGTGCAGAGATTGCCTCCTTGCGTGCATTTAGAATTAACGCTAGGACTTGGTATTCAGATAAATGGCATGTGCAAACGGGAAGCAGCCCGTCAGCGGAGCATGGCAGGCTCTTGCAAATGCAGAGCCAGAAATTCTCACTACGTGACTCCTTAGGTGGGCTCCTTTTAGTGCTAATTCGTTTTCCTACCCTGCCCTTCTTTCAATAAGGAGTTCCATTGTGACTTATATGCAGGGCCCATAAAATTAGGTTATTTGTACCCAGGCCCAGGGAGCCCAGGAGCCAAAAGAGGGGCCCCAGAAATTTCCTGGGATCTTACATTTTCTGATCTCACCCAGACTCGATGTCCAGATGGGATGCCGGGGGTGCTACAGTGGGTGGGGGGCTGTGGCGGCGGCTGCAAACCATATACATGATGGAAAGTATACATGTTGTTGTTGTTGTTCAGTCGCTAAGTCGTGTCCGACTCTTCACGACCCCATGGACCACAGCACGCCAGGCCTCCCTGTCCTCCACCAGCTTCCGGAGTTCGTCCAATTTCATGTTCATCACTTCGGTGACACTGTCTAACCATCTCCTCTGAAGAGTCCTCTCTTCTCATGAGGTGGCCAAAGTATTGGAGCTTCAGCTTCAGTATCTGTCCTTCCAGGGAGCAATCAGGCTTGACTTCCTGTAGGACTGACCGATTGGACCTCCTTGCAGTCCAGGGGACTCTCAAGAGTCTTCTCCAACACCATAATTCAAAAGCATCTATTCTTCGGTGCTCTGCCTTTCGTATGGTCCAGCTCTCACAGCCATACATTCCTTCTGGGAAGCCCATAGTTTTGACTATGCGAACCTTTGTTGGCAGGGTGATGTCTCGGCTTTTCATTAAGTTTTCATTAAGCTACGTTTGCCATAGCTTTCCTCCCAAGAAGTAAACGTCTTTTAATTTCATGGCTGTAGTCACCATCTGCGGTGATCTTGGAGCCCAGGAAAATAAAGTCTGTCACTGCTTCCATTTCTTCCCCTTCTATTTGCCAGGAAGTGATGGGAGTGGTTGCAATGATCTTAGTTTTTTTAATGTTGAGCTTCAAGCCAATTTTGGCACTTTCCTCTTTCACCCCCATCAGAAGGTTCTTTAGGTCTTCCTCCTTTAACACAGTTGCATTTTTGTTTTCAGGTGTTTTGGCCATAACGTTTGACAGAGTAAAGATATTACACTCTGGTTTATTTCATTGAATTCTGCATTAAATTCCACATCGAATGGTATATAACATGATGGTATTATTCATACTTACCAAGGATTTCACCATTTTGGCCGCTAGTGTCACTCAGGCTGTTGCCTCTCTGAAGCTTGTAGCCCTGTGCAATTGCACCCCCTGCACTTCTTTAGCTACGCCCCTGACTACAGCTTCCCTAGAAACAGAGCTGCAGAGCCCAGGAGATTTTCAACCACTGTGCTCCAAACTCCCGCAGCACACGTGTAGACCTTGCATGGCATGCCAATGTGCCATGGCACACCCAGGCGCGCCCGGAGGCCCGAGCGCGCCCCATGGCAAGCGCTGAAACCACACACCCCTCCACATCACCCCGCCCCTGTGCGTCACGCAGACACGCCTCCCTTACCCCGGAAACACTCTATTTCCGAGCGTAAGGGAGGCGTGGGTGGACGGGAGGGCCAGAAACCGTGCGGTCTCTCCCGGACCACGCACAATGGCGCCCCGCCGCTGCCAGGCGTCCCATGGTGCATGCCATAGGCCGCTACAAGTAAGATACGCACCTGGGCACACCAGTTGAAAATCACTGGCATCGCTAATGAAAATGCAGTCTGGTGCAGAGGTCAAAATGATGCCTCGGTTGTATGTGCATTTTCTTGGGGTTTTTGGCCATAACGTTCGATAGAATACAGATATTCCATTGAGGTTTGTTTCAAGGCATTCAGCATTAAATTGCCTTTCCAGTGATAATACATGATGGTATTATTCATACTTACCATTGGCCTCTGGTGTCAAGCTCAGCTTGTTGCCCCCCCCCCCAAGCTTGTTGCCCGGTGAAATTGCATCCCCTGCATTTCTTTAGCTATGCCCTTGTCACTGCTATAAGGTGCCCCAGAACTGTGTTGTGTGGAATGTCCTCATGCTTTTCCTCTTGCTAAGCAGCTTTGCTTTACCCTTTCCTTCCCCCTTTCCTTATTACACATGCTTAACATCAATTTCTTTTCCAATATTCGTTTTTTTCTGTTTTACTTGTCAAACTGATTTCCTTTCAGGGCTTGAGATAGGCTTTCAATCCTGGCTTTCAGTTGTCACTAACCTTTAGGCATGCAAAACAATGCTCTTTGCTGCTTGCTGACTTGTCACATGTGATAAGCCTGCAAACCCATCCAGATGTGCGGCTTCCACATCATTATGTTCACTGAGAACAAAACCCAAAATTAGTGTCAAGCCTCGTTAATCACCGTAGCAACTGTCTGTGGGAGCCCCCTTCAGATGCAATTCCCTGGTGGAAGATCAATGTGTGAAGGGGGCAAACAAGAGTTGTTAGCAGGCTTGCTCTGAAGAGACGTAGAACATGTGCACGTGGGGAAAATCTATTGCACATGGAGGCCAATGGGTGATGGTCAATGATGCAACGGGCAGCGCAATCCAAGCTACGTGATAATATCACTACGTGATAATGTTTATGCAATGTCGGTAGCACCAACACGGGGGCGCCGAGTGGCACCCCCATTTCAGCACTATGGCAACAGGACCAGCGCTGCAGGAGCTGTGAAGTCGGCTGCCGTGAGGGAGGCTCCGTGTTGAGACAGGACTGGGATTAACAGGGGGAAGGAGGCTCTAGGCGAGGGGAGGGCAGGGCTTGGGCGGGCTCTGGATTCGGACAAAAGGCCGAATCCCAAGTCTGTCCAGGGGGCCATGCGGCCCTGATTCAGGCCGTGTGGTCTCCTTGGCTCTGCGCCTGCTGTTTAGGAGCGCATAGGGGTGGCTGGAGCCTCCCCTACGGTAAGGGCGCAAACGTGCCCTTTCCACAGGGAGGCTCCAGCCTCCTCAATGCAGTGTCAGATATGGCGCTGGCCAGCCAGCCTCGCCATTCTGGCACTGCGTTGAATTGCGACCTCAGTGGAATGGAATAAAGAGGAGGGAGGCAATAGAACAGAGAACATTTGTTATGGGGCTTGGAACTTATGTAGAAAATATAATTTAGAAGTATCAAAAAAACTACTACGACCATCAAGTAGAAAAAGTTGTTGAAAATGTGGATGTAAAAACTTTATGGGATTTTAGAATTCAAACTGATCGGCATTTAGAACACAACACACCAGATATAACGGTGGTTGAAAAGAAAAGAAGTATGGCTTATAGACATCGCCATACCGGGTGATAGCCGAATTGAAGACAAAGAACTTGAAAAAATTATAAAATATAGGGAATTGACAATTGAAATTGGAAGGTTATGGCAAAAACGATCCAAAGTCGTGCCAATTGTCATTAGGGCACTTGGATCTATTTTGAAAAATTTACAACAACATCTAGAAACTTTGAAGATCAGAATGTCTGACCTACAAAAGTCTACATAGTTGGGAACATTATACATCTTACGCAGATACTTGGACAATTCTTGGGCTCTTGGTTAGAGCTTGAATTGCCAATAAAAAGGCCAGTCTGTGATATTTGTGATCTTTTTATCATTTTGACTGTGTATATGTAAATGAATAATAATAATAATAATAATAATAATAATAATAAGTAGTAGTAGTAGTAGTAGTAGTAGTAGTAGTAGTAATTAACAGTAATTAATAGTAAAATGCAAGGCACTTTATTTAGCAATCATTCACAAAACTAAGCCCTATACCAGTCATTCCCAAACGGTTGTCCACGTACCACAGGTGGTCCACAGGAGCATAAGAGGTGGTCTGCGAGCTGGCTGGGCCTGGCAGTTGGCAGGCGAGTGGAGCACTGCATGCCCATTGCTATGCTGGCCTTGAATGACCCTCCCTTCGTTCCGATTGGGCAAAATCAGGGCAATACAGCAGCCATTGGTGATGATGCAATGACATCACTGCACCATCACCACATCCCCCTGTGGCGGTGCTCTCGGTGCTCTGCAATGGACCAGAGTGCAGGCACAGTGGTCTGTGGTTGCTTGCAGTTTGGGAATGGCTGCCGTAGACTCACAACACATGCACACACACTCACCTCACACAAGAAAGGATAGAAGCACTCAACGTGTTCGTCAAATTTGACGGCATACAATACAGAGAAGATAGAGGGGAGTTTGTGGCCAGGGTTGCCAGACCAAGATTGGCTACTTGTATCGGCTGAGATTGTGGGGGAGGGTTTCGAGGCACAGCAAACTCCTATTGCCATGGCAGGGAGAAAGCTCGAAAAGCCAACATACGTGGGCTAGATAGTAGCCTTAGCAAGTACCTTGGTGAGGCAAGGGAGCTGAGGTTGTTTTTCCAACAAGGGAAGGAAGTTCTCTGAGAAGATGTCCAACAGTGGCTTACAAGAGAGTCAGCTGCTCAGTGGATGCTGAAGCAACCATTTTTTTAACTGCACTCAGAGGAAGTGGAGGAAGAAAGGAAAGAAAGAAAGGGAAAGGGTGGTCTGATACCCGTTTTGCATGCTGGTTGGCCCAGTGGCCATTGGGTAGTGGAGGGGATAAGAGTGCTTGACATAGCACCAGTGAGTAGATGAATGAATGAATGAATGAATGAATGAATGAATGAATGAATGAATGAATGAATGTGGGCCAACCAATCAATGAACACTGGGTCTGTAACCCAGTTTTTTATTTCCTAAATTCCCATAGGAAAGCATAGAGGCTATTGTGGGGAAACTCATCAGGGGGCTATCCTGTGTGCCTTGAAGGCTCTTGATTGTCCCTGGCTCGGGATGTGTGCTTCCATGGTTTTGCACCCTAGTGAAGGTGTGGCAACAAACTCTTGACATGCTGTGGGTGGCAGGGCCCCAGTTCATTTAGCATACAGCCATTCACTGTGTTTGGCCATGGGGTTGATGGGGAACAGCTAGGGTTGGGGACCCTTCTTTTGTGTCACTGGCAAATTTGTTTACTCGAAGTCAGGAAGCTCCCAGGATGTGGCTCTCATTTACTGGTTCAAGTTCGCTGTGCAAGCAGCGTGCAGCTGATTGTAGAGTTTTCCCAAAGGAAAGGCATGGCAACTTTTAAGCTAGCTAGCTGCAGTGTGTGTATGCGTGTTGTGGAGGAGGTGGTCACTACTGTGATGTACCAAGGTTGTGGCCTTCCTTAAGATCCATGGAACCTGAAGCCTCTCACCATCCATACAATTCAAATGTATGGATTTGAGACTAGCATATACCCACATATTTGTGCACCTGGCACACACCCAAACAAATGTGCAAAGAAATGAGGCTAGCATTTTTTAAAAAAATGCCAGGAAACAACATTTTTGTGTCAGCTGGCTCTGCCAGCTTGTACAGACTCACAGCACAAGCCTATGCATGTCTGCTCAGAAGTAAGTCTATTGATTTCAATGGGACTTACTCCCAGGTAAATGAGTATTGGGTTGCAGCCACATTCCTTGACCGCTCGGTTTGAATATTTTTCTGTTCAGCATTTGTCTTTGGAGAGCAGGCACTAAATGCAGGGAGTTTTGTATTCTTGATTTAGAACGCTGCCTGGACAGAGTACAAACCACATTTAATTAACAAACCAGGATGTTGAACTATGGTTAACGTGGACGAAAGAGGAACCTGTGGTTTGTTAGGAATGGCAAAGGTTTAAATATCTTCCTCTTGAGCACTGAGGAGAAGGTGATGCACTTAAGCCTAAAACTTGCACATGCTTGTGTACATAGTGTGCAAATTATGGCTTGAACAAGTGAACAGGGCCTTGTTGAGTCTCATAAGAACATAAGAAAAATCTTGATGTATCAGGCTAAAGGCCCATCTAGGACAGCTTCCTGTATCTCATAGCAGCCCACCAGATGCCTCAGGGAGCACAGAAGGCAACAGGCTAGCTGCATCCTGTTGCCACGCCCTTGCACCTGGCTTTCTGAGGTACATTCTGAGGTAAACACACTGGTCGCACACGATTCTCCATAGCATTTCTCTTTGAGAGCCTACAGAACCAGATGCTCCTCTTCAGACATGTACTCATAGGCGCACAGGAACAGTCCCACTGGATCAGGCCTAGGCCTATCTAGTCCAGTTTCCTGTATCTCAGAGTGGCCCACCAGGTACCTCAGGGAGGACACAAGACAACAAGATCCCTGCATCCTGTTGCCACTCCCTTGCACCTGGCACTTAGGTAACCTACTTCAGCTATCTGAAACCTACCTGAAAACCCAGGGGTTGCACATACCCAGCACAGTTTGTAACCTGTGATGGACCTTTCTTCGAGGAATCTGCCCAATTCCCTTTTAGGGGCATCAGAGCCAGACACCATCACCACATCCTGTGGCAAAGAGTTCCACAGACAAATTCCACTCTCTCCAGTGGGTTGGTGAGCCACATGTTGTGCAGGATTGTCCATCACTAGAGGCAGTGATGTCATCTAGGGGGTACGCTCACCCGGCTATGCCCCGCCCCCCTGCGCCGTCATTCGCTGCGCGCCGTGACGGATGGGGCGCAGCGAACCACCCGTCGCCGCGGAGGGGGCTCCTGCTCACCGGTGACGGGACGGATGGGGGGGGGCGCCGGCTACCTGGGCGAGCAGCGGTGGGGTGCGTCCCCCAGGACAGCCCACGCAGCGGGCGGGACGGCGACGGGCCAGGAATGGGCGAGCGGGGCGGCGAAGGGCCAGGAACAGGTGGGCTGTCCGTCAAGCGTAAGTCCCGCCCAGCGTACCTGCTGGATAACACCACTGACTAGAGGTGTTTGTTTCTGATGAGTAAGATAGGTTTATAGCCTGAGGGCCCAATCCAATCAAACTTTCGAGCACTGATGCAGCCACAATGCAGCCCCGAGGAAAGGGAACCAACATTCCCTTACATTGAGAAGGCCTTCTTGTCTGCCCCTCCCCCCCACAATGCAATGCACAGTCCACCAGCAAGGCTACCTCAAAGATTAGGTCCTACATCGTACTGAACACAATGGACTTACTTCTGAGTAAGGTAAATTACAGTTTTCATCATTAACAGTTAACAGACAGAATGTGCCGAAATAGTGTGCGCACAGTTTTTTGGGTTTTTTTTAACCCACCTTTTATTACCAAAGGAGCTTTCATGACGGTTTACAAAATAGATAAATAACAATAAAAGCACTGTTAAATCAGATAAAGCCAGTCCATCCAATAAAAATGCTAAAAAGCATTCCGAGCCCTTTCAATGCCTCATAAAAGAAAAAGAAAAAGAAATTGTTTGAGCCACCCATCTAAAACTAAGCAAGTTTTCCCAGTGAGTGGCGTTCCTAGAGGGGGAGCAAAATGCTAAGCTTTGCAGGAGGCTGAGATCCTGGGTAAAGTGGCACCTCCCCCTCTGTGGCTGTGGCCATTTGTGCCGCCACAACCAAATGGTTGTGAAGATGAGAGGGAGGGGCCACTTTACCCAGGCGCTCAGGCTCCTGCAAAACTTAGCATTTTGCACTAGAGGCGTAGCTAAAGAATTGCAGGCGGGTAGCTTCACCGGGCAACAAGCTTTAGGGGGGCAACAAGCTGAGCATGACACTAGTGGCCAAAATTGTGAAAACCTTGGTATGTATGAATAACACCATCACGTTATACACCATTCGATGCAGAATGCAATGCAGAATGCAATGAAATACACTGGAGTGTAATAACTTTATCAAACGTTATGGCCAAAAAATCAGCCCGGAAAATGAAAATGCAACTGTCGTGTAAAAATTGTGGTTTGTTTGTTTTTTTAGGAATAATGCTGTCGTGTTATATATCATTCAGTGTGGAATTTCATGCAGAATGCAATGAAACAAATCATAGTGCACTATCGTCATTCTATCAAAAGTCATGGCCAAAATGCTAAGAAAATGAAATTATATAACTGTGATGTCACTTCTTGTCATGATGTCACGTCTGGGGCATAATTTTGCCCTCTGCACCAGGCTACACTTTCATTAGCTACGCTAATACCCTCTCTAGGAATGCCACATTTCCCAGAAGGCGTCTTTGGGATGGACACTCGGCTGCCATGCGAAAATGCTGCGACGGCTGCCATGCAAAAGTGACACCCCCCCCCACCCCCAGTCTGCTCGAAACTATTGTCCAGTCCCAGCGGTTCTGCATGGTGTCTTTCGGGAAAGGAAGGCTTGAGCCCAGGAACCCACCAATGCAAATAATTGTCGCTAATTCCATTGTGCTTGACTTTTTGTGGAAGAGGAGTGGGGTCAAAACTGATTGCATCTGAAAATGCCAGGCGATGAATGTCAATGCGCATTTTCCATCCCAGTTACGACCGCAGAACTGACATAACACATTTCGACGACTTCCTCGAAATCTCCCACTCTTCCCCTGCACTTTGGAATCATGAAATTCATCTTCGTCAGTTCTTCTCCTTGTTGCTCTCATTCCCATCCTTTATCTTGCAGAAATATGGGTTCTTTTCAGCCCACGTAATGTATGTGGCTGTGCTGCCTGTCTGGTTTGCTATTTATCTTATTTCCATTTCTTATTGCCGGCAATCCCGGCCATTCGTTTCTCCAGGAGAGTCATCTTGGAACTACATTCCGGTTATTTCCCGCTCTAAAAGTCCTTTGCGTTAATCATTTATCAGGCCGTCTGAGAGGTGAGAGGGGGAGAGGCGCAATAGGGCAGAGCCTCTCAGAAATAAATGACCATGTGGCTTCACTTTGAACACGACATCGAGTTAGGGAGGCATCATTGCATCCATTACCCTGCCTTCACATCACATCCTTTGCTGTTAGTAAACCAGCTCAAAATAGGCCATCCCTCATACAAATTGCCATCGCGCCGAAGATTTAGCTCCATGTGCAGAATGTGGTTGTTCTGCAATTCCCATATGCACCAACCTCATCTTTCCAAGGGTCAATGTTCATTTTGGGATGTAATTTGAAGTTTGTTCGGCCCGGACTTCTTGCCGTCTTTTCAAAGGCAGCCATGGAAGGAAGCCCTCCTGGCAGGAGTCGCTGCTGATGAATAGCAAACAGTTGCTCAATAGTTCAGCCCAGATTCCGCCTGCGTGATTCAATAGCCTGAGCAAGGTCTGTAGGCATTGATGGGATCAGCTAACGACTCGGGGGAACGCTGGACGGGCAGCAGGAAGGCTGGGCGGGACTTCCAGGTGATTGACAGCCCATCCGTCCAGGTCTGCTGCCCGCCCACCCGCTGCACAGGCTGCCCCTGGGTGGCGCACCTCGCTGCTGCGAGCCCTGGCACCCGGGCCCCCCCATCCCCCCAGCGAGCGGGTGCCCCCTCCGAGGCCAGGGCAGCCCGTGCGGTGGGCGGGCAGGTGGCGGACCTGGACGGACGGGCTGTCAATCACCCGGAAGTCCCGCCCAGCCTTCCTGCTGCCCACCCAGCGTTCCCCCGAGTCGTCAGCTGATCCCATCACTGTCTGTAGGTGTTTTGATGCACATGGAACTCAGCTGCCTGGATGAGCCTCCTCATTCATTTCAATGTGTCAGAAGCATGTCAACCAGGAGGCAAGATAGGGTGGGACTTGAGGCCCCTATTCAAATAATCTCCCAGCCATGAAGCTCAACGGGGAATGCTAGAATGATCACATGCTTAGCCTAGGGCGCAATCCTAAACTGCGCTGGAACAGTGGGGTTGGCAGGCCTGCGCTGTATCCAGCACAGCTTTGGAGCACTCTGGAGCCTCCCTGGAGCAAGGGCACATCTTGCCCCAGGGGAAGCTCCAGCCTCCCCTATGGGTTCCTTGGATCTGTGCCTACTGTATAGGTGCTGTATAGCAGGCACAGAGCCGAGGATGCCACATGGCCCGAATTGGGACTGCACAGCATGGAGGCTTGGATGCTTGGTCCAGGGCCCTTGGGTCAATGCTGCTGCTAGCGTTGGCCCAACGGCACCAGTGCTCCGGTGTTGGCGCTAGTGTCATTGGGCCAACACAAGCAGTTAGCATCAGCCCAAGGGTTGAAATAGGATTGTGCCCCTAGTTTACTCTCAGGGATGTTGTAAATATAACAAGGGGCCATTTATGCCACCCTGAGCAGCTGCCAGTAGAGTCAAAAGAAAACCAAATGAATGCTTAATAATTCGTGGGCATGTCCATTTGCCCATGATCATAATAAAAATGTCCATGATAATAATAATGTCCATGATCATAATAAAAAAGGTGTCACCTGATACAAGAGCTCATTGGGTAACACCCATGATGGACCTCCTCCCATACCGGACTATACAGACTATAAATTACCATATGGTACACACAGATTAACTGCAGTGGCATCACTGGGATTGGTGTATCCCATATTAGGTTTTTAAAAATTATACAACAGTACAGGTCACCCCCCCCCAAAAAAAAAAAAAATCAGGAACCAACAATAAGCTTTGCTAGCAGCCCAGTGGAGGTGTGGCTGGTGGAAGCGGTTGCCAGCTTGGGAGATTGGAAGTGAGCAGCCATGGAGAGAAGACAGCAGTCACTTGCAGCAGAGGGTGGGGCAAGCGTGCACGGAGGCCCGAGCGCGCCAATGGCTGGCGCCGAAACCGCGCCCCCAGGACATCAACCCATCCCCGCGCATCGCCCCGACATGCCTCCCTTAGCCTGGAAACGCTCCATTTCCGAGCATAAGGGAGCCGTGGGCGGGCAGGAGGGCAGAAGACCGTGCGGTTTCACCTGGACCACGCGCAATGGTGCCCCACCGCTGCCCGGCACCCATGGCTCGCGCCATCCCAGGCTATAGGTAAGATACGTGCCTGGGGTGGGGTGTTCTTTTTTACTGGTACACAGAATGGAGGCAAGATGGTTGGCACTTGATGACTAGGATTACGAGATTCACAGCCCAATCCTAACCTGTCCTGGAATAGCCAGCTGGGCTGCATCCTAAGCACATTAGGCGCAGGGCAAGGGGATGTGTTCCCCCTTGCCCTGGGGTAAGCCCCAGCCAGCCCTATAGGGCTGCTCGGATCTGCGCCAACAAAATAGCAGGCGCAGTTCCATGTGGCCAGGAGCGGCCTGAATTGGTGCCACCAAGACCGGGGATGGGGGTTAGGATACGGCCCAACAGGCGTGTCCCGTTTCTGCCCCTGGCATTGCCCTGTTATGCCTCTGGCACTACCCTCGGTGCAGACTTGCGCTGGCAGCTTGACGCTGGCGCTTGACCGGTGCACCTGAGGGCAAGGTGGTGCCCATGGATCGGCGCTGCTGCTTGCACCGGTCCAGCAACCGATTCCGCGATGCAGATGTGCCTGATGGCATGTTTGCAACAGCACTGGTCCAGCGCAAGCGGTGCGCAGGTGCAATGCCAGGTTAGGATTGCACCCTCAAACTGGAACAGAGTGCCTCTACCTTTAAGCGTTGTATAGAAATTGGGATTTGGGCAGGTGCAGCTTTTGAAACCCTTCCATGATGAGCGGCACCTGACCAAGTTCCCTCTTCTAGTCAACGGTTAAAGATAAAGGCACTCTGTCAGCGTTGTCATGCAGCCGGAATGCTGGGCAGGAGGAACGGGTGAGCGGCAGCCCGCCCATTGCGTTCCGGTCCGTTTCGGTGTCTTCCCCGCCCCTGCGGGAAAGCCTCCAGATGCAGCCTCCAGATGCAGCCTCCCCGTGGGGGCGGGGAAGACGGCAAAACGGACCAGAACGCAACGGGCAGGCTGCCGCTCACCCGTTCCTCCCGCCCAGCATTCCGGCTGCATGACAACGCTGCATTCGGTCCCAGTTTGTAACTGGTAACCCTTTATGACATTCCCCAAAAACAAAAATGGAGGAAATCATTTCCGCTCAGCCCTCGTTTCAGCTGACGCAAGATTTTTAATAGCTCCAACATGGAGCTGCAGGGCAAGAGCTAACAAGGCAAATGGAATCACGGCTGGCCATCTCCTTCCTGATGCAGCCTAATTCTACAGCGACTGCAATGCTCAAATTAATTAATGCCACATCATTATCTTTAGATGGCAGGCAGATGTTGGGGTTATGGTATTTGTGAACCCTGAACACTTCCTCTTTGCAGATCAAGGGCTGTTGCTGTATAATTGCGAAACTGAGGTCTAGGCCGACTGGCGGTGAATTGGTTTTGTAATTATCTTAGTAATAGGCCTCAGTTATTATTCAGCCAAGGTCCTCCTTCTTCTGCCGACAGGTCATGGCAACCCCTCGGCATCCATATATTGGCCAGTTCTAATTTCTTCCCTTTAAATGACTTGCCATCTGTGAGTTGTTCAACTTCACCTATTGCCATTCCAGAAACGCCAATAAATTAATCACAGACCTGCCGGTTCAGCTCAGATCATAAAATTGATTTAGCTTGTGATTTTTGCAAAGTTTTTTTTTTTTTTTGCCCCAAAGATGGATTTGAGCTGCTAAAAATAATCATGCATCTTTGCAAAAGAAACTGCAGACATTTTGTGTGGGTCCACAGCCAAGATCATTTGCAGGCCCTACTGGGCTTGGAATTGGAGTTTCTTATGCGTAAGAACATATGCGGAATCAGGCCAAGGCCCATCTAGTCCAGTGGCCTGTATCTCACAGTGGCCCACCAGATGCCTCAGAGAGTACACAAGACGACAGGCTGCCTGCATTCTGTGGCCACTCCCTTGTACCTGGCATTCTGAGGTAAATCCTGAGGTAAACACACTGGTGGTTAGTCAGGATTCTCCACAGCAAGAGCGTAGCACTGGTGCAACAGGGGTATAGGATTGCGTTCTGAGGCATGAGGGGAAGAGGGCAGTGGTGTCATCTAAATGATTTAAGAACAGGTACTCACTTTTGATTGGCACGTGTCGGGACCCACCCACCGGAAGTGACGTCATAAGCCAGAAGTGATGTCGTGGCAGGAAGTGACATAAAAAAGCCCTTTTTGAGGCCTCAGTTGAGTTTAAACTGACCCAACAGTTGCAACAGTATTCCACAGCACCCCCAGAACATGTTAAGGAGGCCTGGCATCATGTTAAAACCCCAGAGCAACTCATTTTTCAGTGGCAAGGAAAGGAAAGGCTCCGCTCGCTGCCTGCCTGCCTGCCTGGCTCTGAGAACATGCAGGCAACTCAAACATGCAGGAAATTCAAACGTTGCAGGGGGCGGAGTCGATGAGTGGGCGGGCGAATGGGCGGGGCCAGCTGTAATCCTAGAAACCGGTACTCACGTACCCCCGCGTACCCCCTGCATGACATCACTGGAAGAGGGGTAGTCCGGGGGCAGCAACTTTTTTGCTCCCTAACAATTCACTTGAAGAATTCACTTCTCCACCCCCAAGGAGAACACTGGGGCAGTCCGATGACAGTTTCAGCATTCCTCTCCCCGGCTTCAAGGGATCCCCATGAGATTGTTGTCTGTATACTCCTGGGTAGGCAGAACAAGGCAGGCTTCTGCACACCTCTCCCAGCTGCAACTGAAGTTGGGAGAGATGCACTGAAATCCTGCCCCCCAAGGAGAACACCACTGGTGTTCTGGGCAGTGGGACGCTGCTGGCATTGGGGGCGCAATACATGCCTTGCCCCCAGCACCGGCAATGCACACTACGCCTCTGTACTGAGTATTGAGTAAAAAATGTTTTTTTAAAATTTACGTCCTATTCGCATTCAGGTCAAATCCCCGCCCCCTTCATCATAACATGCAGTGTACACCTTTTAGGTGCTGTGAAGAGTGGCAGGGAATAAGATTGGGCTCTTGGTGTGAAAGGAAGTCTCCCAGCTTGGTACTAATCATGACCAGGGGCATAGCTAAAGAAGTGCGGGGGGTGCAATTACACTGGGCAACAAGCTTCAGGCAGGCAACAAGCTGAGCTTGACACTAGTGGCCAAAATTGTGAAAACTTTGGTATGGATGAATAATACCATCATGTTATATAACACTGGAAAGGTTATTTAATGCAGAATGCAATAAAATAAACTGGAATGTAATATCTTTATCAAAAGTTATGGCCAAAAAACCAGAAAACAAAAATGCAACTGGCATGTAAAAATCGTCGCTTGTGATGTCACTTCCTGTTGTGATGTCACTTCCTGGTCAATAAAGTATTGTGATGTCACTTCTGCTCCAAGAAACCTCCTGGAGCATTGAAGGTTTCTTCAGTGGACGAGGGGAAAAGTTCAAGGATTTCAATTTCAGCTCTTATCTTAGTTTTCGCTTCCCTGTCTTCTGAGATTCTAAACAGCTTCATATCAAAACCTGGGGGAAATAATCCAATTCATATTTACAACCAGTGGTGTTCAACATACTGAGTTTACTATGTCTACATCACAAAATCAGCACTTCCTTTATATTATTTCCATCCCCTCTATTATGTTTACTTAGCAGGCTACACTAATATAGAGTTGAAAAGTAACAAAGCCAATGTCATCATTTGCTTTTGCGGGGCTGTAGCCATCTCATGGTAATTGGTGCCGTTTCAGACAAAATTACCATATAAATTATGCCATTGAATTCCGCCACTGAAATAACAGTACTTTGCCACAAATGGCAAATCTCCGTTAATTATTCATAGTCTAATAAACATACCATTCTAATTCATCACATTATTCATTATTAATACATTAATAAGAAGGCTTATTTCGCACTTGTTGCAGTTGCATCAGTTATTATTAACACATAGAAAAATGAATGGGCATGATATCAAGATCCCTCGATCATAGTCCTTCTATAGAGTGGAATGTGTGGAGTCCATGGTCCATGTCGCACAAAAACAAGGGCTGAGTTCTGTTGTCACCAAAAGTAAAATGTGAGCTTTCCTGTTTGAATGAATCCTCTTGGAATATTTTTTATCTTTGTTTGGCTTGTATCCAGCGGCGTCATGCAGCCGGAATGCTGGGCGGGAGGCTGCCCCCCCCCCCGTCCCCCCCCCCCGCGTTTCGGGCTGCATGACGCCGCTGCTTGTATCTACCAAGTACAAGCCATGTTCCAGTCAATATTCTGACAGCGCAAGCCTAACCTGTGCTGGAACGGGTAGACATGCAGGCCTGTGGCATATCCAGAACAGGTTGGGAGCAGGCAGAAGCCTCCCTGGGGCAAGGGCAGCGAAACGGACCGGAACGCAACGGGCGGGCTGCCGCTCACCCGTTCCTCCCGTCCAGCGTTCCGGCTGAATGACAACGCTGGACAAGGGCATGTTTGTATCCTTACTCCAGGGCAGGCGCCATCCATCCTAAATTGCAGGCGCAGAGCCAAGGACACCACAAGGCCCAAATCGGTGCCACACAGCCTGGGGATGGGAGCTTGGATGCAGCCGCCCCCTCCCTGCTTTCAATGCACTTCTATTCCCCAAGGCATTCGGGGTGGACTGTTAAGGAACCTGTAAGAGCTACCCTTAAAGAACTACAAACCCTAGAATGCATTGGGATAATAGAAGTGCATTGAAGGCGGATTAAAGCTGTAGTGCAGTGTTATTCAAGCTGTGGGTTGGGACCCACTTGGTGGCTCGCAACCTGATATCGGGTGGGTTGCTGCAAGCTTGGAGCAGCCATCTTGGAAACTGCAGACCTTATTCTTGTGATATTCCTTTTGTGAGTGTTAACAGTTGGAATTGTCAAGTGAGGGTTTTCTTTTAATTTTGTTTTTAGTTCAGTGCTTTTAACATTTTGTCCTAATCTTGCGTTTTGTCAGGGATGCTTCATGGCTGTACAGTTGCTGCAATCCAAGAATGCCAATTTGCATTTCAGGAGTGTCATTTTATTATGTTGCAATGGCAGCACTTCCTGCTTGGTGATGTCACTTCCTGCCACAACATCGCTTCCAGTGGGTCCCGACACAAGGACCCTTCTAAAAAGTGGGTCCCGGTCTAAAAGGTTTGAATACCACTGCTGTAGTGGAAACACAGCCCTGGATATAATTTTCATTGTTAACACATTGGTTTTGTACTGGATTGTTTGCTTTGTTATGGCCCCCTGGAAGCCCGAACCCCAGGGATTTTGCCCCCCTGCCCTTCTCTAGTTCCAGATTGAAGCAATTGCTCCCTTGGAGCTTGCCCTTATCCTCCACTCACCACTTGACACTCTGCTTCCTTGAATGCCCAGGGGAACAGCAGAGGCAGCAACAACTGCAACAGTTTCTCAATACATGCAGACATGTCAACACACACTGACAGCACTCCTTTAAACAGAACACATTCTCAAAAAGAGAATGGAGATGAGTCTGGCAGCTTGCAGGACACAGCCAGATTTGATCGGCTAAGAGGGTCGTGACATCTTCATGAGCGCTACATGAAAGCCGATGGGTGGGTGGGGATAGAAGCAGCAGCAAATGAAAGAATCAATGGCAACAAGTAGCATTTTTCTTTTAACCATTTTCTATCAATGATGTGTTAGAGCAACGTTGGTAGAAATGCAATCTCCAACGCATCATTGGTAGAAAAAGTGAACATCACATTCTGATTGGGTGTCCTAGAAAATATTTCTGCACCTGACACAAAAGCATCGTTTCTGACCTGAAAATCAAGACAAGTGACTATTTCCCACATCTCTAATCTATGTGAGTTTCCCACTATCTATTTTGTAACATGATGGGGGAGATTAAAGCCTTGCCTTGCAATTAAAGTGAGACGGTGAAATCTATAGTGAGATGGGATAATTATTGGACAATTTAGTGACCAGTTAGTATGCTATACTTTCAAAATGCATGCATTTAGTTGATAATCTGCAATTGGCAATGAAAACAGGTTAATACAATCTTGCTTGTTTGATAAAGAGAAGGAGACTTTTCCTTTTCCTTTCTAGATTTTTCATTTCAGCAGATTTCAATAAGCTGTTGGAGCAGAACTGGGTAAAATGAGCTGTCTCGTCAAAATAATTGCCATCAGGGCTGTATATCTGTGACACTTACTGCCCTGACAAGTTCAAGGAACCAGGTCAGATTCCTGAAATGGCAAGAGATCTTAATCTCACACAAATGAATGAAAAATCAATGGGCTTTTTAATCAGATGAAACCCAGTTAAGATAAAACCCATTACAGCCTGCTCACGGTGTTGTGAAATAAAGTGTCTGGGGAGGGGACAGGCGACGCTTTAAACATCGTTTGGAACAAATATTATTCCAAGGGCCTGATGTGATGGTTCTGGAATGACATCTTTCAAATTCCTAATGCATGTCTGCCTGACAGCCCTGAACAGTTGCAGAATCGAGGAAGCAGGCCTTCACCTGAAATTCTGGAATGAGATGTGACAAACCATCTCAAAACATCCAGAACTTAAATACGTGTAGCCAAAATACAGGTATCTATTAATACAACAAAATGTAACTTTATGAAATGGAAAGGCCCCTGAAATAAAAGTCATGTTACTGGGTTCGTTTGTTTGTTGGCGTGTATTACGTGCACACTGGGGAGAAAACAGTTGTCCAGTGAAGTAGGGATCCTGTATAATGTGGCAGTGAAAGGAAAATGGGGATGGTTGAAGGTGCACACAATTCACTAAAGTGCTCAAAACAAAAAACGGAGTTAGCTCACACCAGAGGCAGATCTAAGGGAGGGCAAAGCTCTAAGTTTTGCAAGAAGTCTTACCTTGCAGTGGAAATCACTCCTCTCCTGCACCGTTTTAGCCAATCCTCACAGGGAAAAGCAACACTTGGCGTTGCTTACTAGCTACAGCAGCAAGGGAGAGGAGGGATTTGCATGACAGGGTAAGGCTTCTTGCAACACTTAGAGCTTTGCCCTCCCTGTAGATCCGCCTCTGGCTCACACACAATCTAGACATAGAGAATGATAGCTAACAATCACACTCATAGCACCATCCACCACCACTCCCAGGCCAATGCAAGGCACTTGCATCAGCCCAGCACTGTGGCAAATGTGCTGTAAAGCATGTTTGCGCCAATGTGAGAATCGCGGGGCCTATGTGGGGAGAAGAGTTGGCCCAGCATCACCAGCTTGATCATCAGGGAAGTTGGTCCCACACAGGCCGGGTTTGGTCAGCACGGGGCCATCTCTGGGTGAGGACAAAAGGGGTTAGAGGGAGAGTGCTCCCATGAACAGGGCAGCCTGGGAAGAGGGGAGGAGCTAGGATCCAGCATCGGATATGGCTGTTTAGGATTGCGCCCTTAGTGATGTCCAAATGGAACCTCCTCTGTTGCAGTTTTGTAAACAGAGGATCTGTTAGTAGATTGGATCCATTGGATCTAGTTCTACTCTCTGAAGCAGTTGAGAACAAATTTCTCCTTCTTCCGTATGGCAGCCCTTCAGGTATTTGAAGAGAGCTATCATATCCCCTCTCAATCTTCTCCTTGCTAACCATACAAGTTTCCTCAACCTCCTGTCCTCTGATAATCCTTTTCACTCTTCTCTTAAACCCCCTCCAGTTTGGCAGCATCTTTCCAAAAAAGCCATGTGTCTTTGCCTCTGGAAAGCATAATGATCAAAACAGCTGTAGCCTGCTATAACAATGTCAATGTGGTTGATGTTTGTCCCTTCTTTGGGTGCAAAGGTTTTACTAGACTGTGGTTTGAGGGGTTTTTTTCTGATAGACCAACAGGCTACCTGTGATTTTGTGTGCCTTTGAATGTGTTTGGCATTCTACATGTAGATGCAGTGTGTGTCTGTGCCTTTAAAAATATTCACCCCAAACGCGAGACTTTCTTGGACGAAGAAAATGTTCCAACTGCTACCTTTGAAAGAAAGGAAGAAAGAGTACTGCAAATATTTGCATACATTCTAGGTTTCTGGTATACCCATCTGAAATATTAATTGCATTCCTAGTCAGGACCACAAGGGGATAAGCAAACTGTGATCTATCATTTCTTGGGACATTTCAAAGTCATTTTGTTGTTTGCTTTCCCGATTCACAGAGAAAGTCTGAGCACACTTGAGCATTGCCTGTGTGGAAAGGTTTACAGCCCCGGTTGTGTACTGAACACATCGGGGAGCTTTTGTTTTCCCACAGGCTTATTTCCCCCTCCCCTGATTTTTTACTTTATTTTATTGTAACAAGCTTAGTCGATTGCAAGACTCCAGAAACCACCCAGCACATTCCGGCTGCAGAATCCATAAAATAATAATCATAGGAGCGCAAACACCTTGGAAACACCTAGAGCGATGGATAACGGCATTTTAACAAACTGGAATATAAATAAATATCAAATAAATAATTCAGGCAGTCATGTAGCTATTTACTTTCTACTGCCAGAAAAGAGCTTTTTATCTCTGGAGTGACAAAAAACCAGAGAACACCAATGGTTGAAAAAGAAAAACCAAATGTGTAAAACAAAAAAAGGAAGACATATTTTTTTTAGAGGGAAAACCCTCAGATGATATATTAATATGGGTGACATGCTTTGATGAAAATACACTTTGTGAATAAGAACACTTACTCAAAAGATGTCCAATGTGTTCTGAGATATTGAATCTCTAAGTAGGCAATGCTTTGGCTCTCCAAGGCTGAAGAAGCCAATGTACCCTTGGGCCATATTTCTCAACCATAAAACAATTGCCAGGAATCCGTCCTCCTCAGCCCAGCCCTGGGGTGCCTTAGGATGCCTGCTCACCTCAAACCACTTGAGCTTTCCTCACTCCTTCTTCTCTGTTCTGTGAAAAGGATGCAGGAAAAGGCCGGTTGCAGACCAGTCATCAGGTGATGGCTACACCAACTGCGGTGTGTTCTCTGTTGTGCTTTCCCTCTTTCTTAGGGCACAATCTTATGCATGTTTATTCAGAAGTGAATCCTACTGTTTTCAATGGGGTTGACTCTCAGGAAAGTGTGGCTAGGATTGCAGCCTGAGAGACCAATCCTATCCAACCTTCCAGCATGGATGCAGCTGCAATGCATTCCCAAGTTAATGGAACAAACATTCCTTTACCTTGAAGAAGCCTCCTTGATTGCTTCCCCCTGCCCCCCTGCAGGATGCAGAGCATGTCCTGTTGGCATGTCTGCATCAGCACTGCAAACTGGGATAGGATTGGGCTCTAGGTCTCTGCAGTGATTCAGCTTAATACCAAGTGATGAATCTCTGACAATCCTAAGATTTCCCTTTCTTGATCTACACTATTGAGGCAATCTCCAGAGTTTCCATTTTTTCCAGTGCTGTGGATCAGGTCTGCTATGTGAACTCTCTTATTATACAGGCCTGCAAAATTAAGGGTCAGGAAAAAAAAAACTTTTTTTTTCAAAATTTATGTTGGTTTTGTATAAATTTGGGGTCCTGATTCCAATAATGGCATCAGTTTTACCCTATCACATGTAGTTTTGGAGATATGGCATAGCCACTTTAGTGAAGGGTTCAAGCAGCTACCTCACAATAAAACTGATCGAACCATTCCTGAATGATGTTATGCAGGTCAGTGGCATTCCTACAGTGGGGACAAAATGCTAAGTATTGCAGGAGTCTGAGTCCCTGTGAATCGCGGCCCTACCCCTTTGCCTTCTGAGCTGTTTGTGGCTTGGAGAGCAAAGCCTTCCAGCCAGCTCTCCAAGCCATGAATGGCTCTAGAGGCGAGGGGCTGTGTTACATAGGAGCTTGGGCTCGTGCAACACCCAGTATTTCTCAACCCCCTGGGTAGGGACACCAATGATGCAGGTCTAACTTTGTGTGTTGGCAAGTGTCATTTTCTATTAATTCAAGAAAGTGCAAAGTGCCATTCAACAACTGGGCAGGAAGTATGGTCTGGAGGTTGAGCTGTTGCCTTTGCCTGAAGATGCTAAGCAGGATCAGCCTTGGATTGGCCTTGGATGGGAGACCAGAAGTCACTGACAGAGCTTGTGGAGGAATGGGAGGAGTGTGGAGGAGTCAGCTGACAAAAGAACTGGCCAAGGTGTGATCTGTGGTGGACTGTGAAGGCTCAGAAGGTGCAAGAGTGCAGCCAGGATCATGACCACACACTGAAAGGGAAACATCTGAAGAAATTGAGGGTTCTGTACATAGAACAGTTGTAAAAACTCCATTTGAAAAATGGGGTTTATGAACAACCTGCCCATGTAAACCGCCTTGAGTCCAGTGAAATCTGGAGAAAGGCGGTATAAAAATGCATCAAATAAATAAATAAATAAACTGCAGCCAGCCTCCTCACACAGGGCGTTAGGAACCAGCTTTCAGAGCAGCAGAAAAGTGTGCTAGGCATCCCTGAACCCCAATAATGTTCATTTTTTTTCAGTTCTCAGTTGAGCATTGCTCATTCTCAGAAGCAATCTGGATTTTTTAAAAATCTCCCCTCTTTACTGTATCCAGTGTGATTTCTATTGTGCATTGTGACAGCTGAGAGGGCCTAGAATGCTTCTCCATAGCACAAAGAAGCTTGAGAGGACTAGGTGAGCGCATGAACTCTTCATCATCCGTATGGACATTATATGGAAGGAAGTTATGACTGAAAGGAGGTTATTATTATTTTTTTTGCCTACTCCAGACTGGCAAGGGCGGGGAAGTGCGTTCAGTAGATTTCATGTTTTTAAAAGTGTTTAATAAAGCTAAACCCAAGAAATAGCCTGGTGTCTTCATTGGGGTGTGTGAGGGTAAATAGGCTGCCTCAGAGATGCAGGTATCTGTTGTCTTGAGTGCTCTGTAAGGCATGAGATACAGGAAGCTGAAATACAGGCATGAGATACAGGAAGCTGTACTAGATGGGCCCTTGGCCTGATCCAGTGAGGCTGTTCCTGTGTTCCTATGAGTACACGTCTGAAGAGGAGCATCTGGTTCTGGAAACTGTCAAAGAGAAATGCTGTGGAGAATCATGACTAGCCAACACTGGGTTTACTTCATAATTTACCTCAGAATTTGCCTCAGAATGCCAGGTGCAAAGGAGTGGCAACAGAATGCAGGCAGCCTGTTGTCTCATGTGCCCCCTGAGGCATCTGGTAGGCCACTGTGAGATACAGAAAGCTGGATTACATGGGCTTTGGCCTTATCCATTGGGGATGTTCATATGTTCTTATAAGTACATGTCTGAAGAGGAGCATCTGGTTCTGATGGCCGTCAAAGAGAAATACTGTGGAGAATCTTGACTAGCCACCAATGTTTACCTCAGAATTTACCTCAGAATGCCAGGCGCAAGGGAGTGGCTACAGGTTGCAGGCATCTTGTTGTCTTGTGTGCTCCCTGAGACATCTGGTGGGCCACTATGAGATACAGGAAGCTGGACTAAATGGGCCTTTGCCCGATCCAGCAATCACCCCAATTGATGTGCATATAATATGGCAATTCTAAGAAATGTGGATGTTTGATGTTCCTATGTTCTTATGAAATATTGAAAGTAATATGCACATTCCTGCCATATGCTCCTTGGATTTCTCTGTTATATCATTTCAAGTTATACTCTCTGTCTGGCCAGGCAGGAGGTCTGTTCCAGAGCAAAGAGCTGCCGTTAAGCCCAAAGATAATATCTGAAGGTTGCCAGTTGGAGATCACCAGAAGTTTCAGTGAGCATCAAGACCTTGAGAAAGGGATTCACAAGCTATTTGTCAATCAACATGAGAGGTAACTGCAGCCAAATGAAGATTAGACTTTCATAGTTCCATCTGAATGATGTTTATTCTTGAAAGATTAGAACTTGTTATTGTAAAAACCCTTTTGGGAGTTAGAGAAAGCCTGCCTATGTGAACCACCTTTGGATTAAAGTCAGAGGAGTAACCCAATGTCTAAGAAAGGCGGTACATAAATACTGGTAAAGGTGGGCCCCGGTATCCACTGATTCCATATCCATGGTTTCAAGTATCCATGGATGGGGAGGGCCCTTTTACCTTCCTTTATTCTTACTTTGCATCTCTAAAAATCTTCTTGCTTGGGGGTCAGGGCAGGGGAGAGCCCTATACTTAACCAAGGTTCCCTCTTATCCACAGTTTCGCGGAAGCCCAACCTATCCACCGTGGATACCGGGGCATGCCTGCATTAGGATTACTGGTCTCTCTCCCCTGCATCTTCATCTTGTCATGCAAACCAAAAAAAGAGGCTGAAGTCTTGGACTTCTACTGCATAGGAAAACCGCCAAAAGCTCCTTGATTCCCACCCCAATTGATGTGCATATAATATGGCAATTCTAAGAAATGTGGATGTTTGATGTTTTTGCCCAGTTCGAACATTTTCACCGATCACGTCTGCTCTTTTGAAAATGAATTGGCAAACACCTTTTTCCACTTTCAGGTGGAGGATTTGGGTGGAAGGGAGATTTTCAAAAATGCAAGCACTCAGCACTGGCCTTGGGTTGGGACGCTAAGCGGCGCTGACGTGACCCCATGAAACATTTATTTGGAGTCGAATCGTTCGTGTGCGGAGCGGGTTGATATGGAACAAAGGATTTTGTTTTGCTCAGAAGCTCAGTCCTGAAGATGCACAAACGAGAGTCAAGAAATGTAAGTCACCGATATGCAAACAGGAGCTTTCGCTCAGAAGAAATCCCTTCCATGCTGTGTCAGTGAGGAGGTGGCTCATACGCCCTTCCTTGCATGCCAGGGGACAGGGGAAGGTCATTGGGAAGAATGAGCTGTACCTGCATTGCTAAGAGGAATTTATTTGCTGAAAGGGGCCGTGGTCTAGGGCCCACTCCCATCGGATGGCCCACCTGACTGATCAGCACCCGGTGGCAGCAGCAACCACAGGAAGAGGGACATGCCAGGCCTAAGTCGTTGTTGTTGTTCAGTCGCTAAGTCATGTCCGACTCTTCGCGACCCCATGGACCACAGCACGCCAGGCCTCCCAGTCTTTCACTCGCTTCTGGAGTTTGCCCAATTTCATGTTCATCGCTTCGGTGACACTATCTAACCATCTCATCCTCTGCCGCCCCCTTCTCCTTTTGCCTTCCATCTTTCCCAGCATGAGGGTCTTTTCTAAAGAGTCCTCTCTTCTCATGAGGTGGCCAAAGCATTTGAGCTTCAGCTTTAGTATTTGTCTTTCCAAGGAGCAATCCGGTAGGATTGACCGATTGGATCTCCTTGCAGTCCAGGGGACTCTCAAGAGTCTTCTCCAACACCATAATTCAAAAGCATCTATTCTTCGACGCTCTGCCTTTCTTATGGTCCAGCTCTCACAGCCATACATGGCTACTGGGAAAACCATCGCTTTGACTATGCGAACCTTTGTTGGCAGGGTGATGTCTCGGCTTTTGATTAAGCTATCTAGGTTCACCATAGCTTTCCTCCCAAGAAGTAAACGTCTTTTAATTTCAGGACTGCAGTCACCATCTGCGGTGATCTTGGAGCCCAGGAAAATAAACTCTGTCATTGCTTCCATTTCTTCCCCTTCTATTTGCCAGGAAGTGATGGGAGTGGTAAAAATTACCTATTGCTCCATTGCTTGAAGACTCACCCTCTTTATTCGGCTCTGTTACAAACAGGAAAAGGAATAAGCACATGGTGAACCTTTTTTTATGTAGTTTTAACACCATTAGGCCTACCCACCCCACCCTGACCCTCTTGATAAGGACTTCTTTTCCAGGAAGGCCATCCCATGATGCCTTGCACAGCTCATAGGCCCCCCAAATGGCTTCACTCTGGCTAACCCAATACCCTTGCTAAGTAGGGACACCAGTGTTTCTAACATACAAAACGTGGCATTCTGACCAGGATGGTGAAGGTCTCCAACCCTTTTTTTATTCTTTCCCCTGTATTAAATACTTCCTTGTGCTTTTTAGGTCTAAACTGTGAAGACCTCCAGCACATTGTTTAATTTAGAGGTTGCTTTGACCCTATGCCCCCCCTCCCCGACCAGGGCAAGTGGATAATCCTCCAAGCAAAAAACAAAACTGAAGTCTGGCAACATGTTCAGATCATTTTATTATACACAGTGGAATATATTTACATGATTATAAATTTAACTGAAATGAAACCGATCTTTTATTGTCACAAATAATTTTAAATAGCTGCAGCCCTCCCCAAAAAATGAGCATATGTCTTCTTCCTGACAATCTTTTCCACACAAGCAGCGATGGGATCTACAAATGAACAAGGGGAACGCTGGGCGGGACTTATGCGGGGCTTCTGCATGATTGACTGCTCGTCTGTAGCGTTCTGCAGCTGTTCTGGCCTCGGGGGGGCTGCCCCCGGTTAGTGCCCCCCCGCTGCTTGCCCAGGCACCCAGCATGACCCTCACCTGTCCCCTGCGGCGAGCAGGAGCCCCCCCCCCGAGGCCAGGGCAGCTGCGGAACACTACGGACGGGCTGCCACTGAAGCAGAAGTCCCGCCTACACCCCGCCCAGCGTTCCCCTTGTTCATTTGTAGATCCCATCACTGCACACAAGAAAGAAATTTTTTATCATTGGGCCTTAGCAATTTTTCCAAGGACTTCTGGGGTTCCTCTGCATTTCCTATGAGACCCAGGGCATATTCAGTAAAATCTTGTCTAATTTCAAGATACCCCAAGGAATAAGCAAGGCATACCACAATGTGGAATATGTTTGGAAGGAAGAGACTGGTGATCACATATTTCATTTTTTTCTTTATGAATTCTTGAGACCACCCCATGCATTCATGCGCTTGTTGAGCTGCCGCACCAATTAAGCAGCCTTCACAGGAGTCTTCTAAGGGGAGGGTTCAGGGGGTGGGACTTCCGGCTGTCAAAATAGTTCGAATAAAAGGTATGTACTATATACTACTTACGCCACGGCAGGATGCAGCACATGCCCCATTGGCACAGCTATGTCAGTGCTGGAAAGTTGATTAGGATTGCTCCCTAAGAGTTCTAGTATTAGCTCTGCAACATGGAAGTATGCATGCACACATAAAACGTGAGTCCTACCACATCTGCTTTGGACCTAAAAGTGTCACTGAACCTTTCAAGCATACCTTGATTAAAACTGAATGGGGTCACCCAACCAAGTGAACTGATCTAGTTTGCTGGGATACTGAAGGAAGCCCCTGGAAATTTACAGGCCTGAATGAGGAAAGGCCTAACATTAGGCCAACTCAGGGGGTAAAGTGCTGAGTCATTCAGGCCTAGCAGACCAGCAGTAAAGTGCTGAGTCATTCAGGCCTAGCAGACACAGCAGTAAAGTGCTGAGTCATTCTGACTCAGCTTCAACCTGGGGATGAGATCATCTGATCTCTGATTGGATGCTGGGGACTATTTAATCAAGACCAGAAACACCTGTGGTTAGTTGCTAAAGATGTAAGTGTTGCTGTTAGAGGAGCTTTGCTGTACCTGTTACCTGTTTGCTGCAAGAAGCCTTCTTCTGAGAATATACAGTAGATGTTCTTGCTGTCCTAATTCTCTGTTGTCTGAGTGATTCCTTGCCGGAGCTCTGTGACCTTGAAGGCTTTCCAAGCCTCACAGCTGTAAGCTCCTTCTACGCTATCATCATAGTTGGCCATCTTTTTCATATATAAATAATGAAGAGAGATCTTCACTACCTTGGAGAACCCTCAAGGGACTACTCCTGGGTTTGGAACATGAGCTGGATACAGCTGATATTAAAGCTCCTGTCTCTGTAAGCCAGTAAGTGAACGATATTCTCTCCGGTTCAGTGCAATGAGACAATTATTCTTACGTACACTTAAGCGTCAACATAACTGTTTAAACAGAAGCCCCTGAGAGTTATTTGTGTGTCTAAACCATCACCTTGATTCTGACATCTGAAGAAAGGTAAACAATCCTTTATGACAATCATGTTGAATTATGTTTCATGTTGTGAATCATGTCGCACAATAACTTATAAGAGGGATTTTAAGGTTTAGGGACTTCGTTAGCACACAGTGAATATCCAGTCGTGAGATATCCTTCGGTTCTGTCAAAGTCATTGGCTCGATTAGCAAAATGAACTGGTTAATGCAGTCATCCCATATGCCGCGCTGAAGTTTGGCCTGCTCCTTCGGCAGGTGGTTTGGCTTGCCAATAACCCCCCTCTTCACTGAACATAAATTCTCATAACTGCCATTACTGCAGCACTCCTTCACCACTTTTCCATGTGTTTGATGTGTGGTTACTGAATACAAATGATCTGGAGCAAATCCACAGGCTTTCCTAAATCACCTGTATAAGTAACCATATATCCCTTTTCTCTGTCTGAAATCATGATCCAAGTTGGGGCTCCTACATGTGCTGTTTGCAGGGGTGTAGCTAAAGAAGTGCAGGGGGTGCCATTGCACTGGGCATCAAGCTTTAGGGGGGGCAACAAGCTGAGCTTGACATTAGTGGCCAAAATTGGGTAAACCTTGTGATGTATCAATAATACCATCATGTTGTATAGCATTGGGAAGGTAATTTAATGCAAAATGTAACGAAATGAATTGTGTTGTAATATCTTTACTCTATCAAAGGTTAAGGCCAAAAACCCAGAGAAAATGAAAATACAACTGTGATGTCATTTCCTGTTGTGACATCATTTCCAGGGCAACATTTTGCACTCTGCATTAGGCTACACTTTCATTAGCAACGCCCCTGGCTGTTTGCCCCACCAGAGGTTGGCTGTTTGCCAACCAAGCTACGCCTGCTCTTTAGCTAGCACCACTCAGAGGAGAGAAATAGGGGATCCTGCTGCCAGATTCACCCCTCCTACAGCCTCCCTGTTCCTGTTCCTGCCCCTTCCTGCCTAGTTTTGCCCCCTCCCTGCCCAGGTTTGCCCCTTCCCCACCCTACTACTGCCTTACCTGCTCTGGTGGGCAAGGTCCAGTGATAGACAGGGAATGTTGCTACCCCTTGTGGCCGTGCTCCCAAAATGGTCCCCATTATACGACAGCGGGAGCTTCTGGGATAGAGCTTGGCTGAGATAGGGGAGTGCAGGGGGAATTTTGGGGTGGGGAGAGGGGGTGAGTCCATGCGGTGCCAGCCTGCACCAGGATCCTTTCCCCTCTTTCCAAACCCACCCATTTCTCTCCTCACTTATGCCAGCATATATAGCTGGCAAAGGCCCAAGGAGACCCACAGGCCACCAGAAGGCCCACAGAGAGGTAAGTGGAAAATATTCTGGGATGCACCAAGCAGTCTTGTTAGCATGACTAACCCACTATTGTGGGTAATAGTGAGGGGTAGGATCAGGCTGTAATATTTTTAACTAAAAAATGAGAGAATTTAGAAAAAAACACAATTTGCTATTTTAATCAAGAATTTTTTTTTTTTGGGGGGGGGGAATCACCAAACAAACAAACAAACAAAACCCTAGCAATCAGTCTTCCCCTGAAGGGTGGAAATGTTTGCTACTTCCAATGTTCATTATGCCTTTTCCTTCTTTATTCTGCATCACAAATTTCACGCGGATTGTCTGAAGTGTATTTTAATGTATTCCTGAGGGCCATCGTTGTACGACCTGAGCTCCTAATACTAGAATTACAAGTATTCCTCAATAGTTGCAGAATAATGAGAAGCATGGGCTATGTCACGGGGCAACGCCACCTGGCCGCAGCACCTCACTTGGGGACCCGCCATAGAATCCCGGGGGGGGGGGGGTGGCTGGTGGAGGGAGAGCAGCACCCGACCCCAGGAAAGGGCTGGGAACACCAGCCACTGGCCAGCTGGGAGGCACGATAGGGCTGAGGTGTTGAGGCAGAGGCCTGGCCAATCCCTGGGAGGGAGCTCTGGAGGGGCGGAGCCCGAGGACGGGACCCGGAAGGGGTGGAGCCGGCTGGACCAGCCAGCTCACTCATAAAGAGCAGAGCAGCTGAAGGGAGAGGAGGCTTCCCTCCCCGTGGCTGCAGCACAGGGAGGGTGGTTGGATGAGGCAGAAGCCTCAGCCTCAACCTTACTCGGCCTGTCCCAGGCCTGGAAGGGGTGTGGGCAACCCCGACCCTGGGAACAAGGAACCTGACCTGGGAGCACCCAGCTGGGGATACTCCCAGCCCAGACCTCCCTGGGGAGGCGGGGGCATTGGCCCCAAGGGGGTTAGTAGGGCCAACCCCACTGAGGGGACGCCAACTGGGGTCCAGGGAATGCCCCGACAGCCCAGTGGCTCCAGCCAACCAGAACTCACTGGGAGAGACTGAGGGGTTGCGACCGGGGGCAGTGGCACCATTCCTTGTAACTTTGGCCTTGTGAAGGAACAAGGCCTCCATGAAAGTCAAGGCAATCACCCAAATAAACAGAGTAGGCAAAGCAGCCCAAGCGTCCTTGAGTCTGTGGGAGCGGCAAAGGAGGAGGAGGAGCAAGAGAGGGTAAGACCAGCACACTCCGTGAGCTGGGGGGAGGCATTCCCCCCCCCCCGGGAAATGAATGTGACAGATACATATGTGTGTTGTGGGTGGAAAGAGAAGGCCGAAGCTTAATGAGTTACACAGTACGGGTTCTCTGGCTACAACATACCTTTTTCTTCCCCAGATGACCTACGGTAATGCAGATTTGCTGAAAGTGGCTTTGGCACATTTCCCTGGGCACTAAAAGGATTAAAGAGGTGATGAATTACCCCATGGGAAGTTTTTCTACCTGTGCAAGTCAGGAGCACGGACAATTCTGGTGCCATTATTTGCAGTTGTGGTTTGTCTAGCAGCGCTGCAACGGCAAGGAACATCAGATCCACCTTTCTTGATTTATGATGCCCCATTTGCTGGCTTTCAGGACTTGATTGCAATGTCATAAAAAGAAAATGCTGGCATCAAAAACAGCTGATAATCATATCTCAGAAGCAAAGAAATATCCTGGCATTTCTGGCCTGATTATGCTTACAAAGCATTTTACGGATATAGCGATGAAGCTTCTACATGCAGAAATTAGATGGGTGCTTTGTCATTCCACCGTACTCTTCTTTCCAAGATCTCTAAACAGCCTGAGCAGTAGTAAATCAGGTTTACGCATAGCTCTGACGCATGGACCTCCTCCTGTTGTTTCTCTTGAGTTCAAGAAGGACAGCCAAGGGCTCCTCTAACTGGATCATTCGCAACCATCTCCAGAAGGAGGCTGGTCAACAGCCCTCTGAAGATTGGTTGGGATCCTGAGAACCTAATCTGGTGGTCTCCAAAAGTCTGTAGCACTAACAGGAACAACTTTGCATTGGCAGCTGACAAACAGTGAACTTACAATCAACCATGGGATTGTGGACTTTATTAAGTTCCCCTATCCTGTAATTTCTGAACTGGAAAGTTTGCCAGTCTCTTAGGGCCCAATCCTAAGGGCTCTAGCGCGAGCAATACACTGATACTGCCAGCTCTGGCTGTTTCAAAGTTGCCATAAGTGGCTTTTTTTGCCGACTCGAGTTGACTCAAGTTGTGGGCATCACCAAACCCAACTCAACTCGCGACTCAGGGCTAGTGACTCAGAATACAATCCTAACCTGGAGTTAGGCTAGCACAGTTAGGCCAGTGAAGTTTGGCGGGGACAAGGGCCATCGTAAAGTATGTTTGAACCACTCTCAGAGTCAGAGAGGCCAGCACATAGACATGAGCCATCCTCCCTGACTCCGAGAGTGGTCCAAACATGCTTTATGGTGGCCCTTGGGCCAGCCAAACTTTGCTGGCTTGGTTTATGCTGGCCTAATGTGAGAGCTTATGGTGGGGTGATGGTGAGAGAGTAAAAAGAGAGGATTTGTCAGGAAACAACCAGCAGGTGGGAGCCTAGTTATGGTAGTCTCAAGATAGCCAAATTTTGCTGGCCTAACTGTGCCAGTCTAACTTCAGATTAGGATTGTTCCCTCAGAATGATTTGAGTCCCTATCTCTTTTGTCTGGTGTGTGTGTGTGTGTGTGTGTGTGTGTGTGTGTGTGTGTGTGTGTGTTTTCTTGCTTACTTCCTCTTAATTGCTTTCAGGTTGTACAGAAAGACTACCTGGCCATCCAGAAGCCAACATTCAAAAGGACAGCGGCAGCAGACATAGTCGGAGGTTAGGTCAGTTCCAAGAAGCAGGAGCTGGAGCTGGGGGAAAGGGGAGGATGTTTTGCTCAAGGAAGTCCTTGACTCGCAACTTGATTTCTCGAAATGACTCAACTCACAAATCTAAAGAGTTGCGATGGCCACACACTATGACTCTCAAGTCAAGTCACGGAGTCAATGATTCCTGACCCGACTCGCAAGTCCAGCTTACCGACTTGAGCACATCCCTGCAAGAGATCAGGACGAGATGCAGACATGCGGAGCGTGGTTGGTCCTCTGTCATTTCGAGGCGAGTCACGAGTGACTGGAGCCGAAATGATTGTAAAACTTTTACCTGACACAGCACCAATTTTTGGAGAAGGGGAATCAAAGGCAGATATAGCCAAAGACGGTGTTCAATCAGTTAAGGAGTTTGTACTAAAGGGAGCCTGGAGGCTCTGGGCTCCAACTCTCCTGCTGAAAAATACATCTAACAAAACAGAGACTCACAGAAGTAACAGATGAACTCTGGCTGGGGAATGAATACAAACTTCTTTTAAAAACAGGAGAATACACAGCCTAACCCATCCCTGTGCAGCAATGCAGGGACATAAACCCTACTGCAGGGGAGTTCTGGCCCGCTGAGGCCTCTTTGGGGCAGTGGCCAGCTAGGTCATTCAACATCCAGGGCCCACAGATGGTTGACATCCCCCATACGACAAAATTATTCATTCATTCGTTCATTTATTTGCTTGCTTGCTTATTTATAGTTTCACATTTTAGACACCCTTTCTCCAAGGAGCTCAGGGTGCTGTGCATGTTTCCTCCTCTTCTTCCGTTCTCACGACAATTCTCACGATGGGTGAGGCTGAGAGATAGTAGTAATCATGACATGAAATTAATGATGATGATGATGATGATGATGATGATGATGATGATGTCTGACCTACAAAAAACTACGCTGTTGGGAACATCATACATCTTACGCAGATATTTGGGCAATTCTTAGGCTCCTGGTTAGAGCTTGAATTGCCAACAAAAAGACCAGTCTGTGATATTTGTGATCTTTTTATCATTTTGACTGTGCATATGTGAATAATAATAATAATAATAATAATAATAATAATAATAATAATAATAA
>JAJKFI010000044.1:3713362-3728978 GCA_029204185.1 Lerista edwardsae | reverse complement strand
AATAATAATAATAATAATAATAATAATAATAATAATAATAATAATAATAATAGCCAGAAAAATAAATGCAGTGAATATTTACCCACAAACAATGCATGAATGTCGGTGCCCTCCCCTGCTACAGTTCCCCTGCACAAACTACTCCGTGGCATACTGCTCCTGCATCTGGAGGTTCAATGCTGTTCATACAGAATGTTACATCATGTTCATACACAATGTTCAATAATAATACCTAATGTTACGTAAGACAGTGTTTGTTTTTGTTTGTTTGTTAGCCATAACATTTGATTGAATGAAGATATTATATTCCAGTTTTTTCCCCCATTAAACACTGATTGACGGTGTTCCAGTATTGCAGATGAGGAGGGGTCCTACCTCTGAGGGTGCAATCCTGAGAAGGATGTAGAGCCCACACAACGTCCTTCAAATATCTGAAGGACTATCATACAGAAGAAGAAGGGACAAATTTGTTCTCATCTGCCTTTGGCAGGGGAACTCGGTCCAGTGGGTACAAACTGCAAGAGAGGAGATTCCGGCCGGACATCTTGACAATAAGGGCGGTTCAACTGTGGAATAGTCTGCCATGGGAGGTGGTAGATTCTCCTTTACTGGAGACCTTCAAGCAGAGGCTTGACAGGCACCTGATGGAGATGCTCTAGGAGGATTTCCTGCTACAGGCAGGGGGTTGGACTAGGTGACCTTGTAGGTCCCTTCCAACTCTATGATTCTATATAGTGTCTTATTAGTAGCATAGAAAACTCTCTGCCCACAAGAGCTTACAATCAACAATTGCAATAATAAACTGTGCAGATTTTCTCAGGAGTAAGTCCCATTAAATTCATGTGTAGTAGAGGTGCACAGGGGCCGCACTGTATATTTTGTCAATGAGAGAAACAGCAAAGCAAGGGAAGGCACGAAAGTTACCTGGGATATAGCATCGGCTCTTATACTTCCTTCTGCCTCCTTGAAAGAATCTGTTAACTGACAAGCTATAAACCACCGGAAGAATATACATTGTCTTTTCAAGAACAAAAAGTTCTTAGAAAAATCCACCAGGTAGAATCTTCAAATGACCTCTAAGGCTGACAAATCATCTGAAAGGAAGAGAAAGGCTGTACGAGGGGTGCCCGCTGTTTCTTGTGCTGAAGTCAGAAGAAAATGCCATGTGGGAGCAAATGCAACTCTCAGAGACTATTTAAAATTCCAGTAGGATAACTCTAACTGAATTCCAATTTCCTCCCCTAAACGTACAAAAAAGCATCTGAATGTCAGAAAATCACCACATGCAACCCGGCTCTTTGACAAGCGGCAATTTATTTAGACCACCCTGGAGAAATTGAAAAACTATTCTTCTTTCCCAATGTTGCTCCTGCTCTAATTGAAAGATTGCATAAGGCCCACAGATTTCCTTTCGACTAAATACTTTTGCAAGCATCTATGAGAAGTGCAAATGAAAAGAACTTATTGGGTCTTACTGTATGTGATATACACGCAATGTATACAAAGGCAGCCCCCAACATATTAGAGACTGAGAGCTCTCACTTTCTGATGAAGTCCTGAAAACTGAGTGTTGGGAGAGAGAGAACAGATAAAAGAAAATTATTTTTTACCCAATGTAAAAAATTACATAATTAACCTGTGTATACTTAACCTGTGGAACTCCTTGCCACAGGTGGTGGTGGTGGTGGTGATGTCTGGCCTATGAGCCTCTGAAAGGGGATTTCTGGAGGAAAAGTCCATCACAGGCTACAGGCCATGACAGGTGATGCAACGTTCTTATTGTACTTTAAGAGCAGGCTACCTCAGAATGCCAGATGCAGGGGAGTGAAAATAGGATGCAGACATTTTGTTGTCTTGTGTGCTTCCTGAGGCATCTGGTGAGCCACTGTGAGATACAGGAAGCAGGACTAGATAGGCCTGAACCAGCGAGGTTCTTCTTATGTTCTTATGACTAGAGAATTGTGCGGAATGGTGATATCGACAAACTTCATATTTCCTGGTTCTGAAGTTTGAATGAGGAAGACTTGGAACATAAGAGGGAAATTCCAAAAAGTATAGCTAGTATAGCTCAGGCTAGACCAGGGGTCTCCAAACTGTGATCCGGGGGGCAAAATCCAGCCAGCCACAAGATTTTATCCGACCCGCAGCAAGTAAAAATATTTGACATTCTTACTCGTTTTATATATATAAAGAACACAACATTTTCTTTGTAAATGTCACATTTCTCTTTTGTTCTGAATCCTGTCATGCTGATTACACAAAAAAAAGATCCAAGTAAAACTTATTCATTCATTTACATTTCATTCATTCAATTATAAAACTGATTTTTTCAGCCCATGAAAATCTGCCAAATATATGATATGGCCAGTGGTGGAATTCAAATAAATTGAAGGTTCTATGTCCTTCAGGGCAGCTGCTGCCTTTCTTCCCTCTCCCAACCTAAAATTAACAACCGGTTCTGCAGAACTGGTGAGAACTGGCTGAATTTCACCACTGGATATGGCCCTCAAACTGAAAAGTCTGGAGACCCCTGGAATGGTCAAAGAAGTTCTCGCTCCCACTTAGGCAGTGGCTACAGCTCAGTGGTACAGCACATGCTTTGCACACCAATTGTCCCAGGTTCAATCCCCAGTGTCTCCAGATAGGGCAGAACCCCATCTGAAGCCTATATGAAAACCGAGCACACTATCTGAAACCCCAGCACACTACTGAAAGTAGGTTTTGACAATACTGAAGCCAAATGGACCAACAGTCTGAATCAGTATCAGGCCTTCAGTCGTTCTGGGAAAACCACTTTCCCAGTGCTCCTAGTATCTGGGCTGCAGCCGTACCCGAGTGCCAAGCTTCCAAAAAGTGGAGGAAGAGACACCCCTGTCTTCTGCCATCCCATCACCACAACCATCAGAGCAGTTGATGACCAGGTAGGGGGGAAAGTGAGGGAAGGGACCTGCTGCCAGTGGCATAATGGGTCATGATGAGATAGTATTAGGCTTGGAAGTCGATGCAAAATAAATTAGGCTATTTTCTGAGTTTTAACTTCCAGACCCAGTTCTGAACCTGACCCTGCTGGGTGGGGGATGTTTGCCTGATCACTGATGGTACTGCGAGCTCCTTTCGGACTCATCCCTCCCTAGTACATCATGACTGAGAGCGCAATCCTTTACCCCCATTGCGCTGGCCCAACACTGTCTCAAACGTGCTGTCAAGCGCATCCGCGTCAGCAGTATGGCATGAGACTGGCGCAACCAGAAGCATCAATGCTCAGGCGCCACCGCAACTGCCAGCAGCACCAGCCTTGTGCCAATCGAGCGTCAGCTGCCTGCAGTCAGCACTGGGCCCTGCCGAGGGTGTTCCAGAGGCATGCCGGGGATGTAACTGGGCAGCACAATGGGCAGAGATGGGGGTTGTGACACAGGATGGACGTAGGGCCACATCCTAAACCCTGTCCCCAGCCTCGGTGACCCCGATTCAGGCCGCTCCTGTGCATGTGCCCCTGCACCTGCAGAACAGCAGGCACAGATCCAAGCAGGTCCATAGGGATGCCTGGGGCCTACGCAGGTACAAGGGGAAAAACCTCTCCTTATCCTGCAGGTTGCTGCTGCTGCTGCCTCCTAATGGGCTTTAGGCTACAGCCCTATTATGTTGGCCTTACTATGTTGGCCTTACTTAGGATTGGGCTGCCCGTCATAAGGCAACATGTCAGAGTAATAATAATAATAATACATTTATTTATATACCGCCTTTCTTAAGATCACTAGATTTCTCTAATGATTGAACTCAAGGCGGTTTACATAGGCAGACTTTCTCACAAACCCGAAGGTTTTTACAATTTACAGAATGTTCTATCTTCCAAGAACAACACTCCTACAGATCTTTCTTTCTGGATTTAGCCTTCTTTCTTTAGCCACCCGTCTGTCGTCTGCTGGCTGATGAGGCTTCCCTGCTGCCACCAGAGATGCAGCTGATTTCAGCACACTCCTCCTCCCATGAGGCAGCTGAAACTCAGCTTTTAATCAGCCGCAGTTTCCAAGGTCTGCTGCTCACAGAGACTTCCGGCAGTCCCGAGCTCACGACCTTGAGATCTTCAGGTGTTATCTTCGGGCAAATGGAGGCATTAACCCTCTCGGCTAAATCTTCTGCCGATCTTCTGCCGAAGAGAGAGTATGCCTCACTTTTAACAAAGGGGCAGGAGCAGCCTGCCCTATAGGCAAGGGGATGTGGGTTGCATCAGTGGCCGAGTGGGGGAACGACGAAGGGACAGTGGATTTTGGATGCCCTTCATCCCAAGTCCACCACCATCACTGTCTACCTCCAGCCTGCTGCTGAGGCAACCTACACTGACCTGCTGCCTAGCAAGCAGAAAGCGCCCACCTCCTTGTCATGCCCTAGGGGCCGTTTCTTTGATCACACTAGTGCAGGCTTCCAGTGTGATTGACAGGTACCATGCACATGAAAGAGCGTCTTTATTCAGCTGGTCCCTGGTAGAAAATCAGAAGTCTTGCACTTCTGCAATGGACAAAATCGCACAAGGAATATGGGTTTTGCAGGGTGTTTATGTTGGTATTGTCCATTTTAGACATGTGTGAAAAATTTTAGAGTGGAATAAACAAGTGAACAAATTGTGTGTCACAGAGTTCGATTGTCGAGGCTATGTTGAGATGATATAATCAAAAAGGTGCTTTTAGTTGATCTCAGAGATTATGATGCGACACACAGCGGGAGTTCAGCCCTTAGTCCTGTATGGCCCACATTGTTTTCTGGTGCTTTCGGAAGCAATCTCATTCTCAGAGGGCATTGCTGAATAGTTTCCAATACAGCTGATTCTGAAGTGGATGCAATACTTGTAGGGAGTGCATAGGTGAGTCATCCTGGCTTGACATCCTTTGGGATGTCCTCTCTATCCATTTTAATGCCTTGCAGCCATTGCAAATGATGATGTTATGCTTAGGTAGACTGCAGGGCTGCCACAATCCCATAGGGTGCAGGGGCGCAGCTAAACAAAAAAGTGCAGGGGGGTGCAATAGCACAGGGCAACAAGCTTTAGAGGGGCAACAAGCTGAGCTGGATATTAATGGCCAAAATTGTGGAAACCTTGGTATGTATGAATAATGCCATCATGTTATCATGTTACACAAGGGCTGCTGTAAAACACGTTTGGACCACTCTCCGAGTCAGGGAGGATGGTGCACATCTGTGTGCTGGCCTCTCTGACTCCGAGAGTGGTCCAAACATACATTACAGTGTCCCTTGTGCTGGCCAAACATTGCTGCCCTAACTGTGCTGGCCTAACTCCAGGTTAGGATTGCGCTCTGAGAGTGATCCAAAAATACTTTATGGTGTCCCTTGTACCGGCCAATCTTTGCTGGCCTAACTGTGCTGGCCTAACTCCAGGTTAAGACTGCGCTCTAAAATGTGCACGGGAAAGTGCATTACATGGGGGCAAGACAAGCAGATGTCATAAGCATAAGGAGGGCACAGCAAAATGTCGGACATGCAAGAAAAATGTAGGATGTTACAAAATAAAGGCTCAAAACACTCTTGTCCCCCTCCATCCACATTACAGGTGGTTTTGAAACCACTGTAGCCAGCACTTACTACATGGTAGAAATTGTGTATAGGAAATTCCTTAAGGAAGGAGAGCAGATTTTTTTTTTTTGCCAAGATAAATAATAATAAATAATGCTAGTATTTATATACCGCCTTTCTTTGGCCATTAGATTGTTCCTCTAGCTTTAATTGGAGGTGGTTTACATAGGCAGGCTTTATTTCTCTAAACCCCCAAGGGTTTTTTTTTACAAATTACAAAGAAGTTCTATCTTTCAAGAACTACAACAACATACAGATGGAACTTTCATGGTCTAGTCCTTCTTTCTGGCCACACACTTGCCTTCCTGCTGGCTGATAGACGGTTTCTCTGCTCCCACCAAAGAAACAGCTGGCCCAGCACAACTCCTCTCTCACAGGCAGCTGGAGACAGCTCTTACCAGTCGCAATTCTTAAGGTCTGCTGCTCATGGAGACTTCTGGTGTTATCGAACTGGCGACCTTCAGATCTTACCTTCAGGCAAATAGAGGCTTTAACCCTCTTGACTAAACCCTCCTGCCCAACTTGTTCCTGCTTTCTCTTGGCTTAGATCACCAGTCACTTCCATGAAACAGTTAAAATGGAGGAAACCTCCAATCCTGAGCGCTAATTCCAGACATGCTGCAAACCGCTTAGCATGCCCTCTTCAGAAACATGAGCACAGGCCTTTAAAACATCTGAAAGCTGCAGCAAAACAAAAAAACAAAAAAAAAAAACACCGTGTGCACACCCCAAAATCCCCATCTGTCACTCCAACAGCTCTCACCCTGTCAAAATGCCCCAGAGCAGAATTCCTTCCCCTGGTTTGAAGACAGTCACCGTAGCAGCAAGTGCCACAGTCATTAGACAGCAAGTATTTTTGGAAAGATGACAGCTGGCTTGTCAGATGTTAATGCAGAAGCACTCGCCATTTGTATGTTACAACAATAATGTGCTGAGCATTTATTCCTGCATTAGCGTACACGGGGCCGTGAAACTGCTGCCTCAAGACTGTAGGGAAAAATGAGACCAGGCAGTGCCACTTCCATTCATGTTGCCAGGTTCCCACTGAATACAAATTGCCATCGTGCCTGTTTTGGGTTGTATCACATAGGAGGATATCATGCAAACATTTGCCATTGAAACAGGTATCACCCACTAACATCCCTGGGGCAAAATTATCCCCTGTAAGCAGTGGTGTCATCTAAATGATTTAAGAACAGGTACTCACTTTTGATTGGCACGTGTCGGGACCCGCCCACCGGAAGTGATGTCATAAGCCAGAAGTGATATCGTGGCAGGAAGTGACATGAAAAAAGCCCTTTTTGAGGCCTCAGATGATTTTAAACTGACCCAACAGTTGCAACAGTATTCCACAGCACCCCCAGAACATGTTAAGGAGGCCTGGCATCATGTTAAAACCCCAGAGCAACTCATTTTTCAGTGGCAAGGAAAGGAAAGGCTCCGCTCGCTGCCTGCCTGCCTGCCTGGCTCTGAGAACATGCAGGCAACTCAAACATGCAGGAAATTCAAACGTTGCAGAGGGCGGAGTCGACGAGTGGGCGGGCGAATGGGCGGGGCCAGCCGTAATCCTAGAAACCGGTACTCGCGTACCCCCGCGTACCCCCTGCATGACATCACTGCCTGTAAGGGGAGAGAAGTGCCGGTTACAGTAAGAGCTTCTGATGAGACATTACTATGACTATTGAAAGATTTACCAGCTGAACTTGTGCACACGCGCGCGCGCACACACGCACACACGCACAAAAAAAACTGGTGCTATACATAACTATGATGTTCATAGAATCATTCAATCATAGAGTTTGAAGGTACCTACAAGGTCATCTAGTCCAACCTCCAGCTGTAGCAGGAAATTCTCCTAGAGTATCTCCAGCAGGTCCCTGCCGAGCTTCTGTTTGAAAGTCTCCAGTGAGGGAGAATCTACCACCTCTGAAGCAACGATGAATCAGCAAGAGAAGAGAGGAGGTGTGCAGTTAAGTGGAGGATCAGAAAGAAGCTGCTTCTATGAGCTTTCTGTCTCCTTTTATTAGCCTTTTTGCATCTAGGTGTCAAATTCCACTGCGTTCTGCACCAGGATAATGGTTAATTTAAGATTAGCTTGTGCCATCCCAAGGGCTCATGGTTGATAGATTTAAGATTGCGTTTTGCAAAGTCCTGAAACACTGTGCTCGTATCCAGGTCGGTCCTGTTCCAAGAGTGTGCCCTTTGAACACACAAGTATGCTTGCTTTGAACAACAACTCTGAGATACGCGCACTAGGCTCAGCACTTTTCCATCATGCAGATTCCTAAGAAGGGAGGGGGTAGATTTCCTTCACACCTCCCTTGGCAATCTGTTCCACTGTTGAATCGCCCTTATAGTCAAGAAATTCTTCCTGATGTCCAGCTGGAATCTCCTCTCTTGCAGTTTGTACCCATTGGACCTAGTTCTACTGTCAAAGGCAGATGAGAACAGATTTGTCCCTTCTTCTTTATGACAGCCCTTCAGATATTTGAAGAGGGTTTTCATATCCCGTCTCAGCCTTCTCTTAAATATGATGCTAAGTTATATTTAACGTCAGCAGGTAAATCTTCTAAGGACACAGGTAGGCCTACAGGTGTGCACTGTATCCAGTGCAGATGAGGAGCAGGCCTGGGTGCAACCCTTACTTGGAGTAAGGAGATTTCAGTCCCCTTTCCATATGTCATACACCAGCCAGCCCAATAGGTCTATTTGGATTTGCACCAATGATTTTGCAGGTGCAAAATCCCAGCAGCCCATGTAAGGCCAACCAGGCAGAGGGGGGTTAGGCTCCAATCTTCTTCTTCTTTTTTTTTTTAAAAAATATCTTTTTTTGTGAATCACTTTATTTCACAATTTAAATTCACGTCCAAAAGGTTCCAGTGCCCTAAATATGCAAAGATATTATGAAAAAATATTTGAAATGCAACCCTTGTTTATATTGCTTTTCTACAAAAACAAACACCTCTGCCTATGTGATTTGAAGGATTCTAGCCACAGGGGAAAGTTCTAATGTCCACACTTATGCCCAGTCAATACATACATTGTGGTTGATATAAGTCAGGATATTGAGGTTGTAGAATGGATTGTACCTGGAAGGACATTGGAAGAATCACATTTCTGAATACTCTGTGAGCTCTGTGAAAAACGGGAATTGCCTTGAGCCAGGAGTGGAACTAAAGGAGTGCAGGGGGGTGCAATTGCACTGGGCAACAAGCTTTGGGGGTGGGCAACAAGCTGAGCTTGATATGAGTGGCCAACATTGTGAAAACCTTGGTATGTATGATTAATTCCATCATGTCATATACCATGGGAAAGATAATTCAATGCAGAATGCAATAAAACAAACCAGAGTATAATATCTTTATCAAAAGCTATGACCAAAAACCAGAGAAAATGAAAATACAACTGTGACATCACTTCCTGTTGTGATGTCACTTCCAGGGCAACATTTTGCCCTCTGCACTGGGCTACACTTTCATTAGCTACGCCCTTGCCTTGAGCTCCACATGCAGGTTAGGATACAGCCTATTGTCAAAGAAATCTTTCACAACACGGTTACCAGTGCCAGAGGCACAACCAGCCAGCCCATTGAAGGCCTGAACTTTCCCATCATTTCCAGAAGTAGCGACATCTGTCTGAAAGTTCAGAGCGAAATCAAGAAAATCAAATTGAAAATCTCTCAGTGTTGTTTGACTAGCACAAACGACCCTGTCATCCCGTCGCATTGATCTTCATGTCTAATGATGCTTTGGATGACAAAGAGCTAAATATTGAATAACGCTTCCAGTGCTTTGACTCCAGAATTCTCAGCTTTCTCCAAGAAAAATGAAGCACTTAATGATTTGAATAATCAGACTGGTGAATTTTTGATTGCCTGAATCAAGGATGCTGTTTCTATCCTTCTCCTGAAATAGATTTCTTTGTCCATTATTTACAATCCTATTGAAAAGGTTTCCAAAAGATACTGTTTCACTCTAGAGAGCCGAAAGATCGAAGGTGGCAGCTGTAATGTTGATAATTTCCATATAAATGTAAATATATGGGTGGTTCTCTTTATCAATGGGGACTGTGTTCTAGGGGACCCTGTGGATATGAAAACCGCATATAAGCCTTCATGTCCATTACAATATCTTTGTTTTTCATGCACAGTGGCAGCCTGGGTGTTTTTGTTTAAACCAGAGGTCTCCAGACTTTTCAGTACAAGGGCTATTTGATATATTTTGCAGATTTTAGCAGGCTGGAAAAATCAGTTTTTATGAATGAATGAATGAATGAATGAATGAATGAATGAATGAAACTTGAATGAATGAATAAGAGCACAATCCTAACCTGGAGTTGGGCAGGCACAATTAAGCCAGCAAAGGTAAGCCAGCTGGCAAAAGGGACACTGTAAAGACATGTGCCATCTTCCCTGACTCTGAGAGTGGTCCAAACATGCTTTATGGTGGCCCTCTATCAAACATTATGGCCAAAAAACCAGAAAACCAACATATAACTATCATGTAAAAATTGTAGTTTGTTAAAAATCACAGTTTTTAGGAATATTTATTTATTTGAATAATTTATACCCGCCTTTCCCATGCCGAAGCACATGCCCAAGGCGGCTTACAGAGAACAAACAAAATGCAATGCAACCAAAATAAGTAAAAACACATTAACATAACCACAACATTGAACGTTAACGGGAACACAGAGAGCGTACAAGAATGAAAACTAGACCCAATTTTCCATAACAGGTCAATTTGGAGGGTGAGGAAAAAAAAATTGCAGGGGAAGTGTCAATTGGCCAGGGGAGTGAACAACTAAGAAAATGTACCAGAAGGACAGAGGTTAAACAGCCAACCATCATCCAAAGGCCAGACTAAATAGGTAGGATTTGAGCCCTCTCTGAAAGGCCATGAGGGAGTGTGGAGTTCTGAATTCTTCTGGGAGGGAATTCCATATTCGTGGAGCTGTTACAGAGAAGGCTTATCCCCGAGCTGCCACCCCAAAACTATCAGGTTATTGAATGGTAATTTAAGGTGGAATTTCATGCAGAATGCAATGAAACAAATTGTAGTGAAATATCTTCATTCTATCAAAATTTATGGCCAAAATACAAAGAAAATGTAAATAAAGCTGTGATGACACTGCCTGTTGTGATGTCACTTCTGGGGCATCATGTTGCTCAGTGCACTGGGCTACACTTTCCTTAGCTACGCCAGTGATCTGGGAGCCCTGAGTTGCCTTCTTCGTCTTTCAAGGTGATGTCAGCTCTCACAAAGGCAAGGGCTGTATAGGGCTTGCCCATGTTGGGATGAAGTGGTGGGTTGCAGTTCCAACGCAATCGTTTAATTCTTCAGGGCCCATTTCAGCCCTTCTCCTGGAACACTGCTGTGCCTTGAACAACATTGTACTTGGTTTCCCCACGACCGAATGGTCTAGTCATGACCGACTGTAACGGGCAGTGCTCATCTCCGTTTCTAAGCCGAAGAGCCGGCGTTTGTCCAAGGACAAGCTTCCGTGGTCATGTGGCTGGCATGACTATATGCCGTGGCGCACAGAATGCCATTACCTTCCTACTGAAGTGGTCCCTATTTATCTACTTGCATTTTTATGTGCTTTCGAACTCCTAGGTTGGCACTAGCTGGGACAAGCAACAGGAGCTCACTCTGTCACACAGTCTCGAACTGCCTACCTTCCGGTCAACAAGCTCAGCTCCGTGGTTTAACCCGCAGCGCTACCACGTCCCCATTAGAGACTCCATTATTAGAGAATTAGAGAATCCATACATGCAGTGCAATCGAATCCCAGAATGGAACATGCCACTGCAGATTATAGATGGAAGATATAATTTTGGGATCTTTTCCCCCATAAAAGAGAATGCACAAGAAGAAAGATGCCATCAGAGGGGGGGGAAGGTTTAACAAAGTCCTTTCCCAGCTCTTCTAGTTTTTCTACATGTGGGTAGTTCATAGAGGACCATTCAAAAAATGCAGCACCTCACCTGCAAATGGTATTATTCATTTTTCTAGTTCAGGAATTTGCACCCTCATATGGCTGAATCCAGCCATGTACAGAACATAAGCAGCCAGCTATGCATGTTGTGCATCGATATGCAAGCCTTGTCTTCCGGTATTTTTTTTTCTTTAATACGTCAATCTGAAATGAAAAGATTTCTCACATACAAAGAAATCAAGCAGAAATGGGACAATTGCAAGACATAAAAGCCAGCAATTGTCCCCCCCCTTCATTTTTTTTTGTGTGTGTGTGTGGACAAGCACTCTTAAAAAGAAGGAAAAGGCATGATTTCATTGCTCATTTCCTTAGACAATGATTTTCCTTTCAGACGGAGAGAATCTAGTATTTCTATTAAGCCTAAACAAAGTGCTAATATAATTCTTAGAGCAGTATATAAAAAATTCATTATCCCTTTGAAGGCCAAACAAGTTGGAGCCCTTGCAGAATAATGCACTGGATCTGACTAACGATCAGCATCTCTCCTGAATTGTGTGCTTGGTGCACAGATGGTATTTATTGACAACAACATTGAAGAAAATGCCTGGCTGGTATTCCGTGTTTATTAAAGTGGGCCCTGGGGGCAGAAAAGCCGAGCTCACCATCCTTTCTATGAGCAAAAATGCCTTACTGCATACATTCCATAACATTAATTTGGCAAATCTATTCCTTCAGAGGCCAGGTCCCTGTCTGATTAAGTGATATATTTCTGCAATAGGAGAAGTACCACGTCAGGTTTCACCGTAATGTGATGAAGCCCCCGCTGAGTATGAAATGAAGAATCTGAGCATTTGTAGATATTTTCAGCAGTTATACGCCAATGCTGGAACAAAATGAATCAATTCTAAAAGGGGCAGCATACATGAGCCTCTCCACCGTTGAAAGCTACGTAAGGTCCCTAGATGTGATCCCAAAATATTTCACGTGGCACACCTGCACCAACAAATCTTAGGTTGTTGGGCTGCCCCCAGACCCATGAGCAGTGATGTCATGCAGGGGGAATGCGGGGGAACGCAGTTCCACTAGTTAAAATTAGGGCTGACTCCGCCCACTTCACACTCCCTCCTCCCCCCTCCCAATTCCTCTGCAAAGAGCTTGATTGGCTGGCACTCAGAGGGTTAAAGGGAGCGACTCCAGATTCCTAGGGGGGTGAAGGCAGTGATATCATTCAGGGGGAACAGACCAGAATGGGCGTTCCGGATCCTAACGGGCTCCGTGGCTGGTTCCAGGTTCCCGACAAGTGCCAATCAAAAGTGAGTTCCTGTTCCTAAATCATTTGAATGACACCACTGCCCATGAGGGTTAAGATCCAGCACCAGAGGCTGCCACCGTCCCTACCACCCTCACGGGTCCCCTTCCTTTCCCTCCATCCACCTTGTTCCACCCACTCTGTCTCCCTCCACCCTGAAAATACTTACCACTGTCCTGGAGGAGGACATTGTGGAGGAGAACCAGCCGGCCATCCTTGTGCGGGCCCAGCACCAGCACTCCTTGCTTTCCGGGCATCGTAAACAGACTCTTTCTGGGGGCACCATCCTAACCTGGATTTGGGCCGGCACAGTTAGGCCAGCAAAGTTTGGCTCATGCACCGAACACGGTAGAGCGTGTTTGGACCACTCTTGGACTCAGGGAGGATGGCGCACATTTGTGTGCTGGCCTTTCTGACTCTGAGGGCGCAATCCTACCAAGTGCCGAAATGGCAAGGCCGGCCAGCCAGTGCCATATCCAACACTGGGTTGGGGAGGCTGGAGCCTCCCCGCGGCAAGGGAAATTTGCTCCGTTACCACAGGGGAGGCTCCAGCCTCCCCTATGCGCTCCTCGGATCTGCGCCTGCTACAGAGCGGGCGCAGATCCAAGGAGACCGCGCGGCCCAAATCGGGGCTGCATGGCCTCTCCGACAGGACTTGAATTTAGCCTTATGGCTGAATCTGAGGCCTGCTCATGTTCCGCCCTCGTCCTGCCCACGTTCCACCCTCCTCCCACAAATCCCTGAGGCACGCTGTCATGGCGCCTCCCTTGCGCTGGTCGGCTTTGGCCAACACAAGGGAGGCACTGCACAGGTGCTACAGGGCCGGCACTGCCAGCAGCGCCGGCCTGTGGCCTTAGCGCTGATGTGGGGCAGCCAATCGGTGCCCCCACATCAGCACTAAGTGCACAGCGCTGGCGCTACCCCATTGTGGCGACGCTGCACACACTGTAGGATTGCACTGCCCGATTGGTCCAAACATGCTTTATGGGGGCCAGTGGCATCCCTAAAGTGGGGGTGGAGCTCTAGGTTTTTCAAGGAGCCTTACCCTGTCATGTAAATCCCTCCTCTCCCTTGCAGCTGTAACCAGTAAGCAACGCCAAGACATTGCTTTTTCCCGTGAGGATTGGCTAAAACGGTATGGAAAAGGAGCTATTTCCACGGCAAGGTAAGGCTCCTTGCAAAACGTAGAGCTCCGCCCCCCTGAAGGGATGCCACTGACAGTGGCCCTTGTGCTGGCCAAACTTTGCCGGCCTAACTGTGCTTGCCTAACCTCAGGTTAGGATTGTGCTCTCAATCTAGTCCAGTCCTTGACAATGCAATTCCATGGTTGTGATTAGTAGAAATCCCCACATTTGGCTCTGAAGTTTCAATCTTTTTCAGGGTGCAATCCGATCGTGGAGTTACACCAGTACTGTTAGGCCAGCAATGATTGGCCAGCACAAGGGACACAATAAATATATATGGACCACTCTCGAAGTCAGAGAGGCCAGCACACAGATGTGCACCATCCTCCCTGACTCCAAGAGTGGTCCAAACGCGCTTTACAGTGGCCCTTGTACCGGCCAAACTTTGCTGGCCTAACTGTGCCAGATCTAACTCCAGGATAGGATTGCGCCCTGATTCAGAGTTGCAAATTCTATCTCAGAGATACCAGAGATACATTTTGGAGAAGTGGGTTGGAGGCAGTTGTGCACTGCCCATAATGTCTTGTTAGACCCCCCCAGAACAGATATCATTGGGCTGATTTGGTCTATTATCTTTCTCTCCTGGAAAAAGAGTTTGCTACATAAAACACAAAGCAGAAAATGCACAACATATTTTGGCATTCTTTCATTTAGGAAATAGCAACCTCTGTAACTCACAAGTGCATGTTTAAAAAGCTAACCACATAGATGCAGAAGAGGAGTTGACCTAGAGAAACTGCTGAGCATTGCTTTTTTTATATTGTTGTATTAGTGCAATTTACTTACTGTGAAATGCCCACCTTATTGAATCTTATTTTTTCCAAGCCATTTCTACAATAAAATGCAAGGCACCCACTTAAATAAATAACCGAATGCTATTGTCTCTGAAAGACAGATTGTACCAGCTGTGGAAGATGTAAATACAAATGCAATAGTTATTTCATGCATAGATGGGATTTATGGATTCATATAATGGTCAAGTGACTCATACAATAACCGTTTCTCCTATTGTCATATGCCTTCAGTTTCGCAGCATTCTTATTGTGTGGAAAGACAACCTTTTCTTTCTTTCGGGTACTTGGTATAAAAATTTCATGGCCAAGATGGTGTACTTTCAAAGTTATTTGTTAGTCTCAACTGGTGATTGGAGAGACTGGATGTGTTACTTCTTACTACTCATTTTGTGTTCCACACTACTGGTGTTTAACCTTAACGTTTCCCCATGACCAAACGGTCTAGCCGTGACCGACTCTAGGGGGCGCTGCTCATCTCTGTTTCTAAGCCGAAGAGCTGGTGTTTGTCCAAGGACAGTTTCCATGTTCATGTGGCCAGCATGACTATACGCCAAGGCGCATGGAACACCGTTTACCTTCCCACTGAAGTGGTCCTTATTTATCTACTCGCATTTTTACGTGCTTTCAAACTGCTAGGTTGGCAGGAGCTGGGACAAGCAATGGGAGCTCTCTCAGTCACGTGGTCTTGACTGCCAACCTTCCAGTCAGAAAGCTCAACAGCTCAATAACTTAACCTGCAGCGCCACCACGTCCCAATAGTCAATGCCAATTACCAGTGAGTTTCATATGTTCTGCCTGCCAAGATT
>JAJKFI010000044.1:3686102-3713352 GCA_029204185.1 Lerista edwardsae | reverse complement strand
TCAGTAAGTACTGCAGGCACTGCAATGCTCCCTGTAAGTTGCCCCTCCCACTCACTGTCAGAGCCTTTCCGGGCAGTGATGACAGGTGCATGCCAAATCAAACTGTGTTTCCTGTGCATTGCCGTGGCATCCCAGAATAGCTCCCAGTGAGTGAGAGGAACTGCTTACATGGCGCATTGCTGCACCTGAGGTACTTACCATTCCCCACCCCTCATAGCAACGCTTCTGATTCTATTATTTATTATTATTTATTCAATTTATACCCTGCCCTTCTGCCCCATGGGCACCCAATTCTAGGGCAGTAGTATTCAAACGTTTTTAGACCAGGACCCACTTTTTAGAACTGCCCTCATGTCGGGACCCACAAGAAGTGATGTCATTAACCTGGAAGTGAAGTTGTGACAGGAAGTGACATCATCAGGCAGCACGTACTGTCATTGTAACATCGTAAAATGACACTGCTAAAATGCAAATTGGCATTCTTGGACTGCAGCAATTGTACAAGCATGAAACATTCCTGACAGAAAGCAAGATAAGGACAAAATATGATGTAAAAATGAACTAAAAACAAAATTAAAAAAACCTCTCACTTGAAAATTCAAACCGTTAACACTCACAGAATGGATATAACAAGAGTAAGGTCTGCAGTTTCCAAGATGGCTGCTCCCAGCTTTTCACGACCCACCTGACATCAGTCCCAACCCACAGTTTGAATAACAATGTTCTAGGGCATTCAGGGCCAAATCCTATCCAACTTTCTAGCAATGATGCAGTCACAATGCAGCCCTGAGATAAGGGAACAAGTGTTGCCTTGAGGATGCATATACGACTGACTCTCCACCACAGGATGCAGTGCATGCCTCACTGGTACATCTGCATCCGGGCTGGGAGGTTGGATAGGATTGGACCCTCAGTCTCAAGTCATTTCAGCAAGGGACTTGGCAGGCCTCCTTGTTGCAATGTAAGAATCCAGGGTGCATCCCAGAATATGCCCGATGCTCCCTACATTTAGTGATGGGTGAGCCCCAACACGTTCAACTCGGGGTCAATTAGCTCATCTCAATACAACCAGAACGCAAATTAAATTGACTTGAGCACAGACTGGGCGCTGGAGGTGCTGGAACAGGCCGGCCAGCGGGGCTGCTCTGTCTCCAGCTCAGTATCCTGGGAGGTTGGAGCCTTCCTGGGGCAAGGACAAGTTCATACCCTTGCAAACGGGGAGGGGCCAGCCTCCCCTACGGACTCCTGGGATATGCGTCTGCTAAACAGCAGGAGCAGATCCGAGGAGACCGCACTGTCACGATTTGAGTTAATATGGAGTTTCTGGTCATGCCATGCGGAGGTCTCAGATAGAGACAGGCCTGAACCAAGATTTGTAAAGCATTACAAACATGAACTAAGATCATGGCCACCACTCCCATCACTTCCTGGCAAATCGAAGGGGAAGAAATGGAAGCAGTGACAGACTTTATTTTCCTGGGCTCCAAGATCAGTGCAGATGGTGACTGCAGCCCTGAAATTAAAAGACGTTTGCTTCTTGGGAGGAAAGCTATGGCGAACCTAGACAACTTAATAAAAAGCTGAGACATCACCCTGCCAACAAAGGTTCGCATAGTCAAAGCGATGGTTTTCCCAGTAGCTATGTATGGCTGTGAGAGCTGGACCATAAGAAAGGCAGAGCGCCGAAGAATAGATGCTTTTGAATTATGGTGCTGGAGAAGACTCTTGAGAGTCCCCTGGACTGCAAGGAGGTCCAATCGGTCAATCCTACAGGAAGTCAAGCCTGATTGCTCCCTGGAAGGACAAATCCTGAAGCGGAAGCTCAAATACTTTGGCCACCTCATGAGAAGAAAGGACTCTTTAGAAAAGACCCTCATGCTGGGAAAGATCGAAGGCAAAGGAGAAGGGGGCGGCAGAGGATGAGATGGTTAGATAGTGTCACCGAAGCGATGAACATGAAGTTGGGCGAACTCCGGAAGCTAGTGGAGGACAGGGAGGCCTGGCGTGCTGTGGTCCATGGGGTCGCAAAGAGTCGGACACGACTTAGCGACTGAACAACAACAACAACAACAAACAGGCCTTCCGGCACTTTAAAAGAGCCGAGTCATTCCCCTCATGACTGTAATTACCTACACCTGCAGTAGCCCTAGGATTGTGTGCAGAGGGCAGTAATCTCCTACTCCACCCCTCAGCAACAGTCCAGGGATTGGACAATAACCTGCATAAAGGGAGTGCCATTCCACTTCGAGTGGTGTGGACTAGGGACTAAGTGCAGCGGAGCACTATGTCCATTTGGTATGCACTCTGACTGTGTGGTGTGTGCTATCATGTATTTTGCCTGAACAGTTTCCCTGTGAGGAACCTTATGTTTTGCTGGACATTTCATTTCTGTAAATACTTTGAGCCGTTTGCTCTAATAACACTTTGGTGTTTAAAACAGCTGCTTGTGTCCTTGAAGTTTTTTCCTAACCTCCTGCGGATTCCTGAGGTGGGAGTAAGCTTCATTCCTGTACCAGGCAGGGGCCAGTTCATCTAAGTGTGAGGGCTGGCAGCTGCATTCTGCTCGTAGTTGGCTCTTTGGGTAGCTTCTCCGCTCCTGCGGGGCCAACTATTGCCAACACGCACGGCCTGAATTGGGGCCACGCGGCCTGGAGAAAGGGCTTAGGATTTGGCCTTATCCTGCCCCGCTCCCCGGACTGGAATGCCTGCCGGCCCGCCCATCACCCCCACCCAGAAATGTCCACCCCCACCCCCTCCCTCCCTCCCACCTGGTTTGTCACGCCTCTGCGCCAGCCAGACTCAGCTGGCACAGAAGATGTGCAAAGTGGGTGCACTGAGGCTGGCGCTGCAGACAGCCCCAGTCTCGGGACATTAGTGCCGATGCAGGGGTGCAGCTTGGCGCCCCCGCATTGGCACTAACTGGATTGAGTCGACGCTACCATGTAGCATTTACAATCACCGATGCATAGGATTGCGCCCTAAGTTCTTTAGCCTGTTCCAAACCATCAAGCTTGGTAGTATTATAGACTGAAAGCTTCTCAAGATAGCTCTCCTCGGATGCTTTCCCTTTCCATAAGAACATAGGCAAAACCCTGCTGGAGTAGATCGAAGGCCCATCTCATCAGGGATCCTGTTTCGAACAGTGGCCCATCAGCTGCTTCTGTGAAGCCTGCAAGCAGAAACCAAGGGCATTCCTCTTGCCCGCCATTACTCTCCTGCAAGCGGTATTCCGAGGCACAACTTTTTGCAGAACGTATCCAGCGATGACAGCTGGAGCAGCCAGCAAAAAAAGTTGTCCTCTTTGTCTTTCACAACACGTGGTTCCAGCAGCACTGACACACCGGTAGACGTTATCAACAGCTAACCAAAGCGACACAGTCTCATATTCCTCAATGTAAGAATTTTCTCAATGGCAGCGGAATTTAATCTCCTCAAATCCATGTCACCAGCTACAGGCTTATAACAACTCCAAGGTCTCAGCTGCCAATAAAATGAACAGGGAAAGGGATAAGACTTACTAGTAATCACAAGGCGAATTTTTGAAAAAGCAAATGGCTTCTTTTACTTTTCAGAGTTCCTCCATTTCATATTTTTTTTCTTGTTTGCCTTATTTGTTTTTATTTTGTCCTTCTGATGCCTTGCAGTGCAAGCATCAGAGACTAGATTCCTGGGTTCCTCTCAGTAGGGCCACTGCCAGTCCCTGACTCCCTGTGTCTCTAGTTTCCACGGTGACAAATGGGCTTCCATGACCGTCTTTCTATCTTTTTCCATCCTATCTACAAATGGGAGCTCTCCTCCTGAAGCCCCTGTGGCAGTGGTGTCATTCAAATGATTTAGGAACAGGAACTCACTTTTGATTGGCACTTGTCGGGAACCCGGAACCAGCCGCGGAGCCCGTTAGGATCCGGAACGCCCGTTCTGGTCCGTCCCCCCTGAATGACATCATTGCCCTGTGGGCACAATCCTCACCAGCTTTCCAGCACTGGGGTGAGGGCAATCAGAGGCGTCGCGCCCATCGGGTGCAGTGTAGCGCCTGCCATTGGCACCGGTGAAGGAGCTGGGCGTGCCACGGAAGAAAGCGGTGTGGAGCTGGGCCCTGCCGCCCACCTTTGCCTCCGTCACGCTCTGAAATGAAGTGATCCCGGAAGCAGGGGGCGTGGCAAAGCTGCACAGAGGGCACTGTGACGTCTTTCGCTCTGGCTCTGAGGGCAATGCAGCTCTGAGGGGAGGGAACAAACATTCCCTTGGACTCCCTTACCTTGAGAGGACCTCCATGACTACCCTCCTCACTGCAGGATGCAGCACATGCCCCCATTGGCACCGCTAGGTCAGTACTGGAACATGGGCTAGAATTGTGCCCTGTGTCATCTCACAGACCTGTGGAGGAAATGCTGTGCTTGTTTGTGGAACACTGAAATAAGCCTATGACAGACCCAGAGGCATGGCAACAGGAGGCTGGTGCGGAAAGTACTGCAGGTGTCACAACATGTAGTGTAAGTGGCTCCTCCCACTTGCTGTTGGAACTATTCCAGGTAGTGACAGCAGCACGCACTACCAGGCAGCGGTGAGGAGGAGGGGCCACTTACACGGCGCATTATGGTGCCTTCAGCATTTAGCACTCTGTCCCTTGTATAGGGTGACCAGATATAATAGAGGACAGATGACTATACCTTTAACCATTGTGTAGAAGAGGGAATTATGACTTCCATGTCCAGAGGCGGAGCATGGGTGTAGCCTGGGGTGGCGCAAGCCATGGGCGCCGGCAGCGGCGGGGCGCCATTGCGCAGAGTAACCCGTGCGCTAACCCGCACTGTTTGGCCTGTCTGCCCTCTCTGGCGTCCATTTCGCTCCAAAATGGAGCTATTCTGGGCGCAGGGAGGTGTGGCGACGCACGGGGGCGGGGCGACGTGCTGGGGGCGCAGTTTTGTTGCCCTGCCATGGGCCCACTTGGCACTCGGTTCGTCTCTGTCCATGTCTGGCTGCATCTGCCAAAATTGTCTCTCCTATACAACGGTTGAAAGTGTAGGCAGTTTGTTCCCCACTGTTTCTGGCCACCCTGCCCCTTTAGCCATGCCACTGAGCGAACCTCATCTCTTGCCTCCTCAAAACCATCCACCCTCCTGCAAACAACAAGACAAGCCTCGAATTGTCCCCCAGATAGGAGGGGGGGTCCACAGACGGTGATTTGCCACCAGTCACCCTAGCGCCTTTGCCAACTCTAGCGCCTTCGTCATACGTTAGCCACCTGTTTCCACAACTCCCTGCAATCTGGCGCAATTCCAATGGTGCCATTTGCAGTCCAAATGGACTGTAGTCCCACCCCCATCCCCACAACCAGTACAGCCAGAGACGTACCTGCTGCATGGAATGGACTGGCCGGATTCAAGAGGTTTTGCTGGTTAGATTTGATTTATCAGTTTACACCAGTCTTTATGGACATGTTTTAAGTAAGCAGCACCTGACTGTTGACCAGAAGAAATCCAAGTGAACAGAGGCTGCACTCCTATCCACATCAGAGGCAGAGGAAGGGTGTAGCCTGGGGTGGCACGAGCCATGGGCGCTGGCAGCGGTGGGGCGGCAGGGCACCATTGCGCAGAGTCCACGGACGAACCCGCATGCTGTCTGGTTCACCCGCCCTCCCTCGCGTCCGTTCCGCTCCAAAATGGAGCTATTCCAGGTGCAGGGAGGCATGGCTGGGCGACACAAGGGGGCAGGGTGACATGCTGGGGGCGCGGTTTCGTCGCCCTGCCATGGGCGCACTCGGGGCTCCGTTCGTCCCTGATCCACATTTACCTGGAAGGATTGAGCTCAGATAGAAAATAGGCTAAAAAGGGTTACTGGGCCCACATCCAATCCATAGAAGCAAATGCTCTGTGTTTCCACAGCAAATTAAATCACCAAATATATTTTTGCCCTCCTATGAATAGCTCATGGACCTAAAATCCTTCTCTTTATACTGTGTTTATGTGTCTGTAGTTAGAACGTTTCTCTTTATACATCTTCAGTGACAGCCTTGAAAGTGCCTTTCTTTGCACAATTGTTGTCGTACATGTTGTGGTGATCCTGGAAAGAAACCAGGCTGGGAAGGAACCTGCCCTTCCTCTTCAAAGCAGAGTCACGTTTAAAGCACACAACCATGTAAATTAAAAACACCAGGCGCATGATGTGATGTCCATGTCTTTCTCCTATGCTGCCCATTAGCAGGCAGCGCTTCCCCCGGGTTACCTGTGGGAGACAGAGAAACAGAAGGGAAGCATCTGAGACTGATGTCCCCTTTCCAACGCCTTTCTCTTTTTATCTCTGTCGCTGTCACTGTCGCTGTCACCGCCACATGCGCACACACTCTCCCACACACAGAGTCACTCTGGGTAGCTCTGACTGGAGACGTCATTAAGAGATGGGAAGCATTCGGTCTCTCTAGGTGAAAGAACGAGGCAATGTTGCTTATTCAAAACAGGGAGAATGCTTCTCGAACAAAAAGGGGAAATGCAAGACAGAAGATAAACAGCCGCATTCTGTGCCTGAGACCAGAGGCAAAAAATTTTCAAAAGAAAAATAAAGCCAGTTTCTAACTCAGGGCGCAATCCTATACTGCACTGGAATGGCAAGGCCGGCCGGCCGGCCAACACCATCTCCTAGCACAGTATAGGGGAGGCTGGAGCTTCCCCATGGCGTGCACTCCCTTACCGTAGGGGATCCTCACGCCCAAATCAGGGCCATGCGGCCTTGTGGATGAGCTTAGGACATGGCCGTATGACCACCTCCCAAGCCCGCCCAAGTCCCGCCCCCAGCTCCCTCCCTCCCTCCAATCCCCATGCCACCTTGGCATAGAGCCTCCCTTGCGCCAACCAGCTTTGGTCAGCGCGAGAGAGGCTCAGTGCGGGCACAACGCCGCTCCTGTCGCTTGAGCGCTGATGCGGGGGTGCAGATTGGCACCCCCACGTCAGTGTTAAGCGTCGGCGCAACCCCACTGCACCAACGCTGCGCAGTGTATAGGATTGCGCTGTCAATTTCCTTAACATGCAAGTTCCCTTCCAATCAAGATGACTAACAATCCAATCTTATCTAAGCCCTCCCACTGATACAACCATGCCACCAGAGGGCCCCCCTGCATCTTGCTGGGGGGCAGTCTTGGAGGTCTCCTCTTGGGGAAGGAACATTTGTTGCCTTGCCAATGGGTAAGCCGACACTACCTGCAGCAGCGATTTTGCTGGTGCAAGACTGAGGGCACAATCCAATGCCCTGCATTGGGCCAATGCTAACTGCTAGTGTCGGCCCAACGGCAGCAGCGGTGGCCCGAAATTGCCGATTGGCACCCTCGAGCCAGCGCTGCTGCCATTGGGTCAATGCTAGTAGTAGTATCGACCCAACAGTGGCATCCAAAGCCCGTACTGCCCTTGCCCCAGGGAGGCTCCTGTCTGCTCCCAACTTGCATTGGATATGGAGCAGGCCCACTTACACTGGCCTTTCCATTCCAGTGCACCTTGAGTGGACCAAGGAAGGTGGATGGAGGCCAGAAAGTGGATCGGACGTCAGCAGCACTGCTCCCATGAGACTGCCACCTTCCCAGCCTCAACACACACCCCTCCTTGCCCCAGTCTCTGCCGTGTTCCTTCCCCTCCTTGCCCTGCTTCGCCTGCCTATCCAAACTGATATAGAAGCACCAGGGCTTTTCCTGGGATTCCTGGCACATGGTGGCAGTCTGACTGCACAGAACAGTACATTTGTGACCTTCATAAAGCATGCCATGCCACTGGAACGCATGGAATTGGGTGCTATCCCTCCCCTGGATACAGGTCTTGGATGTGCTCTAAGATGCCTATACAACGTGCGTACATGGTGGGGGTTTTTCCCCCCCAAAGACATGTGTGAATGATCTTTTTTGCAGTTGGCTCTTCATTGGACCGTGATATTTAATAACAAAAAGAGAGACAGAGGAAAATGTGCAGCACAGCAAAATTCATTGTGGTGATAAAAGTACAATCAAAGGGAGCTGAAATCAAAAAAAATGAAAGCAGTAAGTAATTGCTAGGTGGATCGGGGTGGGTGGGTGAGGAGAATACTACAACACAATCCTATGCAGATTGATTCAGAAGTAGGCCCCACTGTGTTCAATTGGGTTTACTCAGAAGTAAGTGCACATAGGAATGTACTGTCATACATGCACGCATGCACACACACACACAGAGAGAGAGAGAGAGGGGGGGATAATTCCGAGCTCCAGCCTATCGCTGGGATGTTCACCCATTGGCTTGCTCCCCCCTTGCTGCGGGGGGCAGATGCTGCCCCATTGGGCAGTTAGCCGTGGGGGAGGGGCGTTACCAGGAGCTCTCCGGGTGGCAAGGTGGCTTCCTGTAAGCCTGGTTCCCAAGGGACAACAGATCACTCCCTGGAATCGCTCCCTAGAACCCTCACTTGAACCGCAACTGAAGACCATCTCATCAGAGCACGGTACTGCTATGTTACGAGTAGCGTCAGCTTGAGAGTGCTGACAGGAAGCTTCCCTTGTGCCAAGTGTAGCCAGTCGGTGCAAGGGAGGCTCTGTGCCGAGATAGCATGGGCAGTGATGTCATTCAGGGGGAACGGACTAGAACGGGCGTTCCAGATCCTAACGGGCTCCGTGGCTGGTTCCGGGTTCCCGACAAGTGCCAATCAAAAGTGAGTTCCTGTTCCTAAATCATTTGAATGACACCACTGAGCACAGGGAGTGGTGTTATTCTGCCGGAACGGTGGGCGGGACATCCGGGTGATCGACAGCCCGCCCGTCACGTTTGGTTTGCGTAACCAATTACGGCGGCGGCTTGCGTACATTACGCAAATGGCGTAAGGCTGCGGAACGTGACGGGCGGGCTGTTGATCACCCGGATGTCCCGCCCAGCATTCCAGCAGAATAACACCACTGAGCACGGGGATTGGTGGGTGGGGAGGGAGGTTGCAGGATGTGGGCGGGCTTTGGAGGCAGCCATATAGCCGCTTCCTAAGCCCAATTGTGAGGCAGCACAACCCCGATTGGGGCAGCACGGTCTCCTCAGATCTGCAGCTGCTGTTTAGCAGGCTGTCCTTGCCAATCCAGCGCAGTATAGGATTGCGCTCTCACTATCTTAGCTCAGCTTTCCTCACAATGTTATTGTAACTTCTGGTTAGGATTGCGCCTTGAGAGTCATGGTTTTATTTCTACATCTCCCCCCCACACACACACACACACGCACACAAAAAAAATGCTCCTTTCTGCAGCTCTTGCTTGGCTTACAATTGCTGAACGGCGAATGCAGGAATGTGCTGTGTGCAGTGATGTCATGCAGGGGGAACGCGGGGGAACTCAGTTCCACTAGTTAAAATTAGGGCTGACTCCGCCCACTTCACTCTCCCTCCTCCCCCGTCCCAATTCCTCTGCAAAGAGCTTTTCTTCTTGGTTGGCCGGCACTCAGAGGGTTAAGGGGAGTGACTCCGGATTCCTAGGGGGGTGAAGGCAGTGATGTCATTCAGGGGGAACGGACCAGAACAGGCGTTCCAGATCCTAATGGGCTCCGTGGCCGGTTCCAGGTTCCCGACAAGTGCCAATCAAAAGTGAGTTCCTGTTCCTAAATCATTTGAATGACACCACTGGCTGTGTGGCATCAGAAAGAGCTGGAGTCTCTAATGAGTCCATCTTGCCTATCCCCAGGATCGTGCAGCCAGATGAGCTGCGGAATGGAACTGTTTGCTATAGCACTTTGTCCCAATCTGCCGCAGTTCTAAATGTCTCGAGTGATAGAGAGAGAAAACAACCACCAGTTTCTTGCTACTTACTAGCACGCGAAAATGTGTCAGCTAATAAATGTCTGGGTTTGGGCTGTGACATTTACAAGTTGCCTGGGCCTCTGCGCTGAGCACTCAAGCCGATGACGCACAGTCGAAAGCTGGTGTCTTAATTGTCATGCCGTTTTCCCGGCAGACTTGTCAGAGAGCTTTCCGACGAGGGCTCCGACAGGTGCATGACCACCAAGGCAGAAGAGCAGAGCAGGGATTCTGAGAAAGGGTATTGGGAAGGGAGGGTGCGCTACTGAAAGGCTGTCTGCATCAGTGGTGACTCAGCACCTGGGCTTTAGAAGATAATGTCATTTCAAAAGGTCTATCTGATGCTAGTTTCCTTAAGGGAAGATTGAGTTCCTTATCACACTTTCATGGCAAAGGGAAACAACAACAGAAAGTCTTCCACTTAACGGGTTGGTGTATCAGGCCAGACATTGCCAGGCAGAGGACACGCAGTCAAATAAAAAACAAAACGCAGAGAGACGCAAGTATAACACACTTCGTTGTGAAGTTGAAAAGCTGCTGTGGAGCAAGTAAAACCGGTGTCACGGCATAATCCGAGGACCCCGTCAGGCTAATGAATGTCGCCTGCGTCAGCCCGGCACTGTCGCAAATGTGCCAAGCGGCACGTTTGCAACAGTGCGAGAACCGCGGGGCGGATGCAGAGAGCTGTGTCGGTCCAGCAGTGTCAGGGCCATTTCGGGGTGGGAGGAAGGTGGGAGGGGGATGGGGCGGAGGGAATGCAGACCCATGGGTGGGGTGGGGTGGCCTGAGGAGGGTAGTGGAGCCAGGATCTGGCCAACAGGCCAGATCCTAAGCCCCATCTCCAGGCCACACAGCCCTGATCCAGGCTATTGTGAGCCCTTTGGGACAGGGAGCCATTTAATTTTATTATTATTACTATTTGCCTATAAACCACTTTGTGAACTTCGTGTTGAAAAGTGGTATATACGTACCTGTTGATGGATGGATGGATGGATGGATGGATGGATGGATGGATGGATGGCAGGGCCCTTGGTCAGATTGGAGGAATGCCATTGGCCTGGGGCAATACTCCCCTTGCCCCGTGCGAGCTCCAGCGCAGTCCTAACCTGTGCTTGGATGTAGCTCAGGCCTGCCAGCCTGCCTGCTCCTGCACAAGTTAGGATTGCACCCTCCATTGGTTAACTTGGCAGGCACCACATTTTTACCTATACGACCTGTCCTATCATGTCAGGGTTTGAGTGGGCTTACCCTTACCTGGCACTAGACCTATTTTGGGTGCTGCCCAACCCAAGGAACTTTCACAGGCTTTTCTGGAGTTCCTGAGTGACTTACAAGGCTGCTCCTAGACCCTCACCATGAGGTTCTCAGTTCCTGAGTCCTTAATAGACTACAGCATCCTCCTGTATCCACGCTGGGATAGATCCTTGCTGCTACCACAGATACCCAAAATAGTGGATCACTGAGAACCCTACTCAAATCCACCCCCCGTCGTGATCAAGACTCACTTCTATTTCTTTGCAAATGCTTTGCAAAAAGAAGATTTTTTTTCCTTTCTCTTTGGAACAAGAAGCAGACATTGAGAACCGAGACTTATCGCTGCTAGAGGAACACTCCAGAGGGTGAGAGTGAGATCACTAACAGGAAGTAGACAACAGAGGACTTCCTATTAGCGTTCTCACTATTGCCTCCTGCAGGGCTGGCTCTGGGAGTGATGGGGCCCAATGCAGGGCATTCCTGCGGGGGCCCCCACCCCACCTGTGGGGACCCACTCACCAAGTGATGATGCCACACGCGGCACTAGAAATAGTTGGTGGTGACCTGATGAGATCACCATCAACTGCTTCCAGGAGGCCCATTCGGGGCTGTTAGGAGGCAGGGCCAGGTGGGAGGGCCCATGGCGAAGCTGCTCTGCTCACCCCACTGACTTACAGCCCATAGAGATCCCAGCTGCTGCTGCAGGCGATCTGCTTGCTGTGCTGGTGCGGGGCCCCCCAAAGTGTGGGGCCCAGTGTGATGACATTGGTCACATTGGTTTAAGGCCGGCCCTGCTAAGTACGATTCTCGCAGTGTAAAGCAATAAGGTAATTGTGAGGTATTCTGCTTTTCCAAAAGAAGTTCCCTCCTAAAATACTTAATGATGTTGTCCATCATAACATAAGAACATAAGAAGAGCCCCACTGGATCAGGCCAAAGGCCCATCTAGTCCAGCTTCCTGTATCTCACAGCAGCCCACCAGGTGCCCCAGGGAGGCATGAGACAACAAGATGCTTGCATCCTGTTGCCACTCCCTTGCACCCGCTACTCTGAAGTAGCCTACTACTGATGTTAGGAGGCAGGGCCAGGTGGGAGGGCCCATGGTAAAGGTACTGGTGGAGGACCAGTGGGAGGGCCCCGTGACTTACAGCCCATAAGATCCCAGCTGCTGCAGTAGGCGATCTGCTTGCTAACTGGGCAAGAGGCACTTTATCAAGTGGTGTTCCTCTTATGTTTAGCAGGGGGAGAGTAATTGTCCCCCTTCACCCCTGCGCAGTGTCTTTTCTACTGGCTGTTGCTGGTGGTGTTCTGCATTATTTTTTTTAGATTGTGAGCCCTTTTGGGACAGGGAACCATTGAACTTTACTATTACTATTTGCCTGTAAACCGCTTTGTGAACTTTGTGTTGAATAGCGGTATATACTGTATATATTATTGATTGATTGATTGATTGATTGATTGATTGATTGATTGATTGATTGATGTCCTGGTGTGGGCCCCCCCCAAAGTGCAGGACCCTACGTGATGCCATTGGTCACATTGGATTAAGGCCGGCCCTGGCCTCCCGCATCATTCCTCTAGCACCGGGGTTCCCAAACTTCTATAAGGAGGTTGGGAGGCAGCTAACAGCCCCATCCAACCCCCAGTGTTGGACCAATACCAGCTGCTAGCATCAGCCCAACAGCGGCACTGGCGTGAGAGCGCCAATCAACACCCTTGTGCCAGTGCTGCTGCCGCTGGGCCGATGCTGGCAGCAGCATTGGCCCAACAGCACCGGCTGAAGCCAGCGAGGCGACTGCTCCCACACCAGGCAGGTTCGGCCGTCACCGGGGCGTTTCCGGGTATTAGGAGGGAGGTGTTTCTGGGCAGGCTGGGAGGCAGGCTGGCCTGGGGAGTGGAGTGAAGTGGAGTGGAGCTGGGATACGACTGTTAGGCAACATCCAACCTCCCCCATCCCCAGGCCACGTGGCCCCAATTCGGGCCAGGTGGCTTGGCTGGAGCTGCAGGCTTAGATCCGAGCAAGTCCATCGGGGCAGCTGGCACCTATCCTGGGGTAAGGGCACAAACGTGGAGGCTCCAGCCAGCTCCTAACTTGTGCTGGATATGGCGCAGGCTGGCCTGCCCGTTCCTGTGCAAGTTAGGACTGCGCCCTGAGTCTTTGCAGAGGGAGGGGTTTTGGCAGCAATGTGATCCCCAGGATGGTGCTGCTGCCAGGGACAGAGGGATTTTTTGCCAACTCCCCACAGCCGGCATTGTCCTCCAGGGTTCGGTGGTGCCAGAAGAGGCTTCCGCAGGGCTCCCCAAACCTCAGGAAAGCTCCAAATCGCTATCCGAAGCCACTTCTGGTTTGGCAATGATGGAAAAATCAGATAACTAATTACCTCAAGCCCTGAGGCAATTCAAAAATAAAACAGCTGCTAATCGCCCTCCAAAGAGCTGAGCTCCTGCAGTTTGCAAGGAGTCCTGCAACTTGCACGCTTGTGTAAAGCTGGTGTAAATATTGGGAGACAACTGGGAGACAATTGGGAGACACCTGGATGATGGTAAGGCCGCACCTGGAATATTGTGTCCAGTTCTGGTCGCCGCATCTCAAAAAGGACATAGTGGAGCTGGAAAAGGTACAGAAGAGAGCGACAAAAATGATTACGGGGCTGGGGCACCTCCCTTATGAAGAAAGACTGCAGCGTTTGGGGCTTTTCAGCCTAGAAAAAAGGCGCCTGAGGGGGGACATGATTGAGACATACAAAATTATGCATGGAAGGGAAAGTCAATAGAGGGATGTTCTTTTCCCTCTCTCAAAACACCAGAACCAGGCAGCATCCGCTAAAACTGAGGGTTGGGAGAATTAAAACAGATAAAAGGAAGTACTTTTTTACCCAGTGGGTAGTTAATCTGTGGAACTCTTTGCCACAGGGGCATCTGGTCTTGATGCCTTTAAGAGGGGATTGGACGGATTTCTGGGGAAAGGTCCATCGTGGGCTATAGGCAATGAAGGATTGTGCAACCTCCTTACAAAGGTGGAGGGCTACTGGTACCGGGTGCAAGGGAGTGGCAACAGGATGCAAGCATCTTCTTGTCTCATGCCTCCCTGGGGCACCTGGTGGGCCGCTGTGAGATACAGGAAGCTGGACTAGATGGGCCTTTGGCCTGATCCAGCAGGGCTCTGCTTATGTTCTTATGTTCTTAACTGTTTGAGCGTCTTTTTTGCAGGTGTGTCCTTTTCCATCAATGACAGGTAGAGGGGGCGGGTGATTGCTGGGTCACATAAGTCAGCCCCTCCAGCCTGGGGGCTATCCATTAGGGCTGCCTCATTGTGAGAAATGGATTTTTTTTAAAAAAATAAATGCATAAAATACTACTTGTAAATAAAATAATAATAATTTCTAGACTGCCCCTTTTTAAAGTCTTGGAAAGCTAGACGGGTCTTGGTAGTCCTGTCATTTTAAAAAGTGTGTCCTGGTGCTAAAATGTTTGAGGACCCCTGGGATAACCACATGCCGTTCCCACCTACTCACAGCAGCCTATAACACCCACCCCTGTTTTGATTGCAAGCATTCAAGCAGAGCTGTTCGCTGTTCTGACCTTACCTCTTTGCCACAGGAGGTGGTGATAGTATCATCTGGCCTAGATGCCTTTAAGAGGGGATTGGATGGATTTCTGGAAGAAAAGTCCATTGTGGGCTATAGGCCATGATGGATTGTGCAACCTCCTTACATTAGTAGTAGGCTACTTCAGAGTCCCGGGTGCAAGGGAGTGGCAACAGGATCCAAGCGTCTTGTTGTCTCCTGCCTCCCTGGGGCACCTGGTGGGCTGCTGTACGATACAGGAAGCTGGACTAGATGGGCCTTTGGCCTGATCCAGCAGGGCTCTCCTTATGTTCTTATGTTCTTACCTCCTTGAATGATTGCAACACCCCTAATTCCCACGCCTTGAAGTGTGTGTTTTGTTCAGCAGCTTGGGCCACTGAATCCTACATTTTTAGAACGTGTTCCATTTATTCCCCTGGCATTCTGTAATGCCTTCAAAAGGGGAAAAAATTGCCGTTAGTCATTCTGAATAAACACTCGCCTTAGATTTGTCTTTTTGTTCCTTTATTTTCTCCTTCCTCTCGCAATCCAATTTACAGATCTTATCTTCAAAACACTGAAAGGGGGAGAATCGAGCACAACTCAGTCAGAATAAGTAAAATGCTTGTCATTATTAGAAACCTCAATCTAATTCATCTTTGTATCACTTATTTAAAAGACACTTGCCGGTGCAGGTTTTGTTGAGGGCACAACAGCGGCATTTCAATTTTCTGTAATCTCTAAACAGCTGCAGAAAACAATCCGACTTGATTATTCCCGTTTATATTTATGAACCAACATCAAGTGTCTTAAAAAACAAGGCTTTTGTTCCAGAGAAGTTTTTAATTTACTTACAGAACAATCCTATCTTGTAGTTGAGCTGGCATTGCCATCACAGCACCAGCTCTGAATATTGCGAACGGGACGCTTGTGCCTACGTGGGAGTTGGCTGGGCTGGTGTAGAGTCTTTTGCCAGCTCTGCAGCTCCCTATCTGACCTCTGCACAGCACGACGTCCAGGTCTGGTCACCACATCTCAAAAAGGACATAGTGGAGCTGGAAAAGGTGCAAAAGAGAGCGACGAAAATGATTACGGGGCTGGGGCACCTCCCTTATGAAGAAAGACTGCAGCGTTTGGGGCTCTTCAGTCTGGAAAAAAGGCGCCTGAGGGGGGACATGATTGAGAGATATAAAATTATACACGGGAGGGATAGAGTCAATAGAGGGATGTTCTTTTCTGTCTCTCACAATACCAGAACCAGGGGGCATCCACTGAAATTGAGTGTTGGGAGATAAAAGGAAATACTTTTTTACTCAGCGGATAATTCAGCTGTGGAACTCCTTGCCACAGGAGGTGGTGATGGCGTCTGGCCTAGATGCCTTTAAAAGGGGATTGGACGGATTTCTGGAGGAAAAGTCCATCGTGGGCTATACGCCATGACGGGTTGGGAAATCTCCTTACATTAATAGTAGGCTACTTCAGGATGCCAGGTGCAAGGGAGCAGCAGCAGGATGCAAGCATCTTGTTGTCTACTGAACTCCCTGAGGCATCTGGTGGGCCACTGTGAGATACAAGACGCTGGACTAGATGGGCCTTTGGCCTGATCCAGTGGGGCTCTTCTTATGTTCTTATGGCACAAGTAAGCTTGAGCTGGTCAGTGCGGAGATAGGAGAGGATGATGGGAGGCCAGTTTGGAAGTGGAGAGTGGGCATTTGGGGGCAGCAGGAGGGTGGAATGTCAAGCCCTTCCTCCACCATATCCTAACCTCCATTCCCAGCCTGGGCAGTCCTACATGGACTTTCTGAATTAATGCCAGCTATATAGCAGGTGCAGATCCAAGAAGCCATGATTACCCCTCGGTGACCTCCAGTTGCTTCCTAAGCTGTTTTGCATGCACTGCAGGCTATGCGGCCTGGCTGCACCAGTGCAGGTGAGGACTGGGCTGCCTGTTAATGAAAGAGAGTGATGGAAAACTCTTTACTAAGAGAATTGGCAGCTACACACCTAAAAGCCGTTACGCAAATTTACACACAAAGATGGGCCTATACAGGCACCTTACTTGGCCTAGATGTCTTTAAAAGGGGATTGGATGAAGGGATGTATTATTCATTAGGCTAAGTAGGCTGAAGCCTAGGGGGCCCACCAGTGGTGTCATCTAAATGATTTAAGAACAGGTACTCACTTTTGATTGGCACGTGTCGGGACCCGCCCACCGGAAGTGACGTCATAAGCCAGAAGTGATGTCGTGGCAGGAAGTGACATGAAAAAAGCCCTATTTGAGGCCTCAGATGATTTTAAACTGACCCAACAGTTGCAACAGTATTCCACAGCACCCCCAGAACATGTTAAGGAGGCCTGGCATCATGTTAAAACCAACCCATTTTTCAGTGGCAAGGAAAGGAAAGGCTCCGCTCGCTGCCTGCCTGCCTGCCTGCCTGGCTCTGAGAACATGCAGGCAACTCAAACGTGCAGGAAATTCAAACGTTGCAGAGAGCGGAGTCGACGAGTGGGCGGGCGAATGGGCGGGGCCAGCTGTAATCCTAGAAACTGGTACTCGCGTACCCGCGCGTACCCCCTGCATGACATCACTGGGGCCCACACAACAAGGGCCCATCAAGCTGGCACATCTGGGCATCAACCAAATGCATGGGTCTCCAGATCTGGGGACCAGGTGACCACCCATCCGGCCCACCAAATCTACAACTGGCAAGAGAATACAACAAGCCTGGCCTTTGAAGGGCAAGGCTTGCAGAGCGCTGCAAGAACCACCTGGGGCAAGCCCTGCCTCCGAGTATTGAGCTGGGATGCTTGCTCTCAAAAGGCTAGGCTGTGGAGGCTGCGGTGCTGGGGAGCTTCCATGTGAACCTGTTTCCATTTGTAAGTGTTTTCCCCAGCGATGGGATCTACAAATGACCTGGGGGAACGCTGGGCGGGACTTACGCGGGGCTTCTGCGTGATTGGCTCCAGCGTTCTGCAGCTGTCCTGGCCTGGGGGGGCTGCCCCCGGTTAGCGCTCCCCACCGCTGCTCGCCCAGGCACCCGGCGCGACCCTCACCCATCCTCCGCAGCGAGCAGGAGCCCCACCAGGCCAGGGCAGCTGCGGATCGCTGCGGACGGGCTGCCAATCACCCGGATGTCCCGCCTACGTCCTGCCCATCGTTTCCCCAGGTCATTTGTAGATCCCGTCGCTGGTTTTCCCCCTTTTGAGAACTTAGAAGTGCTTTTCCGTTTTTTGCCCCTCAGATTTCTGCTGTATTTCTGCTGTACTTAGGACTTTGGGTGGTGATGGGGAGCTGGTAATTTATTGTATTGCTTTCCGAAGAGTTCTGGAGGGGGCCCAAAATACCTGAAACTAAGCCTCAGGGCCTGGCCATGGATTAATGCGGCCCTGGTTGGATGGGTTCATGGAGGAACTCTCCATCACAGGTTACAAGCCACAAGGCTGCATGCAACCTTTGTATTGGGGTTTAGAGGTAGCCTATATCTGAATGCCGGATATAAGGGATTGGCAACAAAATGCAGGTAGCTTGTTGTCTCCTGTGCTTCCAGAGGCTACCTGCAGGTCTCAACCCCTTCCTTGGATGTTTTTCACAGTCATGGTAAATACATTTGGGTAAATGCAATTACAATCAAGGGTACGCCAACCACCAGTAGACCCAGCCTAGGCCAGAGGAGGTAAGGTGCCAATAGGGGTGAGTTGTGGGCATAAGAACATAAGAACATAAGAAGAGCCCTGCTGGATCAGGCCAAAGGCCCATCTAGTCCAGCTTCCTGTATCTCACAGCGGCCCCACCAGGTGTCCCAGGGAGGCACGAGACAACAAGATGCTTGCATCCTGTTGCCACTCCCTTGCACCCGGTACCAGTAGCCTACCACCTTTGTAAGGAGGTTGCACAATCCATCATTGCCTATAGCCCACGATGGAACTTTCCTCCAGAAATCTGTCCAATCCTCTCTTAAAGGCATCAAGACCAGATGCCATCACCACCTCCTGTGGCAAAGAGTTCCACAGATTAACTACCTGCTGGGTAAAAAAGTACTTCCTTATATCTGTTTTAACTCTCCCAACTCTCAGTTTTAGCGGATGTCCCCTGGTTCTGGTGTTTTGAGAGTGGGAAAAGAACATCCCTCTATCGACTCTATCCCTTCCATGCATAATTTTGTATGTTTCAATCATGTCCCCCCTCAGGCACCTTTTTTCTAGACTGAAGAGCCCCAAACACTGCTGTCTTTCTTCCTAAGGGAGGTGCCCCAGCCCCGTAATCATTTTCATCACTCTCTTCTGCACCTTTTCCAGCTCCACTATGTCCTTTTTGAGATGCGGCGACCAGAACTGTACATAATATTCCAGGTGCGGCCTTACCATCAATTTGTACAATGGCGTGATCATGTTGGCTGTTTTATTCTCAACCCCTTTTTTAATGACCCCAAGCATGGAATTGGCCTTCTTAATTGCTGCCACACACTGGGTCGATACCTTCATTGAATTGTCCACCAGCACCCCAAGATCTCTCTCCTGAGCTGTCACAGTTTGGAGGTGAGGGATGGTGAGGACAGGGGGCAGTTTGGGGGCTGGAGGAGGTAGATCTCAGGGGCAACCGCACACGCCTTCATTGTTCCAATCCGCCCTACCCCTTACCTGGTGTGAGACCAAGGAGATCCACTGGTGACCAGGCCACTTACATTGGGAATGGGTTGGAAGGAGGTGGCAGCAGCAGCTTAGAGGCTAAAGGCACCCAGAACCCGCTGCCCCTTGGACAACTGACTGCTGATACAACCTACATCAGCTGGCCCCAGGGCAGAAGTCTTGAGAAAAGGGCAGTTCTAAGGAAGAGCAAAGAGTTCTAAGAGCAAACAAATTATGCATGGGATGGATAGAGTGGATAAGAGGGCGGGTCTTTTCCCTCCCTCACACCACCAGAACCAGGGCACATCCACTGAAATTGAGTGTTGGGAGAATTAGAACGGATAAAAGGACATACTTTTTTTACCCAGCAGGTAATTAAGCTGTGGAACTCCTTGCCACAGGAGGTGGTGATGGCATCTGGCCTAGATGCCTTTAAAAGGGGATTGTACAGATTTCTGGAGGAAAAGTCCATCGTGGGCTATAGGCCATGATGGGTTGGGCAACCTCCTTACATTAATAGTAGGCTACTTCAGAATGCCAGGTGCAAGGGAATGGCAACAGGATGCAAGCATCTTGTTGTCTACTCAGAGGCATTTCTACAGGGAGGGCAAAGCTCTAAATTTTGCAAGAAGCCTTACCTTGCAGTGGAAATCACTCCTCTCCTGCACCGTTTTAGCCAATCCTCACAGGGAAAAGCAACATCTTGGTGTTGCTTACTGGCTACAGCAGCAAGGGAGGGGAGGGATTTACATGACAGGGTAAGGCTTCTTGCAACACTTAGAGCTTTGCCCTCCCTGTAGATCCACCCCTGTGTCTACTGAATTCCCTTAGGCACCTGGTGGGCCACTGTGAGATACAGGAAGCTGGACTAGATGGGCCTTTGGCCTGATCCAGCAGGGCTCTTCTTATGTTCTTAAACAGTTTGTCCATGAAGAAGAAAAATCAGCAAAGGTTTTTCTCTTGCTGTATCTTTATTTTTTCTCTGTGAGATAACAGTCAAAGAACTAAAGAAAAAGTCATAGAATGGCTGAATGCCAATTCAGCAGTGGTTCCCCAACTGGGAACCATGGTTCCCAAACTGTAGCCCTAATGAGGATCTGCAGCCAATGGCCCAGTAGGTCAAGAAAGTTTAGGAACTGCAATACAGTACATGTATACATCTGCAGTTGCCTTTTGAAATATGCCTACCATTTTAATTCTTTGGAATAGGCTGCAGTTCTCCCTGAAGCAAAGCTATCATCTTTTATATCTTGCCTAAATCAAGGGTGGTCCAGCGACTGTTTATGCTGCCCAAACAGAAAGTTTATGTTCTGCGTATTGCAGGTGGAAAATCTGGGCACCCATCAAAGAATCTGAAAGCTTTATTGTGGATCCTTGTGGTGTCCTGTAGATATTGAGGGAGACCAACCAATTTGAAAGGGAACCCTCTTCGACAACCTTGTTCATAATAAACACAGACGTCCGTTCAACCAAATTAGCAGGATAAACATTATCGCTTCAAATGAGACAGGAAGCCTGCCTTTTCAAATTGTGCTTCGTTGCAGTGGTCATGCCAATTGCTCACTTCAATTAAATGTTCAGGATATCTTTAAATATACATCTTCGCTCATGGGTGCAGTGAACCATGGAGTCTGAAATACAATGACAGCATCCAAGCCTGTCTTTGCATGGATATAGGCCTCCCACCCTGTAATGAACTGCAGTTTTTATAGTCTTAAAGCTGAATACACCATTTTGGTTTGGGGTTAACCAGTGGTGTAGCTGGGGCAATTTGCACCCGGAGCTACTTAATTTTTTTACACCACCACCCCGCGATAATTCTTTTTTTTTTTTGGCCATAATTTTTGCTAGCATTAAGGTATTACACTCCGGGGGTTTCACTGAATTCCTGGAGAAATTCTGCATCAGAGGCGGATCTAAGGGGGGGGCAAATCTGTAAATTTTGCAAGAAGTCTTACCTTGCAGTGGAAAACACTCCTCTCCCGCACTGTTCTAGCCAATCCTCACAGGGAACAGCAACATCTTGGCATTGCTTACTGGCCACAGCAGCAAGGGAGAGGAGGGATTTACATGACAGGGTAAGGCTTCTTGCAAAACTTACAGATTTGCCCCCCCTTAGATCCACCTCTGTTCTGCATCCAGCAGTTTACAGCATGAGGGTTTTATTCCTTAAAACCGCGATTTTGAAAATCACGATTTGTTCAAAAGAAGGTTTTTTTTTTGTTTTTTTTTTATGTTTTTGGCCATAACGTTTGATAGAATAGAGATATTACACTCTGTTTTTTTTTCATTGAATTCCAGGTGGAATTCCACATCCAATGGTATACAGCATGACCATATTATGCCATACACTCACGATTTTTTGAATTTGGGGTTCAGTGGTGACACCCCCCTGAAGATGGCACCTGAGGCAATGCGCCCTCTGCCCCATAGGTAACTACACTACTGAACATAGATGCCACTGTGCCGAGTGGGCCCACACTCTTGTAGCAAGACTGCATCACTAGTGTGGTGGTGGTGGTTGGGATTGCATTATAATTATGTCTGGGGCCATCCTGCTGTCTGTCTGACCCATACATTTTTGGCCATACCTTTTGATAGAATAGAGATATTACACTCCAGTTTTTTCACTGAATTCCAGGTGGAATTCCACATCTGCCGTGTACCGAAGCGAGGGAGAACTCACACAGACCAATATGATCAATAATAAAGTTCTGGTTTATTGATGAATACAGACTCATATTTATGGTTCAGTTTCCCAAGGCATTCGTTCATTAATTAACCCATCAGAAGGCTGCATTGATTAGCTCAGGAAGTATCGGCAAACAAGCCTTTCCGCGCTTTGACAGGCTTAAGGTTAACCAAGGTAAACCGGCTTAGCGAAAGCAAATACGCGTATCTAGGTTAATGGGTTACTAGGTCAACAAGCTTAACAAGCGGTTTCGCCGGCTTTTCGCTATCGCGTCTCCTTGTTAGCGCAAGAATGCTTTGATGCCGATCTTCTTGTTCCGTGTTGCGCAGGATGTTTATTTTCCCGATCTTCTCGCTCTGTGTTGCAAGGGGTCAGCCGGTCACCGTGGCATCTTGCTCTGGTTCACCTTGTCCCGATCCCATAGTCCTTAGCAAAAACCACTCTCTCCACAACATCCAACACACATCCAACGGTATACAGCATGACTATATTGTGCCATAAACTCACAATTTTCAGAATTTGGGGTACAGTGGTGACAGTCCCCCTGAAGTTGGCACCTGGGGCTCTGTGCCCCCCACCCCATAGGTAGCTATACCACTGGGGTTAGCGTTGTACTACACATAATTTTTCTATAGGTCCAGGGTTTTAGTGAAATTACAGAACATGATTTGACAGCATACTCCATGGTGATCCATGGTGCAAACTAGGGTTTGCATCACCTGGTGCAAGAGCTCATTGTGTCACCCCCATGATGGACCTTCTCCCATAGAAGACAATACAGAATAAATTACAGTATCAAATGCACAGCTATCTGCTGTGGCATCACTAGGGTTGGTGTAACCCCCACCCACTTTATTTATTTTAATATGTAACAGTACAGATCACCCAATAAAAGAGTAACCAAGAACCTTGCGGTCAACGTGATGACACTCACACAACTGAAAAAGAAGTGTAGTATTAGCTCTGATACTTGGAAATGAGAGCTGACTAATACTAATGCCTATTGGTTCCTAGCTGTGTGTTAATAACATCTCATTGGCTCTCAGAACAATCAGTTTCATTGGTCAGTTTTGAATTAAGGAAATCCACTTTTTGTTATATAAGGCAGTTGCGCTTTCCTTTTCTGGTTATTGCACTGCAATGTTTCACAGAATACAGATATTTGGTCCATTGCAGTCTGCTTTCAATTTTGCATCGAGTGATATTGAATGTGATTGTATTATTCAAAAATGCCAAGCTATTCATAATTTTGGCCAGTAGCGAGTCACCCCCCTGAGTGCGTCACGCAGTGTGGTCCACACAGCCCGCACTCACCGAGTGACACTACTGATGATCCTGTATTGGGGTCTAGACATATCTCCCGATGGCCAAGACATAGTAGAGTAAGACCCCAGGTATCCATTGGGGTTCTGTTCTGGATACACCCACCCCCCCACAGATATGTAATCCATGGATACTGGAGCCCAATTTTAAATCCCCCAAAAAACAAAAAGACATGCCCCCTCTGTCCCAAGTCAAAGGGAAGGCAGCTTGGGGACGGGCCTTCTCTGTAGCAGCTCCACAAATATGGAATTCCCTTCCAGAAGAATTAAGAACTACACACTCCCTCATGGCCTTTCGGAGAGGGCTCAAATCATACCTATCTTGTCTGGCCTTTGGATGATTATGTGGCTGTCTGCCCTCTGTCCCTCTGATGTCCCTCTGGAATCCCACCATCGTGTGGAATCCCACTCAACCTGGTCAGTGTGTGTGTGTGTGTGTGTGTGTGTGTGTGTGTGTGTGTGTGTGTGTCTTCCACCCTCCAAAGGGCCTGATGAAGAGAATTGGGCCTTGCTTCATTCTTGAACTCTTGCTGTGTTCCTGTTAAATGTTAAATGTTTTTGTTTTTACTTATTATGGTTACATCGTACTTTGTTGTTCTCTGTAAGCCGCCTTGGGCATTTGCTTCGGCATGGGAAAGGCAGGGTATAAGTTCTTCAAATAAATAAATAAATAAATAAATCAATCGGGTTTCCTATCTTTCTGTGGTCAAACCACACCATTTCCAAACCTCTACAGCTATTTTTAGCCCTGAAAGAACCATTTCCAGGTTGACGGAGGTTCTTTTCTCCTCCTAGCTGTGTCCCAGAATGCACGGCAAGCTCAGGGAAGGGGCCATGTCAGCCAGCCATTTTTCTCCAACCCAGATCTTATTATGAGGCAGGGAAGAATTTGGGGGCTTGTAAAGGATGAATTTCCCTTGAAATGGGCTTTAAAGGGCTCCCAAAATTAGTTAGAAACATGAAACCATAGAACGTTAGAGTTTGGGAGGTACTTCAGAGGGCATCTAGCCCAGTCCCCTGCTCAGTGCAAGTAAATGTGACTGCTTCACTGACAGGTGGCCATCCAGCCTCTGCTCGAAAGCCTCCAATGAGGGGAGAGCCCACCACTGCAGGAAGCAGGCTGTTTCAGAACTGGACAGCTCCTACAGATACAAAATCATTGTGTCTAGCCCAGTGGTTCCCAACCTTTTGTTTGGCCATGCCCCCCCCCCACCATCTCTAAAATTCTGATTCCCCCCCCCATGGCATATAATTCTTATTATTCAAATTCACATGGAGGAAGCATAAAAGGCTCATTAACTTGGTTTAAACAAGGTTCCAAAGAACATGGCATCCATGAAAGAGAAAAATAAAAGATGGCATGGAAAGAGGGAAATTTTTTAAAAAATTCTTAGCTTAATTTATGAATAATCTATATATATAAAAATGGACGTTTGTGTGTGTGTATGCGGGTATGTATGTATGTTCCTTATACAAATCTCCGTCCCTTGACCCACGGCCACGAAACTTGGCGCACACGTTCCTTGCAGCCTGGAAGGAATCACTGCGGGGGTCAGACCCCCCTACGGCCCCCTGTTTTTCAGGGAGGGGGCCGGATCGTCAGGAACCAAGGGGATTGCATGGGGCTACAGGTCTGCTGCCACCCTGTGGTCACAGACGATTCTGCAGGTTCTGTGGGAGGGCTGAGCAGCTCAGCTACCAGACAGAGGGAGAACAGAAAGCGAAACTAAATGTTTTGCCTGTGTTGCCTGACTGGCCCAGGGTGGAAAGAGCAGGATCCAGGGAGTTCCAGCACCCAGTCGGATCTGAGAGGGGCCTATGTCCAGGGAGCTCACTGGCCACCTCTGCCTGTTTCTCATACGTCAAGGCTGTCCTGCTACAGGGCCTGCACACAGTAAGTGGGACCTTCAGATTGCTCTCTTAGTTGATGGTGTCCCTGTTTCCTCATTCATTTCACAGTGATAGTGTGCATTGTGGGTTCCAGGTCATCAATACTGCTTTATTTCAGGGATGGGTTCTATATGTCTATATATGCATCGCACTATGTCATGCTTTTGAGGGAGGTTTGCAGATTTGTGTGTATGTTCCACCATTACTCTGGAACGCCTGGAATGCTGTGCACCACACGTGGTACACGCCTTCCTTACGATCTGGACAGATATACTGTGGGGGTAGGGCCCCCAAATGCCCCCAGAGGTGGGGGTGCACTGCAGAACAGAGTCATTCCTCCTCCTAATAGAGCCTGGGGATAATTTCTGCCCCCGGGCAACGCCGGGTCACAAACAGCTAGTAAGATATAAGAACAATTAGCGGGTTTTCAAATTCACTGTTAACTCAAAAAATTCACTGTTAATAGCTCATTCTTGAATTGCCCCCTTTAAGAATCAAATTGCCCCCCCCCATGGGGAATGTGCCCCACGTTGGAACCACTCACTAGTCTAGCCTAAATCTATTTCTTTATAGATTCAACCCACTGCTTCCAGGCCTGCCTTCAGCAACCACAGAAAGTCAGTCCTCTTTCTAGGTGACGGCCCTTCAGAAATGTGAAGGCAGCAATCATATCGCCCGCCTAGTTATCATTTCTTGAGGCTAAACAAGCTCTTTCAGCCATTCCTCATCTGACTTGGTTTCCAGAACCCTTCACCATCTCAGTTGGCCTCCTATGCCAACGACCTGCCAATGATCTGGTGTCCAAAACTGATGTCCCAAGTGAAGTCTCACCAGTGCTGACTGGCTTCCAAGCATGGCTTGCAAGAGCTTCACCATCCTTTCTAGTAAGGGGCCTTCCACAGACCCCTTCCAAACCTCTTAGTAGATAAGGCCATGCCTTAAAACAGGGGCTTTTGAAGTCCAGCCCATGGGTCGGATTTGGTGTATGGGGAGAGCTGTCCCTGCTGTGAGCAGTGCTGAGTGTTCGAATGCACTGCCATTTCTAATGCCACTCATGCTGCCCAGAGAGATGCTCTGGGCGGTCCTGTCTTCCCAGCAATCAGGGTGAATAGCCTGCAAGGGGAGTGACAATAGACGCAACTGCCCAGAGCGTCTCTTTGGGCAATGTGAGTGGCATTCGAAACAGCAGCTCAATGGAACACTCACTGCTAGCCAGAACGGGGTCAGCCTTCCCTGTTCACAGTGGTCTGCGGTTTGGTGACCCCTGACTTAAAAAGGAAAAAGTTCACAAATAGTGCATAACAATGCTTTATTTAATGAGTACCACATTAAGTTTAGCACCCTGGCCCTAAGATGAAAAGCTGCTAATTAAAATGCTTAGCATCTTCAACAAGGCTCATGCGTTTATTGATCTTTCATATTCATTGCTACCTCCTTGCTTGCATGCTAGGACTGGAATATCAATACCTCCTCCCCTTTTGAGGCAGAAATAAATTCACTCGCTAAGTAATGCATTCAAATTAATACAGAATAAATCAACTCCCTCGCTATAAAAACTGCTTTCTTGTAGTTGCAAGCTCCAGAAAACAGAGAATTGAGAAGATGCAATATATTAGATGTGGCTTTATTAGAGAGGTTATTCATTTCTATAGCACTTTTCTGGGCACAAAGGAACTTTACACTTCTGTTCATTTACTCCTCAATAACATTGTGAGAGATGCTGTGATTAGAGACAGTGAGTTACTGGCTAAGAAGGAGATCTTCATAGCTGACAGTCATCTTGCAACAGGGGGGGCAATCCTGGAGTTGGGCCGGCACAGACCAGCAAGGTTTGACTGGCACAAGGATACTGTAAAGTATGTTTGGACCACATCACTCTCGGAGTCAAAGAAACAAGCACACAGACGTGCAACATCTCACCTGACCCCGTGAGTGGTCCAAATGTGCTTTACAGTGGCCCTGGTGACAGCCAAACTTGTCTAACTGTGCCGGCCTAACTCCAGGTTAGGATTGCTCGCTTAATGTTAGGTTTAAGACCAGACATCGTTTCAAGTGAACCTTTGTGATACATAGGAATGTGTGTGTGTGTGTGTGTGTGTGTGTGTGTGTGTGTGTGTGTGTGT
>JAJKFI010000044.1:3665058-3679035 GCA_029204185.1 Lerista edwardsae | reverse complement strand
TGTGTGTGTGTGTGTGTGTGTGTGTGTGTGTGTGTGTGTGTGTGAGAGAGAGAGAGAGAGAGAGAGAGAGAGAGAGAACATTTAGCTCTGGGACTATTCCAATTCCCAAAAGCGCAAATAAGAGTCCATTTACAGAAATAAAGATATTTCTGCAAGATAATATCTTGCATTTGCAAGATAATCATAGAATCATGGAGCTGGAAGTGTCTTACAATGTCATCTATTCTAGCCCCCTTCCTATAGCAGGAAATCCTCCTAGAGCATCTCCAGCAGGTGCCTGTCGAGCCTCTGCTTGAAGGTCTCCAGTGAGGGAGAGGCGTTTGCAATTTGCATGCTAAAGCAACGCTTGTAAACTAAAAGACCAGCTTCTGCTTTTTGACCGTTTCCACTTCTCACCACCGCTCTGGCTCCTAAATGAGTGGGGGGCACCTGTATCCCTGAAAGACTCTACTGAGCAATATACAGAAAAAAATGGATATCTGTTCAATATTTGGAGTTCAGATCTGTGTTCTTCACTGGAAAAATCCCCTCTTTCTTGTGTTGCAGGAATGCAGACAGCTTCTTGTCCTAAGTTATGGCTTGTCCTGTGAAATAACTAAAGTAGCTTGGGAGAGGCTAATGAACTTGTTAGCTGGAGTGGGTTCCTAATGGCAGAGAACCTTGACTGGTCTGTAGCTGTCATTAGTGCTGAGCTTTCCAGGGTGGGAATTCCCCACTAACACAAACTGCTTAATTAATCCTCGCAACAACATTTGATTCTCCCCCCCCCTTCCTGGAGAGTGTGTGTTTAACGAGCGCACTCACAAAGAACACAGCACGCCAATGTTGACAGCAGGCTTGGAAGATTGATCTGCAGCTGCATGCTGGACTCAGCGGCTAATTTGTTTCACTAAACAAAACAAATACTTCCTGTAGGATCTACTGTTGCTCTTCGGGTGGCGGCAGTGGCAGCCTCTAAAGCAGACAAGTATGGCAGCAAACATATTACCCTCCTAGTGAGAGCAAGACAACATTCAAGCGGGAGCCACGGTCTCCAAGGGAGTGTTGCTAAACAGCCATCCTGAACCAGGGGTGTCAAATCCGTTTCATACAGTGGGCTAAATAGCATTCCTGATGCCTGGTGAGGGCAGAAACAGTGGTGGTATTCTGCCGGAACGCTGGGCGGGAAGTGATGTCACTTAGCAGGAAGCGATGTCACTAAGCAGGTCATGACCAGAAATAAGCACTTTGTTCTCAACACAGGGCACAATCCTAACCTGGAGTTAGGCCACCACAAGTGCATTGTGGCAGGCTAGGAGTGTTGCAAACACGCTGTAAACCATGTTTGCACCATTCTCAGGGCACAATCCAAGGCCCAGCACTGGACCGACGGTAGCTGCTCGCATGGGCCCAGTGGCAGCAGTGCTGGCATGAGAGCGCCGACGGGCACCCCACACCAACACTGCTGCTGCTGGGCCAACGCTAGCAGCAGAGTCGACCCAACAGCGCCAGCTGAAGCCAGCGGCGCGACGCTCCTGCGCCAACTGAGTTCAGCTGGTGCAAAGGTGTTTCTGAGTGGGAGGGAGGGTGTTTTTGGGTGGGCGTGGGCAGGCCGGGAGGCATGCCAACCTGGGGAAGGGGTGGAGCTAGGATGCAGCAGTTAGACTGCATCCCAGCTCCCAGCCCCAGGCCACATAACCCCGATTCAGGCCACGCATCGTCCCCAGCTCTGCACCTGCTAAACACCAGGCATAGAGCCAAGGAGCCCATGGGGCAGCTGGTGCCTACCCGGGGTAAGGGCATGAACGTGCCCTTGCCCTGTGGAGGCTCCAGCCTGCTCCCAAGCTACACTGGATACAGCACAGGCCTGCCGGCCTGCCTGTTCCAGCACAATGCCGAATTGTGCCCTCAGAATTAGCAACACCGGCACATGGATGTGCACCATCCTCCCTGACTCCAAGAGTGCTCTAAATGCACTTTATGGTGCATTTGCGACATTCCTGTGCTGGCACAAAGGACTTGTGCTGGCCCAACTCCAGGTTAGGATTGTGCGCTTAGAAAGTCAATGGCTTCAAATGGCAGAAGAGAAACCATGCAAATCTTGAGCGTATTGCCAAGATATGGGACAGCCCAGTTATCACATGGGCTGCCCTTTCTGCAGTGACGCCTCAGCACAGCTCAGCAGCTGACAGCAGTTGCAAGTGTTGCTGGGAAAGCCTGAAAGCTGGATAAAGAGCTTCTGCAGGCCGGGTGCAAGGGAGTGGCAACAGGATGCAAGCATCTTGTTGTCTTATGCCTCCCTGGGGCACCTGGTGGGCCGCTGTGAGATACAGGAAGCTGGACTAGATGGGCCTTTGGCCTGATCCAGCAGGGCTCTTCTTATGTTCTTATGACCTCTAGCCCACGGGACATATGGTTGACAACCCTGTCCTAAACTGTTGCTGCCATGCTGAACCTGTGTACATAGTGTAAGGGTGCTTCTACCTAAGCGTCACCCTTGGGTTTTTTTTTTAACAGCCTACTTCATTTTGCTAGCTGATATCCCAGGGTGCCCTGGCTGGAATGGACACCCTAGGTCAATGATGGCGAACCTATGACACACGTGTCAAAGGTGACACACTGCAACGTTTAGGGTGACACACCAGCATTCACCAATGCCTGACAAAAGCTGAGTTTACTGTACTCATTTTTCATTTTTGTAATTATTTGATGTTTCTTTATATAACACGTAACACGGCACACAATTGGACTGTATTTTTTTGTTTAAATAAATGAATATATAGAATTGTTTCTCTTTTGTTTGGGAGGGGGATTGATACGCCAGCAGAGTTGAGCTAAGCATTTGCCCAAGTTTTGACACACCAAGCCCAAAAGGTTCGCCGTCACTGCCCTAGGTTGAGACAGGTCACTAAAGGCCAAAGCAATTCCATCCTCTACAGAGTAATTGACTGAGCCAATGTCGATCGGAGACTGTGCAAACACTTGATGAGGGCACAAGGAAAAAGTGAACACCTGTGTTCAAGTGCTTACAAGTATATCCAAGACAAAAGGGTTGTACTTTTAATGAGGAATTGAATTAGCCACTCACAAAGACTTAAGTATCAAGTGCCTGCCGTAGTTGCCAATGCTACCTGCCTGTTTTCCTTCGCCCAAAACAAATGATTCAGTGGAAGTGGCATATTTATGTGGTTCTCAAACCGTTTAGCACTGGCACCAACTTTTTGAATGACAATCTGTCAGGACCCACCAGAAGTGATGTCATGGCTAGAAGTGATATCATCAAGCATATAGTGATATCATTGACAAAATCACATCAAATTAACCAATGGTTACAACACGTTTAAGTTTACAAAAGTTATTTAAACTTTAAACTACAGTTATTTAAAAGTTATTTATTATTCTTAAAATAAAGAATCCTCCTAACACTCCTAAGCAGTTGCTCATCTGCTTCAAAAAAAAAAAAAATTCCCCAAACATCCCAAAGGCTGCAATCCTAGTCACATTTACCCAGGAGTAAGCCCCATTTATTATCCTTGTTACAATCATATACATAGTACCTTGTTAAAAGTACCGCTCTGTAACATTTCCCTAAATGTATGTCCCTAAAATGAAATTCCCTAAATTTCCCTAAATAATACATTAAAAATAAAATATACATTGAAATGAATGGGGACCCACTTAGATTGGCTCTCAACCCACTTAGTGGGTCCACAGTTTGAGAAACACTGGCATGTTGTCATCTCCACCTCTTGGTTGGGGGGCGGGGGGAGCTCTACCTCCAGGAGAGCATTGAAGGCATTTGACATACCTGGGCTAGGCAACCTGGTGCAGTTCAATGCTGTTTAGTTCCACAGGAAAATAACAGCAGAAAAAAGGGACAGGATGACCCTCCTCTCACCCAGATTAGCCAGATTAACCTCACCCTTTCTCTAAACCCTTCAGTGTCCCTTCTAGCATCTTTTAAGTAGAGGCCAGTGGTGTTATCCTACCGATACGCTGGGCGGGACGTCCGGGTGATCGGCAGCCCGCCCATCGCGTACCGCAGTGTTACGCTGTTTGCGTAACATATGCAAGCGGCGTAACTGGTTACGCAAATGGCGTAATGCAGTGGTACGTGACGGGCGGGCTGCTGATCACCCGGATGTCCCGCCCAGCGTACCGGTAGGATGACACCACTGGTAGAGGCCTTCTGCCTGTAACCATTCCAGAAAGGAAATCTGGGGGGCATGTTAGCCCCCAGGGCACCTTCTGGGGTATCAGTACCTGTCCCCAGCCTCCCCAGGGCCAGCTGCTTCTTATCAGCTCACACATCCTACGGCCAGGTGTGGGCGATGGCCAGTGATAGCACTGTGCTCTGCGCTGGACTGGACTCCATTACTTGGTGACCAACAGGACAATGCATACCAGTGGCCAGCAAATTTGCAGGTAACAAACTATTGATCCTATGGGATCAATACCCCTGTGTGATCAATGGGGTTAGGTGCAAGGGGGACCTCATCTGCCATCAAAAGAATCCAGGAGAGACCCTTGGGAAGCCAGCAGAGTGCAGCAGGAAAGGTCAAAAGATCTCTGAGTGCTGCAGAGACCTTCCAGAGGCTGCAGAGACCTTCAGAATGACACCTGTGACTAGCACGGACCCCTTAAACATGGCCAGCAGATGCTTCCGTCAGCCATTTTAGAGGGGTCAGCTCTGGCCTCAGGTGCCATTCTGAAGGTCCCTGCAGCCTCTGGAAGATCCTTGCATAGTGGATAACGAGGTCCGAGGAGCAGGTAACGAGGAAAGTAGCAATTCTCACAGATGAGCGATTTGCAGTTCACATATAAAGAGGGCTGACTGTACTTGTATAAATGTGTGCGCGTTGCACTAAAGAAACTGAGATGAACTATTAACCAAATAACAAGCCTTCCTTATCTTCTTTCCGGTGGCGGATCCTGCCAAGGCTCTGCCCTGAGCCAGGTCAACGATCGCTGGCCCCTGCGCCAGCTCCCAGCTTCCTGCACTGCCCCCCATGCCCCGCCCATTTCGTGGGCGCCATTTTGGGGCAATTTCAGCACAGGGGCAAGCAGGTGGGCAGAAGGCTGCTTGCATGGCTCACCTCCACCAGCAGCGGGCAGCCGGGTGGGTTGATGGGCGAACCGCACCCACCAGGCCCGCCACGGCTTTAGTCGCCTTCAAGAACATGTTCAGGAACCTCAAGTGTATATTATATGAAAAATGAAAGAGTTAAATATCAGACGTACAACTAGGCCAAGATATATTTAAAAAAAGAAGCAGAAGGGTTTTACTTATCGCAGCTGCCAAAAATATAGACATGCAGGTCCTCCGGTGACAAGGGAGTTACGCAGCTTTCTGGTGATCTGTTTTCACAGACCTTTTCCCAGAGGTGAAAAGGCTTCCAGCTTGAGGAGAAAAGTCTGAGCTGTAATTGGTCCTTTTTGATAGCCTCTAGTATCTCAGCAAACCTTGAAAGGATGTGTCTCACAATAGCATCGATGAGAGCAGCTGTGATTCACAGAATACGACAAAAGACTCAGGAGGGAAGAAAAGCCACATTATCTTCCTTTCTCTGCAAGCTGAGACACTGGATTTGCGTTTCCTACCAGCTATATTGAGGTGAAACAAGACTGTAAAACATTTCAGTGGAAAGAGACTGGTTTTTATGAGCCCCCGTTCTTAATTCCCAGTAACACAGCACAATTCACTGTTACAGATAAGTGTACTGAACAGACAATGGATTGCAGAAGATTATCATGAAGTCCACAGGAAAGAAGTAGCGCAATCCTATCCTAGAGTTAGGCCAGCACAGTTAGGCCAGCAAAGTTTGACCAGCACAAGGGACACTGTAAGGTATGATTGGACCGCTCTCGGAGTCAGAGGCCAACGCACAGACGTGCGCCATCCTCCCTGACTCCGAGAGTAGTCCAAATGCTCTTTACGGTGTCCCTTGTGCTGGCCAAATTTTGCTGGCCTAACTGTGCCAGCCTAACTCCAGGTTGGGATTGTGCTCTGAATGTAATATATGAGCAATAACAACTCAATTAAACCAATTGCATAGGGAATGCACAATTAAGCTAACTGCACACATGACAAGGAGCCCTATCCTATCAAACTTTCCAGCACTGATGCAGCCACAATGCAGCCCCAAGATTTCCTTACCTTGAGGAAACCTCCATGACTGTCTTCCCCAATGCAAGATGCAGTACATTCCTTTTTGGCATCTCTGCACCAACACTGGAAAATTCGATCGGATTTGGCCCTAAATAATGTACCATTAAGCTAACTGCAACAGCGGTTCAGACCTGCGTTGCACGGTTACTGTGCTCCTGACCTCGTGCTTGATTAAGCTTTAATTGTGATTAAGAATATGTATATGCAGTTTTTTCAACAAAAAACAGTTTGTATCACAACAGGAATGGGAAGATGGTTTCCAGTGCCAAAGGGACTCACAGTCTATAAAGAGACATAAGACAGGTGCCATGAAAGAAGCCACAGGGACCAATATTATGCTGAGATAAAAAGGTACCATGGCTCTCCTGCTGCTAAATCAATCAATCAAAGAGTATTTATATACCACTTTTCAACAAGAAGTTCACAGGTAAAAATAAAGTTACATGGCTCCCTGTCCCAAAAGGGCTCACAATCTAAAAATGCCAAACACCCCCAGCAACAGCCACTAGAAAAGACACTGTGCTGCTGGGGTGAACAGGGACAGTTACTCTTCCCCTGTTAAAATATAAGAGATAATATACTGTATACATAAATATAAGAGATTTGTTTCTTTAAAAGGTGCTTTGTTGTCCAGTACGAAGAGGCAATTATTGCAGACAACAGTGCATGTGCAAAATTTAAAAAATCTGCATTATAAAAACAAAAAACCAGCAACATATCTGTCTGTGTGCATAAGTGTCCAAAGGCGCAATCCTCAAAGCACTGATGCTAGCTGCTTGCGTTGACTCAACGGCACTAGTGCTGCGCAGGGGCACTGACTGGCCCCCTCGCATTGGCACTGGTGCTGTTGGGCCGACGCTAGCAGCAGCATTGCCCCAAGGGCGCTGGCAGGAGGCCATGCTGCACTGCTTGTGCGCCAACTGAACTCAGATGGCGCCAGAGCAGTTCTGGGCGGAGGGAGGGAGGAACTGGGTGGAGGTTAGCGAGAGGGGGGCAGCGGCGTCATGCAACCGGAACGCTGGGCGGGAGGAACGGGTGAGCGGCAGCCCGCCCGTTGCGTTCCGGTCCATTTCATCATCTTCCCCGCTCCCCGCTCCCGCGGGGAAGATGGTAAAATGGACCGGAACGCAACGGGCGGGCTGCCGCTCACCCGTTCCTCCCACCCAGCGTTCCGGCTGCATGACGCCGCTGGGGGGGGAGCTACCGGGGGGGGAGCTGCCAGCTGCCATGGGGGTGGGGTCAGGATGTGGCTGTTAGGCTGCATCCAAGCCTCCATCCTCACGCCATGCGGCCCCGATTCAGGGCACGCAGCGTCCTTGGCTCTGTGCCTGCTATCCATCAATCGTATTTATATACACCGCTTTTCAACACGAAGTTCACAAAGCAGTTTACAGGCAAATAGTAATAATAACGTTAAGTGATTCCCTGTCCCAAAAGGGCTCACAATCTAAAAAAAAATGCAGAACCCCACCAGCCACAGCCACTGGACAAGTGTCTTGCCAAAGCCCCACCTCCAAACTTTCCCCCTAAAGGCTATGCCTGCTTAAGATAATTAGTACCCCAGATACAGAAAGCCCTGGCAATATATACCAACTACTGGACCCCGGCACCAACAGAGAGGTAGCCTCCCGTCCAGTGGCTTGCCTGTAGGCCACAGGTCTCCTCCTCCAGCTTCAGAGCAGTTGTCCTCCAATAATCGCCAGTCCTCAGTCCAATAGTCCTCAGTCGTTTGTTCGTCAGTCAGTCAAGCCGGCAATTCAGTCCATGTATCAGTTCACCACGCCAGTCCAATAAGCCCATCCGTTGTCCAGTCCGGTAGTCAAGCCAGTAATCCAATAAGTCAGCAAACCACCACCCTCTCCACAACTACAACTCACACCTTCTCCTTCCCTCAGGTGTTCCTTGTATCCTTGCTACAGGCTCCTAAGTGGCTGCAGCTTGAAGCCCAGCCACTGCGACTTCCCTGGGGTTAACCAGTGATGTCATGCAGGGGGTACGCGGGGGTACGCGAGTACCGGTTTCTAGGATTACAGCTGGCCCCGCCCATTCGCCCGCCCACTCGTCGACTCCGCCCTCTGCAACATTTGAATTTCCTGCATGTTTGAGTTGCCTGCATGTTCTCAGAGCCAGGCAGGCAGGCAGGCAGCGAGCGGAGCCTTTCCTTGCCTTGCCACTGAAAAATGAGTTGCTCTGGGGTTTTAACATGATGCCAGGCCTCCTTAAGATGTTCTGGGGGTGCTGTGGAATACTGTTGCAACTGTTGGGTCAGTTTAAAATCATCTGAGGCCTCAAAAAGGGCTTTTTTCATGTCACCTCCTGCCACAACATCACTTCTGGCTTATGACATCACTTCCGGTGGGCGGGTCCCGACACGTGCCAATCAAAAGTGAGTACCTGTTCTTAAATCATTTGGATGACACCACTGGGGTTAACCCTGCGCTTTCCTAAACCAAGGGCCACTGTCGGCACCATCCACTGCCTCCTCGGGGTCATCTTCCACATTTTCCAATACAAGGCACTGTGCAGCGGGGAAGTGGCTGCTATACAGCAGGCGCAGATCTGAGGAGCACATAGGGGAGGCTGGAGCCTCCCCTGGGGTAAGGGTGCAAATGTGCCCTTGCCCTGGGGAGGCTCCTGAGCGCTCCAAAGCTGTCCTGGAAACAGCACCGAACCGCAGGCCTTGCTGTTCCAGCGCAGCTTAGGATTGTGCTCCAAAACATGCAATGCCAGTGTGCTGCAAGACGGGAAATATTTGCAGAATAAAGGGTCAGGTTTCAGCTATTCCTAGGTAGTTTAGGGCCCAACCCTATCCAACTTTCCAGTGCTGATGCAGCTGTGCCAACAGGGCCTGCATCCTGTAATGAGGCGGGCAGTCCCGGAGACCTCCTCAAAGTAAGGCTCCCTCATTCTGGGGCCAGGGCCAGCTCTAGGAGTGATGGAGCCCCATGTGGGGCATTCCAGCAGGGTCGCCCATCCTCCCTGTGGGGCCCCCACTCACCAAGAAAAGCATTGGTGGTGCTGCACGTGGCACCTGGAAATAGCTGGCAATGATCCAGCAGGGCTCTTCTTATGTTCTTATGACACGATGATATCAATGCCAACTGCTTCAAGGATGCTCATTTTGGGCCCTGCAGGGGCAGGTTGGAGGGCCCAAGGCAAAGCTGCTCTACTCGCCCCACTGACTTACAGATCATAGAGATCCCGACTGCAGCAGTAGGCGATATGCTTACTGCACTGGTGCAGGGGCCCCCAAAGTGCGGGGCCCAATGTGATGACATTGATCACATTGGCTTAAGGCCAGCCTTGCCTGGGGCTGCATTACAGCTGCACCAGCACTGGAAAGTTGGACAGGATCGGGCCCTTCGTTGCAAACACCAGCAGTACAAAGTCAATGTACATTTAAGTGCTACTTTGGTTTGACAGTCTAGAGAGCCCACAGAAAGAGGCAATATTCTTCCACCCTGGTGCCCCATCTGTAATATAGAGATAACAGCATTAAGTGGTGGCTGATGAGATGAGCCGGTTTGATCCCATCTTCCCAAGGGAGCACTGACTTCATTAGACTGGCTGGCTGCCTTTCAGGGTGGGGCTTGGGGAATTCACATTTGAATCATTTTTGCAATCAAAGCACAAAAGGCCCCATCTCATCAGTCTCTGAATATTTTAGAAGTTCTGTACAGATACTTTTGACAGACAACAACAAAAAAGCTCTCCTCCAGAGGTGGAATTATCAGCCATCTCCATCTATATTTGGTAGAAAGGAATACGCAAAGCAATAACAAATGCTCCTGTCGCCTCGTCGACTGTGAGGAGCTTAAGACTTCCTCTGAGATAATGGAACATTATGTGATAATACACATAAAAAGGGTTTTGACACTTCGTTCGCCGCCGCTCGGCACAGTCTTCTTGAAAAGAAGGAACAACACAATGCCTCTGTGTTTAAAGAACAAGGCGCATCTTTTGCCACACAGAGATAACATGAACCAAGGCTGCGGTCCAGCAAGAGTTAACACTGCTTAAATCCCATCCACATGAATGGCATTTTGTAATGTGCACGGGAGCCATGTGTAGACCTGACATGCAGCATATAAGTGAGGGTTACATGTTCTGTAGTGAAGTATCATTCTGCATCTGGTCACTTTCTTAGAAGGAAAGCTGAAATTTCAGCTTGTGTTTCCGTTGACCTCAAGGGCTATAATTAAGAAGGCAACTTGGTACATAAACCAAGAGGGGTGAGGGCGGTGAATGAGGCCTCCATTGGATCATATCCCTTGTCCCAGGCCTGAAAGCCCTACATGGGTCAACTCAGATCTGCACCATAGGATTGAGCTGGTCCAGAACTAAGTAGACCCATAGCAGCTACCGGGGCTCAACGCGAGGCAAAGGACCTAAGGATGTTATCTTTGATGAGGCTTTCTACCATCTTACCCAGAACAGACATTCGGCTAACCAGCCAGTAGTTTCCCAGGCCCCTTCTCTTTCCTTTTTTAAAGATTGGTGTGACATTTTAACTATTATACACAATGATTTTATTGTATTTTAATTGTTGTAAGCCACCTTGGGTGCCTTCGGGCAGAAAGGCGGGGTATACATTAAATAAATAATAAATAAATAATAATAATAATAAAAATTCGCTACCCTCCAATCCTCTGGAACTATGGCGGTTTTAAGGGACAAGTTGCATACGATTGTTAAGAGATCAGCAACTTCATTCCCATATATAAGCACCCCACACACACTTTTTGACACTTTTCTGGGATCTCTATAGGCAGCGATGGGATTCACAAATTGACAAGGGGAACGCTGGGCGGGACTTAGGCGGGACTTCCGCTTGAGTGGCAGCCCGTCCGCAGCGTTCCGCAGCTGTCCTGGCCTCGAGGGGGGGGCTCCCGCTTGCCCTGGGGGACAGGTGAGGGTTGCGCCGGGTGCCTGGGCAAGCAGCGGTGGGGCGCGCTAACCGGGGGCAGCCATACATACATCCACATACATCCAAGGAAGAGAATATGGATTTAATATGGGGTAAACATCCTAAAGCAAATGACATCAGAACTAGTTTACAGTATTTTTTAAACAAAAATATTTTTTTTACATTTTTATACCTCTCTTCCTCCAAGGTTCTCAGGAACTCTTTCCCTCCTTTTGTACTCACAATGCCGCTGTGTGATAGGTGAGGCTGAGGGATAATGACTGGCCAGCATTGTCATGCAGCCGGAACGCTGAGCAGGAGGAACAGGTGAGCAGCAGCCCGCCCGTTGCGTTCCGGTCCATTTCGCCGTCTTCCCCGCCCCCGTGGGGAAGACGGCGAAACGGACCAGAACGCAACGGGCAGGCTGCCGCTCACCCGTTCCTCCCACCCAGCATTCCGGCTGCATGACAACGCTGTGACTGGCCCAAAGTCACCCAGGGAGCTTCAGGGTTGAGCGGGGTTTTGCACCTGAAGCTACTCCAAAACCACTACACTGTCATGGAATACAGTGTCTTTCTGGCCCATCAACATGCCATATTCTTTATTAATTGTCATCTTTCATAAAGAGGATAAGACTGGTGGTCATCCAGTATATTGTTGCTGACATATTCAGGACTATATTGGTTTGTTGAGAGGACCACTTCAACCCTTATTTTTTGCCTTTCAAACAAAACCCAACATTTGTTTGTTTTACAGGTTGAGTATCCATTATCAGGACTGCTTGGGATGGGAAGGTCTCTGGATTTGTCTGGATTTTGGAATAATTGTACAAATATAATGGAAAATGCTTCCTCTTGCTCTTTTCACTGCTACGCCTTTGGCTGTCTCCTGGCCTCTTTGACATTTGTCAACAATGGCACACATAACAGAGCAAAGACTAGAACTTACAGCCTATGCATGGGAACGAGCACAAGACCTTTTAGTGTTTACACTACAGAAAGTTTTTTTAAAAAGTCTTGGCCAAAAATGTCTGGATTTCAGAATAGTCTAGCTTTTGATGTCCAGATAAGGGATCATCTACCTGTACTCAGTGATGCCATTCAAATGATTTAGGAACAGGAACTCACTTTTGATTGGCACTTATCGGGAACCCGGAACCAGCCACGGAGCCCATTGGTATCTGGAATGCCCGTTCTGGTCCGTTCCCCCTGAATGACATCACTGCCTGTACTTGACCTTGGTCTCAAGTTATTTAAGGCTTTTACGAGAAGATCTACTACTCTCAAATTGAGCCCAGAAAGTAGTTGTAAGATGGGTGGAATATGTTCTGTGCTAATAACTGTCTTGGCTTCATAATCATCCATCAAACGCTAGTGTGCCCTGTTGGTGTTCCTAATACATTGCAATGAAACCATGGCCCTCTTTGGCCAAGCAATTCGTGTTTCCATTACTTTCATTTGAAGAAAGCCACTGCGGGAACGAAGAAACAATTAGCACTTGGCCACATTGATATTCATGGAAGAACAGAGCAGAGCAGCATCAAAACAGGAAACATCTTGCATCTTGCAATGAGCAGGTTTGATGCTTCTTTGGTCCCAGCTGGTTGAAGCTGATTGGTGCCACATCGCAGCAGGCTTCTACTTTGTAACATGTGTTCTGCCTGTACCAAATTCTTGTGCTTAACTTCGATGAATATTTCCGAACATAAAGAACCATGAACTAGAGTAGATACTTGATGCTTTGAAGTGATCTGTGCCGGCTTTCATGTTAAGCTGACAGAGGATCAGAGGATTTAGCACTTGTTATGTTATAGCTGTTTTAATTGGATATTATATATTCTTAATTTGTTACCCTCCCTGGATTTTCAGGATGGCACAGATAAATGGGTGTTAAGAGCTGCCATGACCGTTGAGAGGCTAATTATGGCTGCTTGGATGAAATGATTTCAAGCTTCTAACCAGAGATGCCTGGATAATGCAACAGGTTTGACCTAAGCAGTGGTTCCCAAAAATTTTAGCATTAGAACCCACCTTAACAATAGTTTCACTTTACCAGCCACTCAAGCCTCTGTGCCTATAATGGTGATTGGACAGCCGTGCTCCCCATAAGTTGCAGGTTGGTTAACCCTTAATCAATGGCATCACTAGGGTTTCCGTCACCTGGTGTGAAAGCTCACTGAGACACCCCCAAGATGGTTCTTCCCGTACCAGACCAAAAAGAATGAATTATAATATGTGGCATCAAAAGCGTTTATTTATGTTCATGTCTAACAGTACAGGTCACCCAACAAATCAGTAATGAACAAAAAGCCCACTTTTCATATGGAAAGCACTTCCTGTTTTTGCACAAAAACAGGAAGTGCTTTCCATGTGAAAAAAAAAACAGGGATTTACTTTGCATCAGGGAGACCTGCAAAGTGGGTTGCAGGCCTCTCAGACCCCTCCAGATCTCAATGCGACCCCCAAGTAAGCACTGAAACCCCTGGATGCCCCATGGCGCCACAATTGCAGTGGTGCCATTGGGACACCCCTGCAGCCCCAGGCCCTGCCCCCACAACTACTCAGCATGTTCACAATGTCTGGGTAAGGCTTTGTAAAACATTGATTTAGAACATGATGGTATTCTTCTAAAATACCAATATTTCACAAGTTTGGGTAGTAGTGGTGTGTCACTCACACACACACACACACACACACACGGGTATGTCACCCAGTGCAGCCCACACCCCCATACCTCCTAGCAATGCCACTGGTCTTTGTGCACATAGCCTAATCTGCCCTGTCAGTTTTGCAAACCACCAAAAACTGGGTCATGACACGCAGTTGGGTCACGGAGCCACAGTTTGAGAACCATTGACCTAAAGAAGATGTAGAGGGGTGTGTGTGTGTGTGTGTGTGTGTGTGTGTGTGTGTGTGTGTGTGTG
>JAJKFI010000044.1:3654811-3665048 GCA_029204185.1 Lerista edwardsae | reverse complement strand
TGTGTGTGTGTGTGTGTGTGTGTGTGTGTGTGTGTGTGTGTGTGTGTAAAGAGAGGAATCATGGCCTGACTCACCCCATAAATCTTAAAGGCCACTTCTCTCTGTAGTAATGCCCAAGGCAAATTTGGTCCTTTGCCTTGAGTATCCACCACATGTGACATTAAAAACTGCCATAGTCAGAAACAGACTCTATACAACAGGTGCTTCAAGTTACTGTAATGACCCTCCCACTCACCAGAGACCTATTTGTGTGTTGTTGTTGTTTTTTCAAATGTGGGTGCCATTTTTCACCTTGCAGCCCAAAAGCAGGTGACAATGTATTTCAGGGGGGGAAAAAACTGCAAAAAAAAACAATGAAAATTATAAACTCAACAAATAAAAAAAACATGGAGGTACATCCTCTCTTAACACACCGGCATGCCCAACCACTGTCCATGCCACACTGATACACCATTTCCATGGACCACAAATGCAGAATGGAGAACAGTGGAAAGCATATCATGCCCAAGGCCCACACAATATAGAATGCCACGTCCCATGAACTACAACTTTTGCATAGTTGGGTAAAGAAATCAACAATAGTTAAAGTGAAGAAATGCTTCTCTTTGTACCAAGGAAGTGTTGGTATGTACATGGGGGCTACATAAAATTAATAGCAGAGAGTACATAAAATAGGAGCCAGTAAACATGTTCAAACTGGCAACCAGTAGCATCTTTCAAAAGATATACAACGGGAAGACATAGACTCTTCAGTAGCTCAAGGTACTTACAGTCAATAAATTTAATAGGCTGCAACCAAAAAGTCAACACTAAAGTAGTCTATGTAAATGGAAAGCTCAGAGAGCAACCTTAGGACAGAGTTAATAGAGGGGAAATGACACAATACATAAAAAGGAATATATAGAATTTGACAGTGTGTTTTTTTCTTTTAACTTAGAGGCAAACTACCAGTCTATTTTGGCTTAGGGAGATAAATCAAATGAAGAACTTCTATCTGTATAAAATCTTATTTCCAATGTGGAGAAGAATAAACATTGGAGCCTTATATTGTCTACACTCACACTTGGGTGAGGTAGTGCTGCAGAGAGCTTTAAGTAATGACTCTGTCAAAGTGAGATTAACTTCAACCAACATATGGTAAAACCTAGTTCTGCCTTTCGTCCTCCTGGTTTAAAATATTCATCACATCAGTGGAGAATCGTTCAGCTGAGCTCTTCTGTGTCGTCCATAGTCTACTCCATCTGCCCCACCCACCAATGGGGAGAAAGGCTAGTTGTGACAACTTTGCAAAGCACTTTGCGGAGAAGCTCGATCACATTGGCATGACTTGACTTTTCTATGATTCTATTCCCTCACTGGCGACCTTCAAGCAGACGCTTGACACGTACCTGCTGGAGCTGCTCTAGGAGGATTTCCTGCTACAGGCAGGGGGTTAGGAACATAAGAGGAGCCCCACTGGATCAGGCCAAAGGCCCATCTAGTCCTGCTTCATGCATCTCACAGCAGCCCACCAGATGCCTCAGGGAACACACAAGACAACTAGATGTGTGCATCTCGTTGCCACTTCCCTGCATCTGGCACTCCGAGGTAGCCTAACTCTAAAGTAAGGAGGTTGCACTAACCATCATGGCCTGTAGCCTGCGATGGATTTTTCCTCAAGAAATCTGTCCAGTCCCCTTTTTAAAAGCATCTAGGCCAGATGCCATCACCACCTCCTGTGGCAAGGAATTGCACAGATTAATTACCCGCTGGGAAAAAAAAAAGTATTTGCTTTTATCTGTTCTCACTCTCCCAACACTCAATTTTAGTGGATGTCCCCTGGTTCTGGCATTGTGAGAGAGGGAAAAGAACCTCCCTCTATCCACTTTATCCCTCCCATGCATAATTTTGTATGACTCAATCAATACAAGTCCTCCCTCAGGCGCCTTTTTTCTAGGCTGAAGAGCCCCAAATGCTGTAGCCTTTCCTCATATGGGAGGTGCCCCAGCCCCGTAATCATTTTGGTTGCTGTCTTCTGCACCTTCTCTAGTTCCCCGATATCTTTTTTAAGGTGTGGAGACTAGAACTGTACACAGTACTCCAGATGTGGCCTCACTATCTATTTGTACAGTGGCATAATCATATTGGTCGTTTTATTCTCAAGCCCTTTTTTAATTATCCCCAAGCATGGAATTGGCCTTCTTTACTGCTGCCGCACATTGGGTCGACACTTTCATTGAGTTGCCTACTAGCACTCCAAGATCTCTCTCCTGATCTGTCACAGAAAGCTCACAACCTATTAGCTTATAGTTGAAGTTTTGATTTTTTGCCTCAGTGTGCATCACTTTACACTTGTCTACATTGAAACACATCTGCCATTTGGCTGCCCATTCTCCCAGTTTGGAGAGATCCCTCAAGAGCTCTTCACAATCCCTTCTGGTTTTCACCACCCAGAAATGTTTTGTGCCATCTGCAAACTTGACCACCTCGCTGCTTATGCCCGTCTCCAGATCATTTATGAACAAATTGAAAAGCACCAGCCCCAAGACAGATCCCTGGGGCACTCAACCAAGGGTAAGGGTTGGACTAGATGATCTTGTAGACCCCTTCCAACTCTATGATTCTATTCTACCACATTGGGAATATCTAGTGAGGTCCCTGAGGGACTTAACTATCCAACCATTTGGGATTCTTTTCACCTTTAGAACCTGAGGATGTGGACAGGATTCTTTGGAGTGTGAGGCCAGTTGTTTGTCTTTTGATCTTTGTCCATCATGGCTAATTAGATCTGCCCGGGGAGGGCTGGATGGATGGGTTGGGGGGCATACTGAATTCATCTCTGAGGGATGGAGTGCTGCCACCAGCACTGTTGTGATTTGTCTCTTCCTGAAGAAACCCTCCTTGGACCCCACTAACTCAAACAACCTTTGGCCGGTCTCAAATATTTAGTTTTGGGACAGGAGATGAAGTGGGTGGTGGCATCCCAGTTTCAGAGAGTCCTGGAGGAAGCTGATTTTCCATTCCATTCCAATCTGGCTTCAGGCCAGGATTTGGGACAGAGATAGTCCCCCTGGTGGATGACCTGAGCCAGGGAATGGACAGGGGAAGTGCACCCCCTGCCTCCAGAACACCTTCTGGCACCCTTCCCTGCCCATGCACCACTCAGTGCTGAACTTACCTCCATCTGCAGCTGGGCCTCCCTACCGGCTCTGCCTACTCTCCGGGTGTCACAACGCATTTTGCTGCATGTCGGTGACACCCTCCACCAGTGCAGGGATCACGGTGCCAGTGGATCTTCAACATTGGATTGGGTTCTCAGATGTTTAAAGAAATCTGCCTCCCTATCCCTCACATCCTGGCAAATGGTTGTGTAACCGTAAGGTAAAAGTAAAGGTAAAGGTTTCCCCACGACCGAATCGTCTAGTCGTGACTGACTGTAGGGGGCGGTGCTAATCTCCGTTTCTAAGCCTGTAGAGCCAGCATTTGTCTGAGGACAAGCTTCTGTGGTCATGTGGCCGGCATGACTATACGCCATAGTGCATGGAACGCCGTTACCTTCCCACCGAAGTGGTCCTTATTTATCTACTTGCAGTTTTAGTGCTTTCAAACTGCTAGATTGGCAGGAGCTGGGACAAGAAACGGGAGCTCACTCCGTCGCGCAGTCTGGAACTGCCAACCTTCCAGTCGGAAAGCCCAGCAACAGTGGTTTAACCCGCAGCGCCACCACAGCCCTTGTGTAACCGTACTTTGCAGTTATATTGTGTTTTCCAGTTTCAGTGTGCTAAAGTTATATTATCTTGTAATCCGTACAACAGCTCTGTGATATAGGTCAGAATTATGATCCCTGCAATCCAGGTGGGGACTGAAGTTGAGAATAATGTGACTTGCTGTCTGATAAATCCATAGCAGAGGTTAAATTCAATCAAGGGGTTCCCCAGGAACTATGCTACAGTGGCTTTCGGATTTTTTGCAATAAAATGGAGCTCAAGCCAGGAGAGGCCTAAGACAGTATCACTAAGCATCAGGGAATGACTGTTGTGAATGGGGCCTTCCTCATCACTTTCCCCTACTGAATATTACTTACTGGAAGGGGAGGGAATAATCAGACTGGCTCAGTTCCCCAGACAGACCAGCACAAATGAGTGTAGCACCAGGTGGCTCAGGGAGTGGAAGAGGATGGAGGGAGGTCATTCTGGAGATGGGCTGTTTCTGGGCTAGGGAGGGCAGAACAAGAGAACCCAGAAGGGGGATAGGATCAGTTGTGTCAGTGCATGCCATATCCTAACCCCCACTGCCAGGCCTCAGAGCCCTCCATGGCCTGCTTGGATTTGGGCCAGCTAAGTAGCCCCACAGGGTGTTACACGGGGTAAGGGGGAAGGTATCTCTCTATCCTGAAGTGACCTCCAACAGCCTCCAACCCTGCCTTGGATACAGTGCAGGCCATGTGGCCTGGCTGTAGCAGTGCAGGGTTAGCGTTAGGTTCTGACACAAGACCAAACAGATTATTAGGAGATCAAAGTATTAGACAGAAAATGAAAGGAGGGTCAGTTTTAAACGCACACTCTGGGAAGGTCACGTAAAAAGGAAAGAAGGAAATTCACATTTCTTTTGCAGTTGTCCAAGGGTCACCTAGTCCAAGGGTCAACTAGTTGTTTCCCTAGTCCAAGGGTATAATTGGGAACTGATGGATGTATCTAAATTTCTTAGGGCACAATCTCAACCAACTTTTCAGCACCAGGGTAAGAACAAGGCAGCTCTGAGGTTAGGAAACAATCCCTTAACTAGTGGAGGCCCCTGTGACGGTTACTCCACTGCAGGATGCAGCACTTGTCCCATTGGCACAGCTGTGCCAGTGCTGGGAAGTTGGTTAGGGTTGTGACCTCATAAAAACAAGTCCCTCTGTACATGGAAACCTTTCAAAGGGCTCTCCATATTCGTATATACAGGAATTATCTGCCCAGCAACGCACAGATCAAGCCATGAAGCCCACCAATATCTTTGTTGTTTATGCCAATAAAGGTGACTGACTGACTGACTGACACACCGATATCAGGAGGACACACCAATTGTGAAGGACTACAGCATATTTTGAGGGCACTGTTGGATATTTTGCGTTCCCTAATTGTCACTTTCACAGTCTATATATTGTGCTGCCAAAGGAACCTGCACACAGCTAATTTCGAATGAAACAAGCAAGTAAGCCAAGGCATGTTTTATGGGTTACAGCAAAATCCAGCCAGGGCCTCTCGATAATTCGGCCTGTGGGGCAGACCTTCCCCAACCTCTGAATGATTTCTCAAATGATCGTAAAAGAAGAACAAAGCGCCAGTCGAGCATTCTATCATTCTCAACTATGGATGATTTCCTTTGATACAAACTGCGCCAGAACTATGCGTTCTCCAGCCAGCTTTTGACATATGAAAAGCTTTTCTGCTCAATAAGCAAGGTGAAATTGTTCGTTCGAGTGGAGGTAGTAGTGGCCACTTTTTCCAGGCAAAGTTGACTTTGAAAAGATGACTCTGATGCCCGGAGAAGCCTTGCCAAGAAGACAGATGGACCCAATAATTGGTTAAAAGAAGAAATAATGGAGTTGGCAAAATGTCTGTGCCCATAATCCTCTTTAGTTCACTGCGGGATGAATTTTCTACATGTGTAGTCCTTTCAGCTTTCATTTTAACTCCTTTTGAATTATCAAGAGTTACAGGTGAGCAAAAGCAAGAGGTGAAAATTAGGAAAGAATTGTAGTGGAAAATAAAATGCTATTTCTATTATGTACCTTTCAGAAAATAAAGCTCTCCAGGACAGGCTCCTGAGTTACAGGCCTAATATGACATTTTTATCCATTTTGCAAATTTCTCATCTGTTTTTTCAACTCATGAAATGCTCAGGGCTGTGCGCAAAAATCACTAGAACCTTCAGATGCTACAGAACTTCAGCAAAAGGCACAGAGCAAAACAGAAATGCAGAGTAAGGCTGCAAACCTATGCACACTTACCTGGGAGTAAGTTCAATTCAACTCAGAGGAAGCTTACTTCTGAGTAGAGCACACATTGGCTTTCAGTATAAATCAGTTCTCCAATTGTTTAGCAGCCAAAGAAGCTGCACACCTGACAAAAATGATACGTGGAGCATCATTTGCATCTGAGGAGAAACCTTGTAGGGGTCTTCCTGGTTCTCTACTGCTGTCTATTTAATCCGCTTTCTCTAAACATTCTGGCTCAGTAGGCCATGATGGGTGGTGCAGAAGTAGGCTAATTCAGAATGGCAGATGCAGGGGAGTGGCAAGGAGATGCAAGTATCTTGTTTTGTGTGCTCCCTGAGGCATCTGGTGGGCCACTGTGAGATACAGGAAGCTGGACTAGATGGGCCTTTGGCCTTACGTTCTTATATTCTGCCATCTTGGAATTCATGAAATAGCGTGAGATCTAAGATGGTGGCATCCAAATATCACAGGATTTTGTGAGATCCAAGATGGCAGCTCTGGTTTAGATGTCAGCATTGTCAGTAAGCTGCTGAGGGCCCAGAGTTCTCAAAAGAATTCTGGAGGCCATCTCTTTTTCCTAGCCTTTGGTGGCATAACTCCTGGTTGAGAGAGCTGAACTGCAGAGGCAGATCTAAGGGAGGGCAGAGCTCTAAGTTTTGCAAGAAGCCTTACCTTGCAGTGGAAATCACTCCTCTCTTGCACCATTTTAGCCAATCCTCACAGGGAAAAGCAACATCTTGGCGTTGCTTACTGGCTACAGCAGCAAGGGAGAGGAGGGATTTACATGACAGGGTAAGGCTTCTTGCAACACTTAGCGCTTTGCCCTCCCTGTAGATCTTCCTCTGCTGAACTGTCATTGTCTCCTCATATTCTATTCCACACATCTGCCAAGGTGAAATCCACCAGGAAGGAGTCTATGGAGGTCAATTTGCCTGAAGCAGGGCTTCCTCTGGTCAGACATGGAGTGAGAGTCAAGGCTGTTTGTCAGGTGACACTGTACAGTTAATTTCCTGTTCCTGTATCCAACAAAACAGTGATACAGCCCAGGCTTATACATTTATCCCTGCGGGGTGGAGTAAAAAAAAAAAGGGAAAGGAAAAGCTGCTCGTTGTTTTCATATGCAGTAAGTTAGCATAATAAGAAAATATAATTATACATCTGATCCTATCATCCAAAATATATATTTAGCTAGGTTGCTGTAGAGCCAGCCTAGGAATCTGCTGATTTCATAATTGCTGGGAGAACTGTAAAAGAAACAAATGTTTGGGGACTGAGAAATTTCACATGGTTATAATCAAAACCATTGTTCGCTGTGGCTGATTTGGAATGATTTCTTTCTGCCGCGGGTTCGCTTTCGTCTTTTCTTCCCTTTCTTGGAAAATCTTGCATTGCCATTGCAAGTAGTTTGCATAGACAGAGCCTCTGTTAGTCAAGGCAGGAAGGAACTAATGAATTTTTCAGACTTGTGTCTGCTTTTTATTATGCTCCTATACAAATTTTATGATACTTCTATAAAATTCTTTCTTTTCTTTTTATTTTTTTTTACTGTTCTATCAGAGTGTGGGCCTGGGAAGCCTTTTGTTTCCTTTGACTCTTCTTCTTTTTTACAGCTCCATAATTCAGTGGTTTAAACTCCTTTGCTGTCCGGGAGGAATTGTCAGTAAGCCACAAGCAGCCTAACACCTCGGATGAACTTAGATTTCTGCCATTCTTCTGTGGATCAAAGTAGAGCCTCTCACCATAGCCCCTAGTTGCTAGATAGGGAATTAGTCTCTCAAAACCCAGATTGAAAAGACTGATAGGGAAGAGAGGGATGCAGGCTCTGTAAATGATTGCCATCTTCTAAACCAGTGGTCTCCAACTTTTTTTAGCCAGAGGGCCACATCAAATATCTGTCACAGAGCGCAATCCTAAACTGGAGTTAGGCCGGCATAAGCTAAACCAGCAAAGTTTGGCCAGCACGAAGGCCACCATAAAGCATTTTTGGACCACTCTCGGAGTCAGGGAGAGGATGGCTCATGTCTGTGTGGTGGCCTCCCTGACTCTGAGAGTGGTCCAAAAATGCTTTACGGTGTCCCTTGTGCTGGCCAAACTTTGCTGACTTAGCTTATGCCGGCCTAACTCATTTTAGGATTGCGCCCACAGTGTTGAGGGCCAGAAAAAAACATACATGAATTTAAGTATAAAATTTAAATAAGTACGTTAGAGAGAGATAACTTAAATAAATGAATGAATGGGCTCCAAATTCCAGGACTGACCATTTCTCCCGGACAGCAAAGGAGTTTAAACCAATACACACCACAGAAATGTAGCTCACACTTTAATGGACTCCCATTTCCCCACCCCACAACTTACTTAAATGTGCTGGAGTGAATATCTCAGAACCAGCAGATCACAGGAAAGGAAACATCCAGAGCAGATTCTGAGGCCTGGGAGGGCCTCCCTGACCCCCAGGAAGCCGTCTAAGGACTTCAGAGGGCCTAAAAACATCACTTCCAGATCTTTGGGAAAACCAGGCAGTGATTTGGTGTTCCAGAGGCATTCTGAGGGCCGGCAAGGCTGCACACAGCCTCCCTGGCCCTCAGAACACCCTCCGCACACAACCAGAGCACAGCTCGGAGGGTGCAGCCCACGCCAGCCAGCAGGATCAGGAGAGCCAGAGGCTCACAGAGGATCAGAGGCAGTGGTGTCATCCTGGCGGAATGGCCCGGTACACCATTCCGCCAGTTCTGCGGATGGGCCCGGGCCGCGCTGCCTCTCCCGAGGACGGGCGAGCTGCCCCTGGGCCCGCCCGCCCTCTCTCGTGTCCCAAATCGCTCTGAAATGGAGCAATTCAGGCGCAGGGAGGCGTGGCTGCCCTCCGCCATAGGGGCGGAGGGCTGTCAATCATCCAGGCGTTCTGGTTCCTGGCGCGCCCAGATGACATCTCTGATCAGAGGCTTGCAGCGGGCTTGGATAGAGGCTCTCCGAGAGCTGTCTCTGGCCCCCGGGCCAGAGTTTGGAGATCCCTGTCCTAAACAACTTGTTTCTATAAAACATCTGCCTGTTTGTCACAGTCCAGTGCGACCAGGAAATAGAATCCAGGGTGAGGCTATGCGAGGGAAGGGGCCAGCATCAGTGGTCTAAAGGTAAATCAGAATTTACTGGCAGATTTCTAAGTAATTTGTTGTAGATCAACAAGGGTTTCTGACCATCAGCATTGAGCAACACAGCCCACCCTTTTTATCTGCTGAGGATCCATTCCACGAGTCTCTGTGGATACAGGAATCAGTGGCTTTCCCTTGGTATCCATGGTAAATCAAATCTGCAGATGCCAGATTTGCAGATACTGGGGCTATACTCAGCGGCATCATGCAGCCGGAACGCTGGGCAGTAGGAACGGGTGAGCGGCAGCCCGCCCATTGCGTACCGCTCCGTTGCGAAACGGAGCGGTACGCAATGGGCGGGCCGCTGCTCACCCGTTCCTCCCGCTGGCTATACTGTACAGTCACCCCTCATCTTAGGTGCAGTTGACATACATGTATTCAACTGCACATACTTGGAAATCCAACAAAACTAGAGAAAAACAACCTTAAATAGTGCAGGTGACTCCACCCATCATTCTACTTACTAAACACTGAGCCTGAGGTCAGTAAATGAAGCTGATGTTTGCTCAGTCACTCTTAGTTTCCACCTGCTTCTTATAATCTTTAAAGCGCAAGTATGTTGTTACTGTTTTTCTCCCAACGTAAGTGATATTCAAGTTAATGCTGAATATATATGATTTCAGCTTTAGGTGTTGGCTCTGGAACATGAGCCTCATATAAGATGAGGGGTGGCAGTATTATTCTTTATATCTATATTATATGCTGCTTCTTGACAACATCAAAAAAAAAAAAAAACCTACCCAAAGTGGTTTTTGCACAGCAAAATAAACAAATTATTCCCCATGCCAAAGAATTCACAATCTAAAAATCTGCCTCGTGGGAGGAGGAGTGTGCTGAAGACAGCTGCGTCTCTGGTGACAGCAGGGAAGCATCAGCCAGCAGAAGACAGACGGGTAGCTAAAGAAAGTGGGCTAAATCCAGAAAGAAAGATCTGTATGTGTGTAGTTCTTGAAAGATAGAACATGTCTGTAAATTGTAAAAACCTTCGGGTTTATGAATAAAAGTCTGCCCATGTAAACCGCCTTGAGTTTCAGTCACTAGAGAAATCTAGTGATCTTAAGAAAGGCGGTATATAAATACATTTATTATTATTATTATTATTATTATTATTATTATTATTATTATTATT
>JAJKFI010000044.1:3627019-3645366 GCA_029204185.1 Lerista edwardsae | reverse complement strand
GCCAGTCTCACCCAGTTCTGGACTGTGAGATGTGAAACTGCAACACCGCCCAGTGTACCGTCTACTGGTGAGTAGATGACACCACTGGGTCAGGCCCAAATTTAATAGGGAAGTCCCACTTTCTGTTCTTCAGCCAAGAAGGCAGGGTTGTCCCCAAGTCACCTCTCTCTGGGTCACCCAGGACATCTATCTGAATCGAACCAGGGAAACGAGCTGGTGGGTTGACAGGCAGGCTGTGAAGTGCTGCTGGACCTGCACAATTTCTGCCAAGAAGATTCCTCTCTGAAGCTACTTCAGTAGCTGGGGTCTAGATGAATCAGTGGCTCTAATAAAGAGAGGGGTAGTAGTAGTAGTAGGTAGTAGGTAGTAGTAGTAGTAGTAGTAGTTGAACAAGCATTTACCCCAGAATGCCAGGTACAAGGGGATTGCAACAGGATGCAGGTATTTTGTTGTCTCATGTGCTCCCTGGGGTATCTGGTGGGCCACTGAGAGATACAGGAAGCTGGACTAGATGGATCCAGTGGGGCTGTTCCTATATTCCTATGAGTACATGTCTGAAGAGAAGCGTCTGGTTCTGGTGTCTATCAAAGAGAAATGTTGTGGAGAATCTTGACTGGCCACCAGTGTGTTTACCTCAGAATTTACCACAGAATGCTAGGTGCAAGGGAGCGGAAACAGGAAGCAGGCATCTTGTTGTCTTGTGTGCTCCCTGAGGCATCTGGTGGGCCACTGTGAGATACAGGAAGTTAAGACTAGATGGGTCTTTGGCCTGATCCAACAGGACTCTTCTTATGTTCTTAAACCCCATTTTGTACTGTAGCTGCGTTTGTGAAATGTTTATAAAATGTAGGGGTTAAAAATAAAACTGCCTCCACTGAGCCTGCAGAAATTTTTCTGTGTAATTGTTCTGCATGGAGTGAATGTCCCATGTGACTACGCTGCAGCAGGCATCTCTATAGGCTGTAAATCAGTGGGGTGAGCAGAGCAGCCTTTCCTTGGGCCCTCCCATCTGCCCCTGCCTCTAAACTGCCCAAAATGGGCTTCCTGGAAGCAGTGATGTCATCATGGAAGGGATGATGGAAGGGGTGATGTCATCGTGTCATGACCAACTACATCCAGGAGTCATTGCCATTTGGTTACCTTTGTGAGCCAGTCAAGCAATCCTGTGCTTGTTTTCATGGATGAGATGTGTCATTTTTTTTTTTTAATGTTTAGCTTTTTCTTCTTTGTGGAAAACCAACCGCTGATCACGGCTCTGGAGAAGCCACTGGCCAGAACATGAAACGGATGCTTGATTGCCCCCAGAACACCGAGGTCACAAAACCAGTCAGCCAGCGCTTTTGAATTCTCAACAACCCACTCGAACAAAGGCCAGAACTGTCCGGATGCAGCTCTTCAGAAGCACATGCCCTGTAGCACACGGTGACCTCAGCCTCAACGGACGCCTCAATGGGATGCTGCAAAAAATACACAGACTAGAATTAGGGCCAATTTTCAGTGCCATCAACATTATATTCAAGACATGATAGAAAAATATCTACCCACCGCCAACTCTCAAGACGATATCGCAAGACTGTCTCTTGGACGGCTTGCAAGAGTATTGATCTGTGGGTACTTCTCAGTGGCGCTACACACGCTTCAGCATTGATCTCTGTTTCATTATACCACCGTATCGTGCACCCTCGGTGTCATCTTGATGCCCCCTCTATAAAACCCAAGTGCTTTTTGTTGCGGGCCAGATCTGCCAACATTTTGTGCATCTTGTAATTCAAAACAGATCAATTCCAACCCTATTCAGTCACATGTGGGGGGGGGGGAAGGACCCCGTTCTGAAAATATTGCTTGAAAAAGATTTAAATCCAGAAAAGCAAGGCAGCTTAGAGACAAAAAAAAGACGTTGACATGTGTTGTTGCTGCTTTTTTGTTGTTGCTGTTAAAGTGGGGCATGGTTGGTTGTGGGTTTTTTTGTTTTGTTTTTGTTACACCTCTGCATTGTTTGTGTCGCCTTTCACAGGCGCTTGAAAAGGCCATTTCTTTCCCTAACGGCTTTGTACGTTTTCTTTTCCCATTTGGAAAGCATTGATTTTTTTTCCCTCTCCCTCCTCTGTGTGATTCTTATGCAGCCCGAGTAAACAGGGTTCTGTTTAATATATGTCCAGTCTGTGTAATGCCTGCAACAAATGTATAACTGCAGCTCTGGGAGAGAACGTTGGTCCTCTTGGAGGAGACAAAGTTGCTTCGGCAAAGGCCGTAAATGCACTGGATTCTAGATCTCGGAGAGAATGTCTATTTAGTCTTGTTCAACAGCCTTTATTGGTCTCAACAAAGGCACCCAGCAGACAATCAGGGATTGCTCTTGCCCTGTATTTAGCCAATTATTCACGCCCTGTCTGAATACAGCTGCGATACAGGTTCCTTCACATAAGCTTATGGCATTGTTTCTTTCTCATTGCAATCTCTGTCCTAAGTGTGGGCCTGAGTTGAAGGCATGCTGATGCATGAGGCAAGACTCATCCCCTCCTGTGCAGGACTCATTCTGGGCGTGATTCTGTGCATGCATGGAAATGCACACATGACCCCTTCGCAACATCTTCCTCTGCTGCTGCCTCCCTTCCCCTTCTGAATGATTTTTTTTTTTTAAGGAATGGAAGCCACTTGCACACAGCTCTCCTCTTCTTGCTTTTAAAAAAATCCCCCAGTAACGGGGGGAGTCGGCAGTGGTTAGGCAGGCTGCAGGCAGGTTGTGCCTGATGAAAATGTAGGTAGAGGGTAGCTGTACGTCAAACCATTTGGGGCAGCTGCTCCGTCCAGCCTCAGGTAAGTGCTTCTGTCCTGAATGAAAGGGGGGTTGTAACCAGTGGTGGTATCTAAAGCGGGAGGAACCGGTATGCTGGGCGGGACTTACATGTGATTGGCTGCCCGTCCATTCGGTTCCGCCGCCTGCCCGCCCTGGCCTCGGAGGGGGCGCCTGCTCGCCGGGGGGGTGGGGGGGGCACGCCGGATGCCTGGGTGAGCAGTGGTGGGGCGCGCCAACCGGGGACAGCCCACGCGGCGGGCGGGCAGGCGGCGGAACAGATGGGCTGCCAATCAACCATCCGTCCTGCCCAGCATTCCGGTTCCTCCCGCTTTAGATACCACCACTGGTTGTAACCTCTGACCCCCCCCCTACTTGCCCACTCGGTTTGAACCTGCAGCCTAGTGGGAAATACTTTGGTAAGTTAAATCCGCTGCCACCAGCCCAGGTATCAGGTTGCCAGAGGAGTTTCCTGGGCTAAACTCCTCTCCACTGGAATCAGAACAAGGCAGACGGATTTATGAAAAGATTTTATTAACAGTTTGTAACGACAAAAGGGGTTGTAGGAAGATACAAAACAGAAATAACCATGAACCTGACGGGGTCTTGCTCCCACTCAGACCCTGTCTCAGTCTCCTCACTGCTAGGCCTCTCCCAACAGCAACCCCTCTGCCTCCTCACAGAGTGGCTCTCCCTGCAGCCATCCTGTAGCAAAGCCAGCAGGAAAGAGAGCGAGAGACTCCACCCATCCCCTGATCTCCGGCTGGAGACTCACCCAATGGGCTGGCAGCCACCCCTCCTCCCCCCGGCCAGGACACCTCTGACCACAACAGACCAGGCTCTTGGAAAGTAAACAGAACGTATAAAACAGGAATAGGTACATGAAACGTAACTGTTCCATCACAGCTTCCCTGGGCTTAGTGATCTAGAGAGAGTCAAGACAATAGAGGGCAAGGTTAGCAAACAGGCAACACATGTGGAATTGCCTTGTGCTCCATGGAATCTGTAGGGTTTGCATCACCTGGTGCGGGAAATAAATTACAATATCATACGCACAACCTAAATGCCGTGGCATCACTAGGGTTTATTTACTTATTTATCTATATATATAAAAACGGACGTGGGTATGTATGTGTGTATGTATGTGTGTATGTGTGTATGTATGTATGTATGTTATTTATAGGTGTCTCCGTGCCTTGAGCCACAGCCACGAAACTTGGCACACACGTACCTTGCAGCCTGGCAAAGGACACTGCGGAGGTCAGACAGCCCCCCGTTTTTCGGGGAGGGGGGCCAGATCGTCAGGAACCAAGGGGATTGCATTGGGCTACAGGTCTGCTGCCACCCTGTGGTCACAGACGATTCTGCAGGGTATATGATACACAGGGAAAGCGAAACCGAAAGCAATTTGCACTGCTGGAGTTGCACAGAGTTGCAAATGATCCAGAGAGTTCCAGCACCCAGTCGGATCTGAGAGGGACCTATTTCCAGAGAGCTAGCTGGCCACCTCTTCCACTTTCTCATACTTCAGTGCTATCCTAACACACGACCTGCAGACACTGATCAGTGAGTATGCCTGCTTCATCTTGCCCTTGTACGTGATTGTGTCCCTGTCTCCTCACTGTTATTCCTGCTCCTGGAGGTGAAACTAGAAATGTGGGTTACAAACAGGTTTTGGGTTAAATTAACATTACTGTGAGTGTCTCACACTGCCACGGGACCTGCAGACATTGATCACTGACTGTGACAATTTCAGTACGCTCCTTTTCTTGATTCTGTCCCTGTATTCATTCCTTCTCCTAATAGAAGCTGGGGATACTTTGTCCCCCGGGCAACGCTGGGTAACAACAAGCTAGTTTTAATATAAAACAATAAAGGTCACCCAACAAGCCAGTAACAGGCACACACGACTAACTAAGGGTGCAATCCATAAGGTGCCCTTGGGCCGATGCTAGCCACTTGTGTTGGCCCATCGTCACCAGCACCAATGCGGGGGCGCCGACCGGCACCCCTATGTCAGCGATAATGCCATTGGCTGGCGCAAGTGTGGATCAGGGAGGGCAGGAGGTAGGGAGAAACTTGGTGCTGGAAAGTTGGATTGGGCTGTAAGTAGACAGCAGTGGCATCCGTTTGCCTCACTGCTCCTTCCCCCACCCTCATGGTGTTTTGGGACATCAGAAGACCTCGGGGCAGAGTCTATCCTCAAATAAGTTCCACCCCTCTGTGATCTGGCAGCAGTCAGGTACGTTGACCCCACAAATGATCTTCATCCCTGCTCTACTGTTAGAAACATTCTGTCATCTGGTTGCTGGAAAAGAACACCAAAAAAAAAAAAAAAAAAAGACTGTAGTGCAATGGGTAGACAAAATGGATAAAAGCTCAGCTAAAAAACAATTACACTGCTGCCTATCATTGCTGCTACATAAAATATCATGTCAGTGTTTTCAATGTAAACCCATAATTCCAGGGATTTATAACACTTATTTCACTTAAAATGACTACTCCACTGCAGAAACAAATAAAAATGATAATACGAACAAAAAGTAGTATTTAAACACTGTGCTGAGCAATAACCGTGCATCACCTCTCCAGCGCTGAACGATGACAACATTGCTTTCTCCTACGGAAGGGGAATTGTAGTGAGGTCAACGCATTAGGTACAAATCTCAGGCTGTGTAGAATGTCATGGTTGAGAAGCACAGTAATTTCCAGGTAAGACTTCCTTCCCCAGCAAGTAAAACAGACCATTTCCATCTAGAATATGATGATTTCTGGGACTTTGTGTGGTCCAGCTCTCACAGCCATACATTGCTACTGGGAAAACCATAGCTTTGACTAGGCGAACCTTTGTTGGCAGGGTGTCGTCTCAGCTTTTTATTAAGGTGTCTAGGTTCACCATAGCTTTCCTCCCAAGAAGCAAGCGTCTTTTAATTTCATGGCTGCAGTCACCATCTGTGGTGATCTTGGAGCCCAGGAAAATAAACTCTGACATGTCTTCCCCTTCTATTTGCCAGGAAGTGATGGGAGTGGTTGCCATGATCTTAGTTTTTGTAATGTTGAGCTTCAAGCCAATTTTGGCACTTTCCTCTTTCACCCTCATCAGAAGGTTCTTTAGGTCTTCCTCACTTTCTGCCATTAGAGTGGTATCGTCTGCATATCTGAGGTTGTTGATATTTCTCCCAGCAATCTTGATTCCAGCTTGTGAGTCATCCAGCCCTGCCTTCCTCATGATGTACTCTGCATATAAGTTAAATAAGACAGGATACAGCCTTGTCGTACTCCTCTCCCAATTTGAAAGCAATTGGTGGTTCTAACTGTAGCTTCCTGCCCCACATACAGGTTTCCCAGAAGACGGATAAGGTGGTCTGGTACTCCCATCTCTTCAAGAACTTGCCACTGCATCGGAATCATTTCTGGAGAGAGGCAAAAAGACCTGGAGCCACTCTGGAAAGGTCTGAGGAGACATGGATTTTTGGTACCACAAGTCAACACATTTTAATGAAATCTATGATTGATGGTAGAACTCTGGCTCTGTGACAGGTTTTATCAGGATGTGCAGGCCTCAAACCTGCCTCCATTGGTTCTGTGTTTTTGCACTGGCTGCTGTGATGTCGATATGGAGGAAGGGTAGTATAAACATGTGAGAAATATTAATAAATGTATGATTGCATGGTTGGGAGCATCAGAAGGGGGCACGCTGCTGGGGGAGAATGCACCCCTCCATTCTTTCATCTTTTTAAAAAGCTTAGGCATGCTGCCACTTCCTGTTGTGATGTCACTTCCTGTTGTGACATCACTTCTGGGGCATCATTTTGCCCTCTGCACCTGACTACACTTTCATGAGCTACGCCACTGGGCCAAAGGTCACCTAACCTGCAATCCTATGAACACTTTTCTGGAAGCAATCCCCATTGAACGCAATGGAACTTACTTCGGAGTAGACGTGCATAGGACTGGGCTGCTATAAAGCTTCATGGCTGAGCAGGGATTTGAACCTGGATCTTTCAGGTCTAAGTCCAGTTCCCAAACCACTACACCATTGTGGCTCTTTTAAAAGAAAAATAAGCTACTCACCACTACCCAACACCCTGGTCAATTCCACGAAAGGATGATGGGTTGGGGAGGCTGCCCAGGAAAATGAAAGGGGTCACCATTTTCTCTGGGGGGTTTTGTAGGGGGAAGCTTGGAACACCACACTCCTAAACTTAAAGACGTGGTCCTTTTCTATCAGAAAATTCGTGCAGCTTCTTTGGGGGTTTGCAATTTTATTTAAAATTCAGTTTATTTAAATTTAATGGAGTAATTAATCAGATAAAAGCCAGATAATTTATCAAGATAATGAATCTGTTGACAGTCCTGTCTGAAATAATAGGTCTGTTATTCTCTCCTTTTCATGCACACAAGGAGTGCAGCAAGCTATTTGCTTCCAGCCTTTGCAAAGTTCATTCCCTCTCTGATGCTAATAATCTCTGAAGGATGGGGAAAAGAAGAAAAGACAGTCCAGTATTTTATCTCCCCACCTCATCTCCGCTTGCAGCTGCTTTCCTCATACTTTCAGAGGAGCAGGCCAGGAGATCTATATTAATTCAGAACCTGGTATGGCCTTCACTTTCTTGGAGTCATTTAGAGATACGATCAAGATAAAATTAAACTGGACCAAGTGAGGGCATGAATTTCTTCCTTTGCTTAGGGCAAACTACATCTTACGTTAGGCCTGTCATTATTGCTGGTGGGCTTAAATTTCTGTTCAAAGAAGGCAGCTGGCTCAAAACAGGCTCCCATGGATTAGAAAATAAGAACATAAGAACAGCCCCACTGGAGCAGGCCAAAGGCCTTTCTAGTCTAGCTTCCTCTATCTCACAGTGGCCCACCAGATGCCTCAGGGAACACACAAGACAACAGGCTTCCTGCATTCTGTGGCCTCTCCTTTGCACCTGGCATTCTGAGCAGTAGTGTCATTCAGTAATAGAGTGCCGGAACGCTAGGCGGGACTTACCCCGTGATTGGCAGGGAGCCCGTGACGCGTCGCTGCCTGCCGTTCTGCCGCGGGGGCTTCTTCCGGGTTGCGCGCCCCTCCGCGGCTCTCTGCAGTACCTAGCACGCCCCCCAGGCAAGCGGGCACCCCCTCCGAGGGCAGGGGTGCCCGCGCGGGGCTCAGAAAGACAGCGACGCGTCAGAATCCCCCAGCCAATCAGGCGGTAAGTCCCGCCCAGCGTTCCGTTTCTTCATTACAGAATGACGCTACTGATTCTGAGGTAAATTCTGAGGTAAACACACTGGTGGCCAGTCAAGAATCTCCACAGCATTTCTCTTTGATAACCACCAGAACCAGATGCTCCTCTTCAGACATGTACTCAGTGGTGTTATTCTACCGGAACGCTGGGCAGGACATCCGGGTGATCAACAGCCCACCCGTTGCATTCCGCAGCGTTCCGCCATTTGCGTAACGTACACAAGCGGCGTAATTGGTTACGCAAATGGCGTAGTGCTGCAGAACGCGACGGGCGGGCTGTCGATCACCCGGATGTCCCGCCCAGCGTTCCGGTAGAATAACACCACTGCATGTACTCATAGGAACATAGGAACAGCCCCACTGGATCAGGCCAAGGCCCATCTAGTCCAGCTTCCTGTGTCTCACAGTGGCCCACCAGATGTCTCAGGGGCACACATGAGACAACTAAATACCAGCATTCTCTTGCCCCTGCCTTGCACCTGGCATTCTGAAGTAGCCTACATCTAGCCGGAGCAGGCTCTGATTTCACCTGGGGTGGAGCAGTGACAAAAGACGTCTCCGCGCAGCCTTGCCACCATCCCTGCTTCCAGAATTGCTCCATTTTGGAGCATAATGGAAGCAAGCATTGGATGGGAGGGCCCAACTCTGCGCTGCTTTCTTCTGCGGCACACCCAGCAACCCCGCTGGTGCCCACACCAGCTGCTACACCGTGTCCGATGGGCATGACACCTCTGCTTATAGCCACCTGTTAAAAAAAGAAAACGTCACCCTGGTAAGCTTTTTCACAATGTTAATGGGTGCAGCGGTGGCGGCGGATGGTGCGGGGGGCTTCTTTTTTTATAGCTTCCCACGTATCTGCATTTTCCGTATCCACAGGAAGCCATGGAACAGATCCCCGCAGATACGGGGGTATGCCTGTACTGTAGTTACTATCAAGCAGCTGGATCAGCAGTCTGTGGAGGGCTGATCCAGACTGCAACCCTTGTAAGAACATAAGAACATAAGAAGAGCCCTGCTGGATCAGGCCAAAGGCCCATCTAGTCCAGCTTCCTATTTCTCACAGCGGCCCACCACGTGCCCCAGGGAGGCATGAGACAACAAGATGCTTGCATCCTGTTGCCACTCCCTTGCACCCGGTACTCTGAAGTAGCCCTCCTTTGTAAGGAGGTTGCACAATCCATCATTGCCTATAGCCCACGATGGACCTTTCCTCCAGATATCCGTCCAATCCCCTCTTAAAGGCATCTAGGCCAGATGCCATCACCACCTCCTGTGGCAAAGAGTTCCACAGATTGTGGTGGTGAAGTTTAAAACCTCCCTATCTAAGCCATGATTTGGATCTGGCTGCTATTATTAAGTGAAAAGTTCAGCTCATCAATGCAAGTGGCAGGCTTAGCAACAAAATGTAATTTAGCCCTTGCTTATTACGTTGAAATTCTACCTCTAATGGGGCAGTCAGACAGCAGGAAGGCCCCAGACATAACTCTAATGCAATCCCATCCATTATCATCCCACTACTGATGCAGTCTTGCTACCAGAGTGTGGGCCCACTCGGCACAGTGGCATCTATGTTCAGTGGCATAGCTACCTATGGGGTGGGGGCGCAGCACCCCCGGTGCTATCTTCAGGGGGGTGTCACCACTGAACCCCAAATTCCCAAAATTGCGAGTTTATGGCATAATATGGTCAGGTTGTATACCACTGGATGTGGAATTCCGGAATTCAAAGAAAAAAAACAGAGTGTAATATCTGTATTCTGATTCTATAATATCAAAAGTTATGGCCAAAAAAGTAAAAACAGAAAATAAAACTTCTTTTGAACAAATTGCGATTTTCAAAATTGTGGTTTTAAGGGATAATACCATCATGCTGTATACCGTTGGATGCAGAATTTCACCAGGAATTCAGTGAAACCCCTGGAGTGTAATACCTTAATGCTAGAAAACGTTATGGCCAAGAAACCAAAAAAGAAATTGCTGGGGGGGGGGGGGTTATAAAAAACTTAAGTAGCCCCGGGTGCAAAATGCCCCAGCTACGCCACTGTCCATATTGATTCACCATAGACTTGGAAAGTCTTGGAAAAGAGGCATTTCACCAAAGTCTTGGAAAGAGGCATTTCTCAGGTGTGTGAAGTGTGAGCAAATCTATGTCTATACAAAGAATGTGTGTTCTACCTCTGAGCTTTGCTGTTTCACCATGTGCCCCATTTCTTCTCCCCTGCAATTCTTTTCCCAAGCCAGGAAAGCTTGCACCAGAATTAATCAGCCCCCCCTTCCTTCCTCTATCCATACTTCTCCCTTCCAAACTAGTCCCTCTACCTCTTGCTTTTCAGATGTTTAGCATCAAACGCAAGTTCTCAGACTTGGGCATCTGCTGAAAGGCCTTGATATTGTCTTTGCTGTATGTCATTGCAGGTTAAATTAGTTACAGCAGAAATTTGTCTGCAGTCATTGTGTTTTCTTCCAAGAAAGCAATTTAATGGCTTATTAATTTTTATTTAGATCTTTCTTTAACACACACACACACACACACACACACACACACACACACACACACACACACACACTGGCAGCTTTGCCGAGCAAACAAATGGGGAAAACCTTGCCTTTTGCATTCATCCTTTTAAATTTTTAAATTCATTTCCAGCCTATTACGGTGACCCACATTAAACACCGCTCATGCACAGTGATGAGGGGGAAAATAATGTTGCATTAAACCGTGGCATTAAACTTTGCAAAGCCACCACAATTGACTGTAACAAACACAGCTATCCTGTGAGCAGCTCGGGCGCTACAGTGCAGTCGCTTAATTAAATAAAGAGAGCTGAGATTCATGCTTTATTTATTAGCTTTTCATGCCACAGTAATGCAAAAAATGAGTTGCGGCATTAATAAAGTGCTCCAAACGTGATATTCCGTTCATATATTATTAATATCTTAGCAGCTCTAATAAACACACACTTGCATTTTCTCTCCACTCTTTATGATGAGTTGTTGCTTGGGTTTAAAAAAAAAATCCACGTGAAGTTGTCAGAAAGTGGCATTAAAACTATACAGGAGGCTATAGTAAAAACAAAGGAAAGAAAAGGCTGGTAAAAAAAAAGGCTGTTGCCTGGCACAATTGCTCCCCTGCACCCTCTTAGCTATGCCACTGCTCCCGTGCATACTAAGGGCCAACCGTATTCCTTTCGATTCGTTGGTGTATTGTTGGCTTGCAAGCCACACTGTAGCAGTGTGTACTATCTTGCTGAGCTCATAAAATGGAGCTGCCCAAGGATGCAGCCAAGAATTGTGTTGGTTGTATGCCTGTAGGTGTTCCAGGGCAAAAGGCAAAGGTTTCCCCACGACCGAATGGTCTAGTCGTAGGGGCGGTGCTCAGCTCCGTTTCTAAGCCTATAGAGCCGGCGTTTGTCTGAGGACAAGCTTCTGTGGTCATGTGGCCAGCATGACTATACGCTGTAGAGCACGGAATGCCTTCCCACCAAAGTATTATCTACTTGCATTTTTACGTGCTTTCAAACTGCTAGGTTGGCAGGAGCTGGGACAAGCAATGGGAGCTCACTTGGTTGCATGGTCTTGAACTCCCTACCTTCCAGTCGGAAAGCCCAGCAGCAGCGGCTTAACCTTCAGCACCACCACATCCTCCAGGTGTTCCATAGACCGATTGCAAGTACATCTTTTCTGTAAACGTCAGCGTTTCATTAGGTTCTGTCAGGTTCTTTCAGCGACGCTCGAAGGTTTTGAATGTATGAAATAATACAGAAAGAGATGGATTCCCAGGTAGAAGGCAGGTGATGTGATCGAAGATATGAGATAAATAGAATTTATCACACTGTTCAGTAATTTATAATGTGAGTGACTCCACTGCATGACTGGTACATTGTATATAATATAGATGTTTTAAGAAACATGCCCTCATTGCTCTTCCATTGCTGAAATGGTGGCATGTCTGTTGTATTAATTTATGGTTTCTGCTGCTGTCAACAGTGGTGAGTGTAGTACTGAACATCCAGGGTTGGGATGAAAAAAGGAAGCGCACCAACTCAGTTTACATGTGTCTGCAGATGTGGGATAAAATCCCAGTACACTTTAAAACCCGTTTAGGGCCAATTTTTGCATAACTACTTGTATTTGGGTTTGCAAAGTAGCCGCCTTGGGTGCCCATTGGGGAAAAAGGTGGGATAAAAATTGAATAAGTAAATAAATAAAGGAGAACACCCCACTGAGCATGTGCACCATAAATGCTGGTGATACATCTGTATCACTGGCTAAGAGTGTCACAAAAATGCCATAAAGCATGTCCATGACACTGTGCTGTCCTATATGGCGCATGGCGCTGATGCAACGTCGTTGCGTCAGCGCTACGGCATTAGCGCAGATGCGGGGGTGCCGAGCAGCAGCCCTGTGTCAGCGCTAAAGCTCTCAAGCCGACGCTACGAACAGTGTCGGCTTGACAGCACCAACAGGAAGCCTCCCATGCCCCGTCCGAAGCTGGTTGGCGCAAGAGAGGCTCCGTGCCGAGACAGCATGGGGATTGGTGGGGGGGAGGGAGGTTGGGGGCGGGACGTGGGCGGGCTTGGGAGACAGTGATATAGCCACATCCTAAGCCCGATTGCGAAGCCACGAGGCCATGATTCGGGCCACGCGGTCTCCTCGGATTTATGCCTGCTGTTTAGCAGGTGCAGACCTGAGGAGCGCATAGGGGAGGCTGGAGCCTCCCCTACGGCAAGGGAACGAGCGCGCCCTTGCCGCGGGGAGGATCCAGCCTCCACTATGCTGCATTGGATTTGGCGCTGGCTGGCCGGCCTTGCCAATCCAGCGCAGTATAGGATTGCACTCTGCAAGAGGAGGAAGTGCTGGTGTTGGGCCAGCAGGCTGGCAAACGGTAAGAGGATTCGGGGTAGGAGGAGAAGCCGGGAGAGGGTGAACTGGGCAGGGAGAGGGGAGGTTTGGCTCTGGGAGAGGGATGGTGACCAGAGGCAGATCTAAGGGAGGGCAAAGCTCTAAGTTTTGCAAGAAGCCTTACCTTGCAGTGGAAATCACTCCTCTCCTGCACCGTTGTAGCCAATCCTCACAGGGAACAGCAACATCTTGGTGTTGCTTACTGGCTATAGCAGCAAGGGAGAGGAGGGATGTACATGACAGGGTAAGGCTCCTTGCAACACGTAGAGCTCTGCCCTCCCTGTAGATCCGCCTCTGACGGTGACAGCTTCTGCCGCCATATCCTGACCTCGAAATGGGTGACCTGACATGGGCCTGCTCGATTCTGCGCCCATTCGAACACAGCTGCAGAGCTGTTGCTTTAGGGGGGCTGCATTACGGCCATCGCAAAGCGGCCTCCACTGGCAGGTGCTGCCGGGTCACTGGCAGGGAGACCGGAGCAGCCTCCCACATGTGGACAGAGGCGGATCTACAGGGAGGGCAAAGTTCCAAGCGTTGCAAGAAGCCTTACCCTGTCATGTACATCCCTCCTCTCCCTTGCTGCTGTAGCCAGTGAGCAACGCCAAGATGTTGCTGTTCCCTGTGAGGATTGGCTAAAACGGTGCAGGAGAGGAGTGATTTCCACTGCAAGGTAAGGCTTCTTGCAAGACTTAGAGCTTTGCCCTCCCTTAGATCTGCCTCTGCACGTGGACAGATGGTTGAAGACCTGCCACAGCATATAAGGCTGTGCAGGGGAGACCAGGAGGGGGGAGGGTGGCACGGGGCAAGGTGCTGCACAGCGAGGTGGTAATGGGGGTGCAGGACGGTGGATCTGGCCCTGGAGTTGTGTGGGTTCTGCGATGGTGGTGCGTGCCGAATCCTGACCCCCTTCCTGGGCTCGATTCCAGGTTCAACAGGGACTTGTGCATCTAGAACAGTGTTTCCCCAAGTGGGAGTCAGGACCTACCAGTAGGCCGTGAGCCAATTTCAGGTGGGTTGCGAAGGACCTAGAGCAGCCATCATTGAAAATATGGGGAAATGGGGTGCTGGGAAGGGGCAGGGGCTGTGTGGTTGTTTTGCTTGTGTTAAGGTTGCAAATAGGCTTTTTTTTTTCTTTCTGCTTCACTTTGCTACTGGAAATATGTAAATATGAAAATGGCTGAGAAATAGCCCAACTGATTGCTGCATTCTCAGGAAAGCAGCAGGCTCTGACATCACAATGACCGCACATCTGGCCATGACATCACTTCCGGTGGGTCCAGGACAGATTGCCATTCTAAAAAGTGGGTCCTGGTGCTAAAAAGTTTGAGAACCACTTTTCTAGAGAGCTGCTGCAGGTCTGTGTGGATGCACGTGGCCTTACCCCAGGGTAAGGGAATGGATGTTTCCTTAATCCAAGGAGACTTCCCAAGGCCGAAAATTCCCTGCGGGATTTAGCAGATCTAGCACCGTTGATGTTGTGTCACCACATGGGGAGCTGCAGTTAGAAACATAATCCTGGCCTTAATATACTGGACTGTCTCTGCATTAAAAAAAATCTATAATTAAAAATATAAACAAACTCCTTCCGGATAGGCTGATTAGGTAACCTGGCATTCAGGGCCGGCTTGAAGCCAATGTGACCAATGCCATCACATCGGGCCCTGCGTTTTGGGGGCCCCGCACCAGTGCAGTGAGCATATTGCTTGCTGCTGCAGTCAGGATCTCTTAGGATTGTATGTAGGCAGAGGCGTCTCTACAGGGAGGGCAGAGCTCTGAGTTTTGCAAGGAGCCTTACCCTGTCATGTAAATCCCTCCTCTCCCTTGCTGCTGTAGCCAGTAAGCAAAACCAAGATGTTGCTTTTCCCTGTGAGGATTGGCTAAAACGGTGCAGGAGAGGAGTGATTTCCACTGCAAGGTAAGGCTTCTTGCAAAACTTAGAGCTCTGCCCTCCCTTAGATCTGCCTCTGTATGTAGGTCAGTGGGGCCAGCAGAGCAGCTTTACCCTGGGCCCTCTCAGCTGCCCCAGCTTCTGAAGTGCCCAAAATGGGCCTCCTGGAAGCAATTAGCAGTGACGTCATCCTGTCACCACCAACTATTTCCAGGTGCCACACTTTGTGTGTGGTGCTACAAGTGCTCTCCTTGGTGAGTGGGGAGCCCTGTGGGGAGTGTGGGGGGGCACACTCCTAGAACTGGCCCTGCTGGCATTCCATTCTATAGTATAGGGAGAGTTCGATACCTGGTATGGCTGCACTATTTTGACTCTTGTGGATGGAAAGGTAGAGTTTGAGCCTGCGAGATTGTACCTGGCCCTCCTAGTCTCGTTCAAAAACCTTTGAAGAGAAGGCACACGTCATTTGGTCCAGCTCTTGGCTTGGTATTTGCTTTCTGTCCAATTTCCATAGTCAGCTGAATCTCCATAAAACGATCAGCATTGTCCCTTTTTCGCTTGGAAAACAAAATGTCGGCTTCAGAACATTAACCTTTACAATGTTTCGCCCATTAAAAAATAAAATAAAAATGCTGCATAACACTTGGGTAGCAACTACATGTTAGGAATGAATGCCCGTGCATCATAATCGCCACTTTAAAAAATATGACCCAATTAATTTTGTTCTGTTTGCGTGCTCAGCCCCTCCCGGTTGCTTGCCCACAACTCACTCAGCCTGGGGTCTGTGGCTGGCATACAACAACTCTTAGCAGCTGTTAGATGAGAGAATCACCTGTTGTTAGCCACAGGTAGTGCTAATTCGAATGCTAATTGCTCATCCAGCCGTGCTCATAAAGCTGCCCCAGTGTCAGGGTGTGTGTGCTCAACAGCAGATGGATGGCAGAATGAAAGAGGCTGGTCAGGATTGTGAGTCAGGAGAGAGGCAAACGAGAGTCAGGACTGTGGCATGACTAATGGCAGCCTAGTTAGGCAATATGACACTTGGGATGATGGTGAGCGCAATCCTAAACTGGAGTTAGGCTGGTTTAAGATAAGTCAGCAAAATTTGACCAGCATAAGGGTCCACCATAAAGTGTGCTTAGACTACTCGCGGAGTCAAGGAGGATGGCTCACGTCTGTATGCTGGCCTCTCTGACTCCAAGAGTGGTCCAAACATTCTTTACGGTGTCCCTTGTTCTGGCCAAACTTTGCTGGTTTAGTTTATGCTGGCCTAACATGCTGGCCTAACACAGTTTAGGATTGCGCCCTGTGTGGCAGAGCATCAGCCAACCTCCCAATGCCTACAAGGCTCTACCTGTTCATCACAGTTTCTGAATAAGGCTTGGTCTAATTCACAGCACAGTCCTAACCTGCACTGGAACAGGCAGCTGGCTCACCTGTGCTGCATCCTAACCACCTTAGGAAGCAGCAGCAGCTCAACATAGGGCAAGGGGGTATGTTCCCCTGGCCCCAAGGGGCCCTTTTTACTGTGCCGCCACCAGGAGAGGTGAGAGGGACGGCAGCCAGGAAGAGGGCCTGCCTTCTCGGTGGTGGCCCCCCAACTTTGGAATACCCTCCCCTTAGAATTGAGAACTGCTCCCTCTCTGTTAACATTTCGGCGGGGGCTGAAGACCTTTTTATTTAAAAAAGCTTTTAATTGTTGACAGGTTGACTGGCTGGGGTGTTATACTTTTATGATCCACAGGGTTTGGTTTTTTAAATTTTATTGTTGTGTTTTTAATTTTGTTTGAATATGTTGTTTTAATGTTCTTTTATAGTGTTTTTTAATGTTAAATTTTATAGTTTTATGTAATGCCGCCTTGAGTGCCTTCGGGCATAAAGGCGGGGTAAAAATCTTTTAAATAAATAAAATAAATAAATAAGCCTCAGTCAGCCTTATGTACCCGCAAAATAGCAGGAGCAAGTCCACGCAGCCAGGACTGGCTCGAATCAGCACGGAAGTTAGGATACAGCCCAATGGCCGTGTCCCATCTCTGCCCCATCTCTGACCATGGCTCCACCCCGTTACACTCCCCACCTTCAGCACGCCCTCTGTGTGGCCCTGAGCCAGCAGAACGAAGCCGGCACATGGCCGGCACAGCTGATAGGTGCACTGGCACACATGCGCCGGCGCTGCTACTTGCGCCAACCCAATGAGCGAGTTCGCAGCACTAGGTGGGTCACGAGCCAATGTCAGATGGGCCCCATTGCTTCTAGCGCAGCCACCATTGAACATATAGGATGACGGGACACTGAAACAGGGGAGGGCTGTCTGCTTATTTTGCTTGTGGCAAGGTTGTAAACCAGTTGGGTTTTCTTTCTGCTTTTGGAAAATGACTGAAAAAATAACCCAAATTATTGCAGCATTCTCAGGAAAGCAGCGGACTCTGGCATTTCAATGGCACTTACGGCCATTATATCATTTCTGGTGAGTCCCGGACAGATTGTCGTTTTAAAAAATGGGTCCCGGTGCTAAAATGTTTGAGAACCACTGGTCTAATTGCAGGCATGTAGGATTTGGTCATAGCTGTTGAGAAACATGTGGAAACCACCAGTGCTACCAGTGGCCAGGATCCTGACCCCCCCCATCCCATGTGTTCGTTCTGAATATGTGTTTCTGCAATTGTTGTCTGGATTATTGTCTGAAGGGCAGCGCTATCCTATGCCCCCCTTGCGCCGGTGCCGGTGTATGGACCACAGCACCGGCTGAACGCTGTCGCAAACATGCCGTAAAGTGCGTCCATGTCGGCGCTGTGGCACTGGGCCGGCACTGGACCAGCAAGAGCAACAGTGCTGGCACTCGGGCACCGGCCATGCCCCAGTCCAGCGTCTGTGTTGCTCAGTCGGCGCAGGGCCTTTGTGAGGGCATTCCAGGGATGTTCCGGGGGCGTAACTGGGTGGCGGAGATGGCGGTTGTGACGCAGTCGTGACGCAGGACAGCCGTAGTGCCAAATCCTAAAGCCTGTCCCCGGCCAGGGCGGTCCCGATTCGGGCCGCTCCCACGCACGTTCCTCTGCGCCTGCTATTTTGCCGGTGCAGATCGGAGTAGGCCCATAGGGGCAACTGGGGCTTATGCAGGTGCAAGGGGAAAACCTCCCCTTGTCCCGCACGTTGCCGCTGCTGCCTCTGAATGGGCTGTAGGCTACAGCCCTGCTATGTTGGCCTTACTAGGCCGGCTCTGTATAGGATTGCGCTCTGAGTTCCTGCAATTGTGCCTTGTCGCTACAGGTCCTTAAACATACAAGGATATAGTTTTATCTCCAATTGGTTTTAAGCAGATTTTTTTCCCCAGTTCAAATTGTCATTCTTACCCCAATTTCAGCCACTGAGGAGAAATGGCAACAACAGACACAATTCACAATATCTTCTTTATAGGATTCCAATAGAGCAGTCAAACGTTTTAGCACCAGGATCAGTGGCATCATGCAGCCGGAACGCTGGGCGGGAGGAACGGGTGAGCGGCAGCCCGCCCGTTGCGTACCACTCCGTTTC
>JAJKFI010000044.1:3601332-3619581 GCA_029204185.1 Lerista edwardsae | reverse complement strand
TTTCTTTCTTTCTTTCTTTCTTTCTTTCTTTCTTTCTTTCTTTCTTTCTTTCTTTCTTTCTTTCTTTCATTTGAGTTTGCTTTAAACTACCGTGACTATGTTGCTGCCACTCGAGAAAAAAACAAACAGACCTCTGGGAGGAAAAAAAGCTTGTGTTCAAGCTTGAAATGAGAGTGGGGCATCTTTGGCCTCTGTCAAACTATGGGGTACAGAAAATGCTGCAAGTTGCTCTGAGCTTGGGAAGGAGCAGGATAGAAATAAAAGAAATACAGGGGCACAATCCTTCCAGCATTTTCCAGCACAGGGGTAAGGGCAATGCAGCTCCAAGGTAAGGGAACAAACATTCCCTGACCTTGAGGAGGCCTCCGTGACTGCCCCCCCCAACTGCAGGATGCAGCACATGCCCCATTGGCACAGCTATATCAGTGTTGGAAAGTCGGTTAGGATTCTGCCCATATAGACACAAGGTGGTAACAAGGAGCTGTTTCTCACGGCTTCCCAACATCAGTGGTGTTCGTACAGGTGGGGGCGAAATGCTAAGTGTTGCAGGAGCAGGAGGTCCTGTGTAATGCAGACTCTCCCCCTAAGCAAAGCTTCTGAGCCATGAATGGCTCTGGAGGAAAGGGGGAGAGGCCACGTTACACAGGAGCTCAGGCTCCTGCAAAACTTAAGAACTTAAGAAGAAGAGCCCTGCTGGATCAGGCCAAAGGCCCATCTAGTCCAGCTTCCTGTATCTCACAGCGGCCCACCAGGTGCCCCAGGGAGGCATGAGACAACAAGATGCTTGCATCCTGTTGCCACTCCCTTGCACCCGGTACTCTGAAGTAGCCCACCACCTTTGTAAGGAGGTTGCACAATCCATCATTGCCTATAGCCCACGATGGACCTTTCTTCCAGATTAGCATTTCCTCCCACCTCCGTAGGAACATCATTGCACAAGGTGCTTCCACAACAGCCCCAAACAGGTCATGAAGGCAATAACCTGGCCCAAGTTCTGATCCTCCCATCACCTGGGTCCTCAGGACCCAGCAGCATTTTGCCCCGGCACATGGAGGTTTCATACAGCTATCGAGGCTTGTGATGTTAGATTTCTCAGCGAGAAACAAAGACTTGGACAGCACATGGCATAGATGTGGCTAACTTCAGAAAGCAGCTAGCAAACCAAGGAACCCAGGAAAATGTTTGGAAAGCCGTGGTTTCTTTTTCATCTTAAACCCAGCCACAGCACAGCACTGAGTACAATGCCAGCCTCGCGCAGATATAATCAGCAAGTAGTACATATGCAAGTGAATTGCCAAGGCAACAGGCAATGTTTTGATACTCAGGACTGTTTCTCAGCACTGTTGTTTTGTAATCCTAGGAATTCTAGGTGGATAGATGGACAAATGAGAGAACAAAAATGAAAGGTTTGAATGCTGGGAAGAAAGGGAAACTGATTTGGGGAAGAAAAAAAACGTTTATCCCACTGAAGGGTGTAATTAAATGCACAGAATCTAATTATACACCAGAAGATTTGCAGATTTTGAAATAAAATCCCTATGCGCTGTCATTTAACATCCATATAATTAGTTTTTAAAGGGCTTTTGCGATTTGTCTCTGGGCAACTAGTCAACGATGCCTTGGTGCCGTTTCAGTCAACTGACACACATGAGTGAACGTACCTGCAAATTTTGTGGCAGACACGAGACCCAGGAAGGCTGGACAGCATGAAGCAAAACAAAGGCGTAAGAGAAAGAGATCAACAGTGGAGGGCACAGCCAATTTCTCTATGCAACATTCATTTTCCTAGTCGCAGGGTGCCTTCTTAATGCAGGGGAGGGGGCACACATAGAGCGCAAAGCTAACCTGGAGTTAGGCTGCCACAGTTAGGCCAGCAAAGTTTGGCCAGCACAAGGGCTACCACACAGTATGTTTGGACCATTCTCCGAGTCAAAGAGGCCAGCACACAGACATGCGCCATCCTCTCTGACTCTGGCAGTGCAATTTATTTATTTATTTATTTATTATTTATTAAATTTTTACCCCGCCTTTCTGCCTAAAAAGGCATTCAAGGCGGCATTACAAAACAGATTAAAAACAGAAATAAAAAACATCCAATTAAAAACAGTAAATTAAAACAATATAAAAGTACAATATAAAAATACAACGGTCATCCCATGGATTATAAAAGGAATACAAATACAAAGACCAGCCAGCCTGTCAGCAACTAAACGCCTGCTTAAACAAAAAGGTCTTCAGTCCCCGCCGAAATACCGCCAACGAGGGAGCAGTTCTTAGCTCTAAGGGGAGGGTATTCCAAAGTTGGGGTGCCACCGCCGAGAAGGCTCTCCTGCTGGCCGCCACCCCTCTCACCTCTCCTGGTGGCGGCACAGTCAAAAGGGCCCCCCCAGAGGACCTCAGAGCACGGGTAGGGTTATATGGGAGGAGGCGGTCCCTCAAATACCCTGGGCCCGAGCCATAAAGGGCTTTAAAGGTCAAAACCAGCACTTTGAATTTGGCCCGGAACAGAACCGGCAGCCAGTGTAGTCGCCGAAGCAACGGCTCGACAGAGTCAAACCGATGTGCCCCGGCAACCACCCGAGCTGCCGCGTTCTGTACTAGTTGTAATTTCCGAACCGTCTTCAAAGGCAGCCCCACGTAGAGCGCATTGCAATAATCTAATCTAGATGTCACTAGGGCGTGGGTCACTGTGGCCAGGTCCGCACCACTCAGGTACGGTCGCAGCTGGCGGATCAGCCGAAGCTGAACAAAGGCTCCCCTGGCCACTGCCGACGCCTGAGACTCCAGGTGCAGCTGTGAATCCAGGAGAACCCCCAAGCTGCGGACCTGCTCCTTCAGAGGGAGTGCAGCCCCATTCAGAGCAGGACGATAGTCCAATACCCGAGTTGTGGATTTCCGGACCAAAAGCACCTCTGTCTTATCCGGATTTAATTTCAGCTTGTTCGCCCTCATCCAGCCCCCAACTGCCTTTCTGCCTAAATTCTATGGACCGCACAGCGTCGGCGCAACAGGGTTGCACTGATGCTGCGTGCTTAGCGCTGACACGTTGGCGCCGATCAGCACCCCTCCATTGCTGCTAAGGCAACGGGACCTGCGCTGTAGAAACGCCGGTCCTGTTGCACCCACTCAGCGCCTCCCTCACGAGCGTGATGGGGATTGGCGGGAGGAGGGCAGGAGGAGGATGGGACGTGGGCAGGACGTGGGCAGATCCAGGATTCACCCATAAGGCTGAATCCTAGACCCGTTTGGGAGGCCGCGCGGCTATTTAGCGGGCACAGATCCAAGGAGTTCAGAGGGGAGGCTGGAGCCTCCCTTACAGTAAGAGAGCAAACGCTCCCTTACCATAGGTCCTCAAGGTTGGACTCCATTCTTTTGCTGGCTGGCTTTCTCACAACATTCCCGCACTGGCTCATCAGCTCCACAGTGCCTCCGTTCTGCCACAGCAGGTACTGCAGCTTGTCATAGCGTGGCATTCTGTCTCCCATCCAAAAATTGACCACAGATTCTCCTGCTTAGCTTCAGGCAGTACCAGCAGCTCAACCATCAGTCCTCACCTCCTGCCAACAAATGCATAACAATCAGCTGAAGCTCCCTGAGGAAGGCATTTCATAGAACCAGTGCCACTGCTGAAAGGACCCTGCTTTACTCTTAATGAATATCCACCAAACTGCCAGCATTCAGTGCACAGCCTCAAAAGTTGATTGCCATACAGCATGCTGTTTTATAAAGACATCAAAAAAAATAGAATTTTTAAAAATGTCCTACTAACTAATCAACATTAATTAGAAGAAACATCCAAAGTATTTATAGGAGAAAGAGCAGCTGTTCATATACCATCCCTATTGCCGCAAAGCAGGTCTTTTTTTTTTTAAGACAAAGTTCTCAAATTTCCATTTTTGCCTTTCACAAGTTGTAATAGAATCCCAATATCTGTTATACATGTCTCAATCTAATGAAGATACTTTCCGGCACAAGACGGGTGATGCCCATTGAGGTGTTAATGAAAGAAGGCGCCTGTAGCTGTCATCTGTAATTTTCACATTGGCTCCATGGCTATGACTACCTAAAGAGAAATAGTTCTCGTTTTTGAAAATAAATACTAATACATCTCATCTGTACTGGCTCTGTAAGGCTTCTGGATGCAAACTTTCCAAACCTTTTTGACCCCTGCTAACTGGACAAGAGGCACTTTTTCAAGTGGTGCTCCTCTTATATTTAGCAGGGGGAGAGTAACTGTCCCTCTTCACCCCTGCACAGTCTTTCTAGTGGCTGTTGCTGGCAGTCTGCCTTTTTTTCGATTGTGCGCCCTTTTGGGACAGGGAGCCATTTAACTTTATTATTATTACTATTTGCCTGTAAACCGCTTTGTGAACTTTGTGTTGAAAAGCGGTATATAAGTACCTTGATTGATTTTTCATCCATAATTCATGGTTCACATGAGTCCTTCGGTGTTGTGACACCCCAAATGTGAACTCTCAGTTTTGCAAGTTTTCTTTGGCCCAACCAGGTTTGCTCCCACTTGAAGACGCTCCTTTTCTGGCCAATTTTTACAGCACAATCCTAAAAGGTGCGCAGCGCCAATGCAACGGTGTTGCGCCGGCGCTGGGCACCTAGCGCTGATATGGGGGTGCCGAGCAGCGAGCCCTGTGTGGGCCCTAAAGCAAAAGCCAAAACCAACCAGCGCAAGGGAGGCACCATGTTTGGATGTGGGAAGAAGGGGGAGGGCGGTTCTGGGAGGGATGTGGGTGGGATGTGGGCAGTGGTGTCATTCAAATGATTTAGGAACAGGAACTCACTTTTGATTGGCACTTGTCGGGAACCCGGAACCAGCCATGGAGCCCGTTAGGATCCGGAACGCCCGTTCTGGTCCGTTCCCCCTGAATGACATCACTGGATGTGGGAGGACCAGCAGGCAGACAGGCCCGGGAGGGAGGCGGACCTCGGAACCAGCCATAAGACCGAATCCAAGGCCTCATCCCAAGACTGCGTGACTCGGGCCACTCACTCTCCTTGCATCTGTGCCTGATGTTTAGCTCTTGCTGTTTACCCCTGCTGTTTATTCCTTGCACAAACATGCCCTTGCTGCAGGGAGGCTCCAGCCTGCTTCTACCTTGCACAGGATATAGTGCAGAGCCGCCAGCCTGCCTGTTCCAGTTACGCAACAGGCGGACTGCCGGTCAAAGGTAAGTCCCGCCCAGCGTACTGGCTGAATGCCGCCGCTGGTCTGTTCCCTAGTTCAGGCTAAGGAGCCCTAATGGAGAAAGTTCATGAGAACCACCACTACCTCCTTATTCCCAGGATGTTTTGGGAGCAGGTGGGTAGCCAGGACTACGGAGAGGGCAAAGGAGACACTTAGGGGAAGCAGACGTGTTCCGCAGAGCACATTACCTTGAGGAAACCTCTCAAACTGCCCCAACTGTAATTCACAGGCTCATATGCCCTATGCCCAGGGCCCATATGAGGTGTGACCATTCAGCAGAGTGTGTCCTTAAGCACTCACAATCCATGCCGCAGCTGGAACAGACCTATAATTTTCAGGATTGCTCAGAGTTGGTTTTAGTGGAGAATATGGGCTCAGTTTCATTGTTTGTGTTTCTCTTGACAACAATGATGTGGCTTGCTCATGCAGGGAAAAGAGTGTTATTGGAGAATCCTGCCAAATCCCAGATCCAAAGGAAACATGTTGTGTCAACAAGGACCTGGCTAAACCACAGATCAGAAAACACTTTGTTTAGGATCATTTAAATGAGAAAAAATCACTGATGTGTCAGCCTCTCTTTGGGAATTAAAATAGCGGGTCTTTTTTACATAAACATCCCAAAGTAATAATCTTTGAACAGATTCCAATACTTGCTTTTCTTAAAGCAGCCAAGAACTTATTAGCTGTCAGAGTGTTTAACAGACACACTTAAAGCATTTTAGAGACAGCAATTACCGATAAGTGCTCTTGGAATAAAATACTTCCAAAGAACTGATGTGACTCTGGGAATCTCTGTCATGCACCAAGGCAAGTGGAATATGTATTTTGCCTAGGAAAATCATATTTCTTATCTGTCTTGGTGGCCTATGTTGTCATGGTACTTCAAAGGTTAATTTATCATTGGTCTGCACCAAAGTATCCGAGCCTGATAATGTAACAAACTTAGCATCAAACTTGATGGAAGTGGGAGACCTCCCAATGTTTTTGTTTTGCTAGTTAGCAACCCTATTCAGTGGCTTCAATTATAGCAAAAGTGGCACTTGGAAAGGTGCTTAATCTGTTTAATGTGTTGTGTTTACAATTTGGTCAATTGATTGTTTTATTGTTTCAGAGTTACAGTATGATGGGGGTTTTTGTACAAGCATGCGTCAATTAGTGACTGATTGTAAAGAGGATGGGGATCAAAGCATAATAAAGAATAGGCTCTTAGCAGTGAGTGTCTGTTTATACAACAAAGAAGTGTTAATGAAGTGTGCAGAACCTCTCCTGGAGCAGCTCTGAATGCAATTCATAGCCTGCAGCTGCAGCCACCTGGTGTCTGTTTACACAAGAAAGAACAGGCTGTTCACATAAGGACCTAGTCTTATTACAACAGGGGTCTGAGAACGTATCCCCGTCATTGAGCAACACACACCTATACTGAGTTATATTGTGTGAGCTGCCTTGGGTTATCCATTCGGGTTAGGCAAGATGGGATTTTAGAAAATGAATAATTAATACACAGTTCCTTTTTCTTGTGTGCCCTTCCCCCCAAGCTTTGTTTAGTAGGTGCTTTGGTCATGTTGTATTGGAAAAGGCAGGAGATACCCCAAGGAGATAGGGAATGGTATCAGAAATGGCCCCTTGTCCCAGATAAGCCAGGGATTATAGGGTTAACCCCCAAGGTCTTTGCAAGCCTCGGGAGCACAGATGCAGGCTGATGAGGACCCTGGCAACAGCTGATGGTAAAGCCTGCCCAGCAACAGACACCGATTGGCTGGCCTCAGTATAAAGTGGGAGGCAGGAGCTGGAGTAAAGCATCTGGGTATGTGCTAGACAGAAGCACCAGGTATATGGACAGAAGCACCCTTGGTAGGTGCTGGATGAATGGATTGGGACTAATTGCCTGAAGAATGGATGGATGGACTGATGGATGGATCCTTAAAGGACTGCTAAAGGTTATTGTGGGGAATAACCATTGGGAACTGTTGTATGGCTGCCACGCCCCTGGAGCCACCAAGTGGAGGAGGCAGTTGTGGCTTAGTCAAGCTGACTGCCTATTGTTTGGTGCTGGGGTCTGTTGGTGCCAGACAGGGTAGTTTGGAGCTAAGCCAGTGATGAGGGCAGTCTGGAGGAGGCTGGCCAGCCGGTGATCCCAAACCAAGCTGCTGGAAGAGAGGAGGCCCAGTGGGTGAGTGAACCCCCTCCCTCTTGCCTATCTCTGAGGCCACTCTGGAGGGGAAACTAGTTAGCCTAGTGTGGACATTGGGGTCCTTGGGGAGGCCCAGCAGGGAATTTGGCAGAACACATGTTCAGAAATAAAAATAGCATATTTGGGAGAGAGTGATTAGATTGGAGAAGGGGCACAGGAGGACACAGGAGAGGAATATCCTCTCCTGCAGGGTGATTTCCCTGATAATCAAAGCCACCCTGCATAACTGCTAATGAATAAAACAAAATACACAGGAGGTTGTTATCATGGCTTGGCCCTTGTGTCACTTTGTGCATCCACTTTGTAAGATCTGACGTTTGCTACAAAATGAAAGTGCTCAGGAGATTCATTGGTTCATTAACAGGCCTCCTTGTTTGAGGGTGCTATCCTAACCTGGAGTTAGGGCAGCCCAGTTAGGCAAGCAAAGTTTGACTGGCACAAGAGATACCATAAAGTATGTTTGGACCACTCTCAGAGTCAGAGAGGCCAGCACACAGACGTGAGCCATCCTCCCTGACTCCGAGAGTGGTCGAAACATGCTTTACAGTGGCCCTGGTGCAGGCCAAACTTTGCAGGCCTAACTGGGCTGGCCTAACTCCAGATGAGGATTGCACCCTGAGTGTTTCCATGGAGTTTCCCAGATCAGTTATGGTTGGAGAGCCTTCTTGTATTTTATCAATAATGAGTTTTCCTGGATTGGGACACTCCAAAGAGGTGGCTTTTGTCACAAAGATACTTTAGGTCATATATTACTTCGTTGCCCGGCTCATCAACACCTACGGAATAATATCCTTGAACCTTTCTTGTCTTCTCTCTCTGCCTCTTTTGCTGACCCTCTGCCTATCCTTTTAAGTGATAATTCGGCGACTATTTCCAACTTGGTAGTGGATTTTTTACTAGCGGTCTCTAAGTCAAAACCCCTTCCCTAACCCCTTTCCCCACCACCTTCCCAGTTTATACCTCCATGATTATTCCTAATTTGTTTGTAATATCAAGGCATCAACTGATACTGTTGTACACTTTTCTTCTTGTTCTTGTCTTTTTACTGCCAATAAAGGTTTTATAAATTGAATTGAATTGAACTCGCTGTGCCAGCGAAGTACAGTCATTTGTGGAATTGAGAAGTAGTCGAGGCTCCGGCCAAGCCAGCCAGATAGAACGGTGGGGGGTGTGAGTCGTGAGGCAATTACTCTGAAGGTTAAAAGTGTGGTCTGCTTCCATGGCCTGTGGGTCTCAGGCTTTTGCCATCAGCCTTGGAACTGGCATCCTGTTGCCAGCCCAGGCCATGGCAGGCAACCAGCCTGAATACATTGCCTCAGAATAAAAACAAATAAAAAAGACTTGCCTGGCAACTAAGCCATGGTGGAGTGCTCCGTTCCAGGACAGAGGACTGGCCCTTTAAGGATCTTAGCCAAAGGGAGGGGCATGTCTTCTGATCAACAACGGAAATTACCCTCTCCCCAGTGCTATTTGTCCTCTTGCGAAAAAAAGCACGTATTGATACCTACAAGTTTTTTTCCTAACATGACTTGAAGGATGCCATTTTCCTCAAAACATTTCCATTAGCAATCAGTCTGGTAGACGGATGCGAGAGGAAAACATTCTAATAAGAACAGAGCAAAACAGCGACTAAATGTTCTGCTGACTAAATGAGTAAATGATGACATGCAAATGTGTCGTACCAAAGACAGAAAGACACGAGAGGCAAAGGCTGCCCTGATAATGCGACTGCCGAGTTTCACTCTTTGTCATTCCAGACTAGGACAACCAGTTGCGGACCTACCATTATGCCCAGAGGGGGCAAGAGCCTGGGGCAGGAGGTAATCCTGGGGCAGGAGGAGGGCAGTGGCAAGGCGCCGCATCTTTCCGAGAGGCAAGCAGTCTCAGCCCTCCTGGCTGCCTCTGCCATCGTAGGGCTGCGAAATGGAGCCTGGCGTGGCGTAGGGGTAGGAGGAAGCGGTGCACAGGGCAGGGAAAAGCGGAGGGGGCGGATCTCCTCCTCCTCTGTCCCTGGGCAGCCCATTGGCTGTGTCCGCAACTGAGGACAGCAATGGCTTATGAAGAGAGTGGCTGGGGAGACCACGCCCCCTGGGGGATGGGGGAGTGGCCAGCCCAGTGTACCAGGCTGCAGGGTGGGTATACAAGGTAGTAGTGGGGAGGAATCCTGGCTGTAGCTGTAGCTTGGCTAGCACTGGCTGCAGAGACCCACACGTTTGTTCTACACACACAAATAGAGCGAGAGTGAGAGCGAGAGAGAGGGGGGGAGAGAGAGAGGACTACAAGGACTGTCTGGAGAAGAGTCTGGAGGGGTGCATTCTCCCCCAGCAGCATGCCCCCTCCTGATGCCCCCAACCATGCAGTCATACATTTATTAATATTTCTCACATGTTTATACTACCCTTCCTCCATATCGACATCACAGCAGCCAGTGCAAAAACACAGAACCAATGGAGGCAGGTTTGGGGCCTACACGTCCTGATAAAGCCTGTCACAGAGCCAGAGTTCTACCATCAATCATAGATTTCATTAAAATGTGTTGACTTGTGGTACCAAAAATCCATGTCTCCTCAGGTCTTTCCAGAGTGGCTCCAGGTCTTTTTGCCTCTCTCCAGAAATGATTCCGATGCAGTGGCAAGTTCTTGAAGAGATGGGAGTACCAGACCACCTTATCTGTCTTCTGGGAAACCTGTATGCGGGTCAGGAAGCTACAGATAGAACCACCGATTGCTTTCAAATTGGGAAAGGAGTATGACAAGGCTGTATCCTGTCACCCTGCTTATTTAACTTACATGCAGAGTACATCATGAAGAAGGCAGGGCTGGATGACTCACAACTTGGAATCAAGATTGCTGGGAGAAATATCAACAACCTCAGATACGCAGACGATACCACTCTAATGGCAGAAAGTGAGGAAGACCTAAAGAACCTTCTGATGAAGGCAGTGGCGGATCTAGGGGGGCAAGGGGGCACGAGCCCTGGGCACCATCTTGGTAGGGGGCGCTGTAACCATGGCACGCCATGCCCCCAAAATGGTGCCCACAGCCCGCCCAGTCCCTGCACCGTGGCCCTTTCAGTCCCTTAAAGAGCCAGCCGGAGCGAGGAGAACCTGCTGCCGCCTGGCGCCCCCTCCCGCCTCTTAGAGTGGGGGACGGGGCGCCGCACGGCATTCTCCGCGCTCCGGCTGGCTCTTTAAGGCCAGCCGGAGCACGGAGAACGTGCTGCCGCCCGGCGCCCCCTCCCGCTTCTCAAGGCGGGGGGGCAGGGCGCTGGGCGGCGCCGCTTCTGTTCGCTCTCGCCGGCCTTAAAGAGCCACTGGGAGCTAACAGAACGAGAGCGAACAGAGCGGTGCCCTAGCCGCGTTCTGTTCGCTCCTGTCTGCTCTTTGAGGCCACTGGGAGCGAACAGAAGCAGCGCCCCGGCCACGTTCTCTTCGCTCCCGGTGGCCTTAAAGGGCCGGCGGCAGCGAACAGAACACGCTCCTTAGAGGGGGCGGGGCGCGATGTCATGACGTCACAATGGGGCACCTTTTCATGGGGCGCCATGGGCGCAATTTCAAGAAGACCCGCCCCTGGATGAAGGTGAAAGAAGAAAGTGCCAAGATGGGCTTGAAGCTCAACATTAAAAAAACTAAGATCATGGCCACTGCTCCCATCACTTCCTGGCAAATAGAAAGGGAAGAAATGGAAGCAGTGACAGACTTTATTTTCCTGGGCTCCAAGATCACCGCAGATGGTGACTGCAGCCATGAAAGTAAAGGACGTTTGCTTCTTGGGAGGAAAGTTATGGTGAATCTAGACAACTTAATAAAAAGCCGAGACATCACCCTGCTAACCAAGGTTCGCATAGTCCAAGCTATGGTTTTCCCAGTAGTCATATATGGCTGTGAGAGCTGGACCATAAGGAAAGCAGAGCGCCAAAGAATAGACGCTTTTGAATTATGGTGTTGGAGAAGACTCTTGCGAGTCCCCTGGACTGCAAGGAGATCCAATCCTGAAGCTGAAGCTCAAGTACTTTGGCCACCTCATGAGAAGAGAGGACTCTTTAGAAAAGACCCTCATGCTGGGAAAGATGGAAGGCAAAAGGAGGAGGGGGCGGCAGAGGATGAGATGGTTAGATAGTGTCACTGAAGCAATGAACCTGAAATTGGGTGAACTCCGGAAGCTAGTGGAGGACAGGGAGGCCTAGCATGCTGTGGTCCAGGGGGTCGCAAAGAAATGACTTAGCGACTGCAGGGATATTTTGGCCACAGGGTGGTGCTATTACTCTAAATTCACTGAGATCCAAGGAGAGCCAATGGGCAATCCTACAGGAAGTCAAGCCTGACTGCTCTCTGGAAGGACAAATAGTGAAACTGAAGCTCACCTGGCATGCTGTGATCCATGGGGTTGCAAAGAGTCGGACATGACTTCGCGACTGAGCAACAACATTCCTGAACACCCTTATCTGGGTGTAAGCCCCATAGAGCTAAATAGGGCTTAATTCTGAGCAGTTATGCACAGAATTGTACTGAAGAATATTGATAAGCATTGTTTGTGATTATGGTAGCCGCAAGCAACTACGGTATATATACCTTCCTCCAGGGGAATATGCTGGAGATAAGACTAAATGGCCCCCTGATCTGATTATATGTAGTTATCTGCATATGTAGTTCTTTTTTAAACCTTGAGATTTAGATTTTTCTCCCAGTCTCTCCTCAAGAGTGAGGGCAGAATGTTTTATAAAAGTTGGCCATTTGCAATGAAATGAGGACACTGAACCCACTATTTCATTATTGCTAGAAAAGGTATTTACTCTTTTTAGATAAACTGCAATGGAGGCATCAAATGGGAACAGAGTGCCATCAAAAACGTAGAGGTGATCTTTGAGTATTATTTCGCTTTTTGTGCTTGATGAGGCATAAGTCGCATTGTGGAAATTATATCGTCTGGAAATCGTGCCACTGAATATTTTATCTCAGTGGTGTGTCTTTGCAAAAGGACTGAATCTTTAATCAAGTATATTATGTAACCTGCTCCTAGCTGTAATGTTATCCTGCATGGAGCGGGTGAGGTATGACTGCAATATGCAAACAAGCAGGATGCCTGATGGGTGCAACAGCTGCCTGGGTAGGCAAGACGGGAAATGTTAAAAGCAACTGCTGATTGGTAACCCTATAATATAATCCATATAATCCATACAATCCTGCCCGTACTCTTAGATCATCGGAGGGGGGGGGCTTGTGACAGTGCCGCAACCAGGAGAGGTGAGAGGGAGGGCGGCCAGGAATAGGGCCTTCTTGGTGGTGGCCCCCCGACTTTGGAATACCCTCCCCTTAGAATTAAGAACTGCTCCCTCTTTGGCAACATTCCGGCGGGGGCTGAAGACTTTTTTATTCCAACAAGCCTTTAAATGTTGACAGGCAGGCCGGCATTTTTTACATTCTTTAAATTATGGGATCCACAGGACTGGTTGTTTCAACTGTTTTTAATATGTTTTAATTTTATATATTGTGGCTTGTATTGCCTTTTTAATGTTGTAAGCCGCTTTGTGTGCCTTCGGGCAGAAAGGCGGGGTAGAAATTGAATAAACAACAACAACAGCAGCAGCAGCAGCAGCAGCAGCAACAACAACAATGTAAAGCTTTCCTCCCCAAATTCAGAGGTTTCCAAAGTGGGTGTCGAACTCCCGGGGCAGCATGAAAACCGCACGGGGCAACACGGGATGCTTGCCACTTGGACCAAAACCCAAAAGATGCCTTTTAGCAGAGGCTGTGGGCAGACTGGCAGATGGGCACGGCCTCTGCAGGCTTCAGAATGCCTCTGACCCGACCGGAGCTCAGCTCTGGTCGGATGCAGGGGAGGAGGTGGAATTGAGTATCCAAACTTTCACTTATCCACATGGATTTCTGGAACGGAACTCCCAACGATAATGTAAAATAAATGGTTCTTATGTTCTTATGTTCCCAGTTTAGGTTACTTTTTTAAAGTATTTTATATGACTTTGACGTTTTCTACAGCAAAGTGAATAAAAAGCAGCTAAAATCTATATGTGAATTTTTGAAATGACTAGAAACAATTCATAATTTCATTTTTTTTCCAAAATCCAGACCAGTATCTTTACTTAGAAATGATGGCAAAACATTTAAACAAACATAATCTGTTATTAATATCATTCATCAGAACCCTGATACATTTGGATTCAAATAAGTGTTCCATTATTTAGCGGGCACGCACATAAAAAAAAACCGGCTTTGAATTCATTTCAGTTTTTATGGGAGGGGAAAGGTAAAAAGTCAAATAAAAATATTGTTTAGGGCACAAGCCTAACCTGGAGTTAGGACTGCACCCACAATCACAAAAAGCAGACATTCTTCAAAGCAGAAACTCAACATTTCGCCAAGAGCTCTTATGTTAAGAGTTTGGAAGTTATAAAATGATGACTGTGAAACAGAATGTGGGGAAGACAAGTGCTTTGTTCTTCTCTATCCAGGTGTGACTTTGTGCAGCGGCAAGATGAATTGCCACTCGATGCGTCTCGCGTGTTCAGCTGAAGAATACCAACCAACAGAAAACAAAATGGAAGGTTTTGTCGTTCTCACTTTTCAAGTCGGAATGCGTTAATGGCACAAGCAATGATCTGCCAGTACCAAGTAAAATGAGCACTGCAGCTAAAATTAGTCGGGAGTTTAGAGCATCTTCTTAGCTGGAGGACAAAGGAAAGATGATGAATGGTGACAGAGAGAGGAATCGTCACTCCAGTGTCGAGCTACTAAATAAATAATCTCATTAATCTTCTCTCCGCTACTTGCCTACTTTTTCTGCTACATTGCCACTAGCTGTATGGATTCCTGGGTGATTTTTCTTTCCCCTTGGCTCCAATGATGGCTTCATTTGCTCTGCCAACACAGTTCACTAACAGCTGGAGCTGAAATTATTCAAACCTTAGCTGCCAGTGAAGAAGAGCAGCGTTTTCCAAACGGTTGCCAAGTTTCTGGAGAAACATCTCCCCGAGTTCTTGCCTTACATCTTCCTCGCTTATGACTTTGGTTTCATCTTTCTTCTCCTCTTGTAATGGCTTCCCATTGTTTGTCAGCTGCTTGGAATATCTGGGCAGTTGAAAGGCAGGGTACAAATGTGATGAACCAACCAACCGATCAAGCCATACGGACTGACAGCACAATCTTAAGTTTGCCCTATGCCGGTGCAGCAGCCACTACACCTTCCTAGGGTGTTGCAAATGTGCCATAAAGCATGTTTCCGCCACCCAGTGAGTTGGCTGCACTGGTGGGAAGACCTGTGCCATCCCACCAGCACTGAATCTGGACGCTACACCTACTGGAGCAGGTAAGCTCCTGCGGGCAGTGCAGGGGCGGATGGAGGGCAGAACGGGGATGGCGAGGGGGTGTGACAAGGCGAGGGAAGGATCAGTTAGGTTCTGGGAAGGGGCAGGATTGGCACCGCTGGCCAATGCCAAATCCGATTCCCCCTCCCAACACAGGCCTCTTCGGATTTGTGCCAGCAATTCAGATTGTGCAGGCTGGGGCTCCACATGGGGTCATTTCCTTATCCCAGGGGCGTAGCTAATGAAAGTGTAGCCCAGTGCAGAAGGCAGAATGTTGCCCCAGAGGTGACATCACAACAGGAAAAGCATCACAGCGGTAGCTTCATTTTCAGGCTCTTTGGCCATAACGTTTGTTTCTTTGCATTCTGCATGAAATTCCACATCAAATGATATATAACATGACAGTATTATTCTTACAAATTGTGATTTTTAACAGACCACAATTTTTACATGGCAGTTATATTTTTTGTTTTCTGGGGTTTTGCCCATAGCTTTTGATAGAGTAAAGATATTACATTATGGTTGGTTTCATTGCATTTTGCATTAAATTACCTTTCAAGTGATATATAACATGATGATAGTATTCATACATATTAAGGGTTTCACAGTCTTGGCCACTAGTGTGAAGGTTAGCTTGTTGACCCCCTAAAGCTTGTTGCCCTGTGCAATTGCACCCCCTGCACTTCTTTAACTACACCCCTGCATTATCTCAAGGAAACCTCCAGCCTACTCATTCCCTGTGCTGGATATAGCACTGCAGGAGTTACAGCATGTGTGCTCCCTGAGGCTTCTGGTGGGCTGCTACGAGATACAGGAAACTGGACTAGCTGAGTCGCTTACTGGATAAGTAAGCATAAGAACATAAGAAGATCCCTGCTGGATCAGGCCAAAGGCCCATCTAGTCCAGCTTCCTGTATCTCACAGCAGCCCACCAGGTGCCCCAGGGAGGCATGAGACAACAAGATGCTTGCATCCTGTTGCCACTCCCTTGCACCCGGTACTCTGAAGTAGCCCACCACCTTTGTAAGGAGGTTGCACAATCCATCATGGCCTATAGCCCACCATGGACTTTTCTTTCAGAAATCTGACCAATCCCCTCTTAAAGGCATCTAGGCCAGATGTCATCACCACCTCCTATGGCAAAGAGTTCCACAGATTAACTACCTGCTGGGTAAAAAAGTACTTCCTTTTATCTGTTTTAACTCTCTCAACCCTCAGTTTTAGCGGATGTCCCCTGGATCTGTAGTTTTGAGAGAGGAAAAAGAACATCCCTCTATCAACTCTATTCCTTCCATGCATAATCTTGTATGTCTCAATCATGTCCCCCCTCAGGCGCCTTTTTTCTAGGCTGAAGAGCCCCAAACGCTGCAGTGTTTCTTCATAAGGGAGGTGCCCCAGCCCCGTAATCATTTTAGTCGCTCTCTTCTGCACCTTTTCCAGCCCCACTATATCCTTTTTGAGGTGCGGCAACCAGAACTGTACGCAATATTCCAGGTGTGGCCTTACCATCGATTTGTACAATGGCATGATAATACTGGCTGTTTTATTCTCAACCCCTTTTTTAATGACCCCAAGCATGGAATTGGCCCTCTTAACTGCTGCCGCACACTGGGTCGATACCTTCATTGAATTGTCCACCAAGGTCTCTCTCTTGAGCTGTCACAGACAGCTCAGAACCCATAAGCCTATAGGTGAAGTTTTGGGTTTTGCCCCAATGTGCATCACTTTACACTTTTCTACATTGAAACGCATCTGCCATTTTGCTGCCCATTCCCCCAACTTGGAGAGATCCTTCTGGAGCTCTTCACAATCCCTTCTGTTCTTCACCACCCAGAAAAGTTTTGTGTCATCCACAAACTTGGCCACCTCGCTGCTTATTTCTGTCTCCAGGTCATTTATGAATAAGTTGAAAAGCACGGGCCCCAAGACAGATCCCTGGTGCACTCCGCTTTTCACCTCTCTCCATTGTGAAAATTGCCCATTGACCCCCACTCTCTGTTTCCTGGCCCTCAACCAGTTCTGAATCCATAAGAGGACCTGCCCTCTTATTCCCTGACTGTGAAGTTTCTTGAGCAACCTTTGGTGGGGGACTGTGTCAAACGCCTGGATGTTAGTGCTTGTGGCTTGTTTATGCTAAATAGATAAGCACACATTCAACAGCTGTGTACAACTTTAGCATTGTTTCTTAAGAGTTCCTGCCTCCCTTTATCCACCCCAGCTGCCTAGGAGATAAGGCTGCACAAAGCCAGTTATTCCCCACACTTTCACCTTTAAAGAAGCTGTTTCCTTGGCAACAGAAGCCCCTTAAATTTACTAGAATATTTCCCTTAGATTCCCTTCAGTTGAACATTCTCTGGTACACAACCATGAATGGAACATAAGGTACCCAAGCTCGTCCAGTCAAAGCGTGAATTTACATATCTGTGAGTTTTCTCTCTTCCTCTCTAAGGTGACATGTGGACTTCATCAGCTTGTGTAATATGCAGCCAGGTAGATCTTAAAACATTCTATCCTCCTCCTATGTCACCTTTATTTCCATACTGTTGAAAAACATGTATTATTTGAAGGCTTCGTTCTCCAAAGGGGAAGCGCTCCTACTTTTCCTTGGCCTGTTTTCAGAGGTGCTGCAAGGATGCGAGTCATCAAGAAAATTGACTTGCAGATGGAGCTGCAGCTTTTTGGCAGAGCACAAGGTTTGCGTGCAAAGAGAACCCAGGTTCAATCTCTTGAATGGCGAGGGAGGGCTTCCTGAAACCCAAGAGCAGAGACGAAGGAAGGGTGTAGCTCAGGGTGGTGCAAGCCATGGGTGCCGGCAGCGGTGGGGCGCCATTGCGCGGAGTCCGCAGAGTAACACGTGCGCTGTCTGGCCCACCCGCCCTCCCTCGTGTCCATTCTGCTCCAAAATGGAGCTCATCTGAGTGCAGGGAAGCGTGGCTGGGCGACGCACGGGGGCGGGGCGACATGCTGGGGACGTGGTTTCGTCGCCCTGCCATGGGCGCACTCGGGGCTCCATTTGTCCCTGCCCAAGAATGCGACGACAAGTCCGGGAGAACAATACTGAGCTGGAAGGATCAAGTGCCTGACTCGGTCTATGGCGGTTTCATTTGGCCTCGTCGGGTTTTTTGTTTTGCCTCTGGGCCAATTCTTGGCTAACAGAGAAAAATTGATTTTTGCCTTTTTATCGTGTTGTTTTATTAGTCGTTATTTGATTAGTTGTTCTGAGCTCAGGCTTTTCTTTCATGTTACAGAGCCTGTGACCCTGCAGCCATCCTCTCTCTGAGTGTAAGGGTCACGCAGCTCTGAATTATTGCTGGGCGAAGAGGAAAGCGCTATCATACCTTCCCCTTCCTTAGGAATGTAGTGCTAAAGGTCAAGGCCAGCTTTAGGCCAATTGGGCCAAATTGGACCCTGCCCTGCGTGAGGCCAGTGGATGGTGGCCCTTGTCTGAGGGCGCAATCCCAAGCACTCTGTTGCATCGGTGCTGCATCATTAGCGCAGACACAGGGGGCCATGTTGGCACCGCCATGTTGGCACTAAC
>JAJKFI010000044.1:3574783-3597031 GCA_029204185.1 Lerista edwardsae | reverse complement strand
TTATTGTTATTGTTATTGTTATTGTTATTGTTATTGTTATTGTTATTTCATTCAATTCATCACAGCTCTATATTCTCACATGTTACTGCATGAGAGAGTGCAGAGATCTTGTGGGTGTTTCCTCATTTGCACTGAGACTGGCAGGACAGGTGATCTGCATGCCGTCCAAATGAAACCCAAAGATGGGGTCACTGCATAGCAAAATCCAGTCAAATCAAAATGCGATGGCAATCTTGGCTGGAGCTAATTTTGCCGACCTGTAGCTCTGGAGACTTAAATAAGAATAAGGCAGCTGCTCCAAAAGGTAACTGATGGGACCTTCTTCCATGCATAAAGTACACTGCAGAACTAAGCCATTAATCTTAATTCACAGAGCGAGAGGCAAGTGAAATTTTCAAAGTTCTACAAGAATGCCAAAAGATGCTAATGAATAGCAGAGCATTTGCATTTCACTACCGTTCCTCAAATTTCAGCCTTTTAAGTTCTTACAAATGTTTAATTCCCTCGTTTGTGCAAGAAAAGTGGTTGCTTTAATACTGCAATGGATCTCAACCTTGTAACATCAGAAGAACTGCAGCTATAATTTAGGGCGCAATCCTATGCAGCGCCAGAATGGTGAGGCCGACTTGGCAGCGCCATATCAATCAATCAATCAACAGGTACTTATATACCGCTTTTCAACACGAAGTTCACAAAGCGGTTTACAGGCAAATAGTAATAATAAAGTTAAATGGCTCCCTGTCCCAAAAGGGCTCACAATCTAAAAAAAGGCAGACCACCAGCAACAGCCATAGAAAGACTGCGCAGGGGTGAAGAGGGACAGTTACTCTCCCCCTGCTAAATATAAGAGGAACACCACTGGAAAAAGTGCCTCTTGTCCAGTTAGCAGGGGTTAGCATATCCAACCTGTATTTCAAGTCATCCTGGCCTAATATTTCTTCTGGCCTCATTTTCCCCTTCTGACCTTCCTTCAAGTGCTCAATTCCTGTTTCTTAATCCATTGCCTGCACTGACAGCATCCTTCCTTCAATTCCTTGGTGCTGGTATTCCTGTCCCTTCAGATCTGTTTCTTGGGGCCCCTTTTCAGTTTTCAATTGATTAAGACAGTGGTTCTCAAACTTAGGCGGGCAGCCCAATCCTAAGTACGGCCAATATAGTAAGGCCGACATAGCAGGGCTGTATCCTAAAGCCCATTAGGAGGCGGCAGCAGCAAAGTGCAGGACAAGGGGAGGTTTTCCCCTTGCACCCGTGTAAGCCCCTGCCAGCCCTATGGGGTTGTTCGGACCTGCGCCTGCTATTTTGTAGGCCCGAATCGGGGCCACCTTGGCTGGGGACGGGCTTTAGGATTTGGCACTACAGCTCCGTCACCGCCTCTGTCACCGCCCACTGTGCTGTCCAGTTATAATAACAATAACAATAACAATAACAATACTTGGATTTATATACCGCCTTTCTTAGGTCACCAGATTTCTCTAATGACTATAACTCAAGGCGGTTTACATGGGCAGACTTTATTCAGAAACCCGAAGGTTTTTACAATTTATACAGAAACGTTCTATCTTTCAAGAACTACACACATACAGATGGATCTTTCTGGCCACACGTTTGTCTTCTTGCTGGCTGATAAGCGGCTTCCCTGCTCCCACCAGAGAAGCGGCTGAACTTCGGCACAACTCCCCCTCACACAAGGCAGCCGAAGCTCAGCTGTTAATCAGCCGCAATTAACGAGGTCTGCCGCTCACAGAGACTTCCGGCTGTCCCGAACTGGCGACCTTCAGACCTTCAGCTCTTATCTTCAGGCAAACGGAGGCATTAACCCTCTCGACTAAATCTTCTGCCCGGCACGCCTCTGAAATGCCCTCGGTGGGTCCCTGGGCTGACTGAGCACCACCAAAGCTCAACCAGCACAATGCCGGCGCTGCTGATGGTCACGGCGGTGCCCGAGCATTGGCACTGCTGCTTGCGCCAGTCCAACACCATACCGCCGGCGCCGGCACATGTGCGACAGCGCTGGAGCAGCGCAACAGCATAGCGCTGGCGCAACGCAGGTGTAGGATTGCGCTCTGGGACACACTTTTTGGAATGGCACTTGTGGTGGCCGTTCCACCGGAAGTGATGTCATAGCTGGAAGTGACATATCAAGCAGGCAGTGCCTTCACTGTGACAATCAAATGACGCTTCTGGAATGCAAACCGGCATTCTTGGACTGCAGCAGTTGCACGACCAGGAAACATCTCTGACAGAAAGCAAGATGAAGACAAAATGTGATGTAAAAGCACAGAACTAAAAACAATTTTTAAAGAACTCTCACTTGAAAATTCAAACTGTTAACACTCACAACAGGAATATGGCAAGAGTAAGGTCTGAGCATCCACAATGGCTGCTCCCAGCTTTCCGTGACCCGCCTGGCATCAGGTCGCAACCCACCAAGTGGGTCCCGACCCACAGTCTGAATAACACTGCTCTAAGCAACAACTCCTGTCCTTGTGCGAGGTTTTAGTTCTATCCAATTGACAATTTTTTCTTCTCTCATACAAACCGTGAACATTCCAGCAAGTGTCCTCTGCAAGAAGTTGAAATATTCAAACGGTGAACAGTGTGTGCCTTTGCATCAGCTCCCCCAATTAGTTTCAGAGACTTCACTGCTATAAAGGCACTGCAGTATAGCTATCTGTGACCATTTGCTTCCAAAACGTCCATCTTGGATGGCTAAAGTCTCCAAAGTTCTCTTTTCCCCAAGATCTTTAGAAGAGACATCTTTAAAAGCGGGGGGGGGAAGCAATTCAGAGGTTGTCTGTATTTTGTGCACATCACAGCCCATCTTTGATGTGCTCTGTGAAAAGACTCCTGCTGGCCACTCAGAACTGTTTTGCTAATGCCCATGTTTTTTTATTAACATACAAAACTCAAGGCAGCGTTGCCAGAAAGCAGAGTTTCCGTTTATTAAAAGGCTAAAGCAGGAGCAACTATGAAACTCGAGAATCCAGAACCTACCCACAGGGCTGAAACTGTCAAAGTGTCTCCTACAATCTGGTTTTGGAGAGAACTGAGATTGCTTTTTTGCATATTCCATGTGCTCTTTCTTTCAGAAGTTATCGTTTTCAAAAAGCTGAAAGATGGATGCTTATAAGCGACCTCGCTCCTGCCTTGCTGTCAGTATCACATTTCTTTCCCAGACGTTTGAAAGAAAGCATAAAACCAGCTTAAAAAATTCATGTATAATATTGATGTTCCCATCCTTGAATTCATTATGCTATCGTTATTACACATTAGCATCTTGTGCTGTTGACAGACATCACAATTTGCATACAGAATGAAGCTGCTGTTCTCTCCTCTGCACCGAGGAGCTTACAGTAATCATGCCTATACCCATTTCATCTCGATTCCTCACTATGTCAGTGTTGTGAGCATATGGAAAATGCTCTTTCATACTTATAATAATCTTGTTGTCCCCTGTACTGAAATCAGTGAGGGTTTTGCTATGTTCAAACTACAAGATTAAAGTTAGAAAAGATGCCAAACAATCAGGGATTTGCTCTATCCAGTGACCTGTCTTTGAAATACTGTTCACTGATGTGGTCACTGATGGCCATTGATGGCTAATTCCTGATGACTGTCTTTGGTTGTAGTTCTGCAATGAGTGTCATAAGTATGAATGTACCAATAATCTCAAGCTTACCTCTGTGTTGCATAATGCTAATGCAACATAGACACTCCAGCACAAAAGTCTTTGCCCCTCTGCCTTTAAGGGGTGGGGCAGAGCAAAAGCAGCAATGCGATCCCCAGGATCACGTGGCTGCCTGGAGTGACAGGGGCTAAACTTACCTGTCTTACCTGTGGCTGCACTGGGCTTTGAGGGATGCAGGGAGCCCTGCAGAAGCATCTGCAGGGCTCCCCAAACAGCTGTAGAACTAAAAAAAACGCTATTGCGACCCACGTCCGGTTTTGCAATCACTTCTTTAGTTCTGCAACCATTTGGGGAATGCTGCTGCCCTCCGCAGCTCTGGGAGCCCAGCGCAGGGACAGGTAAGGCATTTGCAGCCCCTGTTGCCCCAGGCAGCGATTCGGGGGTGGCTCCACCGTCTTCACCCTGCCCCCACGAACAGAGCGCTTCCCAAACTCCCAATGAGTTGGGTAACGGTAACAATCACAAGTCACCATTTCGAGCCAGACAAACATCCCAGCGAGCAGGAAATGAGAAGTTGCCTTTTATTTCTTGCTTAGAGAGTTGCATGCCAGACGAGAAGTGGTACTCGGCATGGGAAACAGAGACCCAGAGACAAACGTCAGGATTGGAGCAAGATGCCGCCTGTTGGCTATTCCTGATTTCTGGGAATTGCCTCACTGAGGGCAGTGGGGGCACAATCCTAATCATCTTTCCAGCACTGACATAGCAAACCCCATGGGGCACGTGCTGCATCCTGCAGTTGTGGGGGGGGGCAGTCATGGAGGCCTCCCCAAGGTAAAGGAATGTTTGTTCCCTTACTTGGAACTGTATTGCTCTTACCCCAGCACTGGAAAGTTGGTTAGGTTTGCGCCCTGGGTCTCCTTAGCTGCTTTGAGTCCCTTTTACTGGGGAAAAAGGCAAGCTAAAAATATTTTAAATATTTATTTATTTATTTATTTATTTATTTATTTGAAGAATTTATACCCTGCCTTTCCCATGCCGAAGCAAATGCCCAAGGCGGCTTACATGAGCAGGCTAGTCTAAACCACCATTTTTTTCAATGGGTTTTTTACAAATCTACAGTATTCTTGTGATCTGCCAATCCTCAGTCCCAGATGTCGCCTTCACAGTGTGGTTCTCTCTTTTGGCTGCCTGCCATCAAGCCTCTGCAGGCAATCGCAAGTCAAGCCTGGACGGGTCCTCAAGGTCGTATTCCCTTCTTTGCCGGCTGGCCTCCTCACACACTCCACTGCAGCTCTCACTTTCAGGGAGCTAATCAGCTCCACAGTGACTCTGTTCTGCCACCACAGGTACTGCAGCTTGTCACAGCCTGGCATTTGTCTCCCATCCAAAAGCAAACTGCAGATTTTCCTGCTTAGCTTCAGGCAGTACCAGCAGCTCAACCATCAGTCCACACCTCCTACCCTCCTGCTAAATATAAATAAATAAATAAATAAATAAATACATACATACATACATACATACATACATACATACATACATACATACATACATACTATTGCATTCAGTTGATTGCAATATCAGTTGATTGCAATATCAGTTGATTGCATATATCAAGTTGATTCTTCAAGCTGTTATAAAAAAAATAGGGTTTTCTTCATGCTACTTCCATCCATTTTAAATTATTCCTATGTATCTGTTTCATTTACAACATTGTAATACTCGTTTTCCCCCCAGCCCCACAGTACCCCAGAGGTATTGTACAAATTTTAAACCTAAAAATCAATGTCAGGAATGGTAAAAATATAACAAAGTTAATGCCTTAAAAAGGGAAAAGAAAAAAAAAGCCACAAAAAAATCTAGTGGCAAAATTATATCAATTTGCCCCCAAAGACCTTCACTCCTGTTAAGAGAGCTGTTAACCTGATGGGTTCGAGGGCTTTGTTTGCCCAAAGACTGAAGGAAAAACAAGCTTAAAAGGTCCATCTGGAACAGGAAAAAAAGAATTTATCTATAAATTGGGATCAGCAGCTGAAAATCTTGAGCCAGCTCTAGCCTCTGCAAAGAACCTTGTTGCCAAATGTCAAAGAAATGTTTGCAGGAACCAGATGCTGTGGCAATAGAATTTAGCAGCAGCCATCTCGGCATGTGCAGACTGCAACCTCATTTCACCCTCTCCGACTGCCATCATCATCATCATCATCACCAAATGGTCACTTTTTCATTGTGAACATTGGTGACCATTGGACAAAAAACAGCTGCGCATAAATGTATAGCCTGCAACAGTTCACAGCTGAACATTCAAGCATTGCTATGCTCCTGCCAAGGAACACTGCGCAAGCTGCTCCCCACATCAGTGCTCTCTTCTACCAGCTGTACCCATTTACTCTGCCCTCCACTGATTAAAAAGCCATCAAGACAGCAATCCTTTTTGTTAAATGCAGAAAGCAAGAAAAACAGCCCTGGCCTCCAATATATTATCAGCTATTCAGAACAAACCACACCAGCTCCACTGTGGACTGTGTAGTACGTGGGCCAACAATGCTCCTATAATTGCACTTGCATGCATGCGCATAGGGACAAGATGCATCTGCCTCCCACACTGCTAGAGACTCTGAAACCTAAAGAATGTTGCATTCAGCAACTCATTGATGTTTGAATAAAATATCCTCCTCATAGGAAAAAGTGACAGCGATTTACCATGGACAAACACCAAAAACTAGGGTCTCCACCTGGGAAACTAAGTAGGGATTATTGGAGCAAGTGCAAAAGGATGCCAAATACATGGCTTGGGACTCTAGACTGGAGCCATGCACACCGTGCAGATGAGAGGGATTCCTGGCACTGGGTTTGGAGCTGCATGGGAAGCAATTGGAGGACAAGATATTTGCAGGAATGCCTTCGGCAACACAAGCCTACCAGCCTGTGACAGGTCAATTTGCCTGGGACCTGGGATCCAGCCTTCTCAGCTTTGGCACTCTTCCCTTTGCAATTTGAACAAAGGAATCCCCTTGGGGCTGAAGTGTGGTATGCATTTTAAATAAATAAATCCACGACACTGAGGGCGCAATCCTGACCTGGAGTGAGGCTGGCACAGTTGGGCTAGCAGAGTTTGGCCAGCCCAAGGGACACCCAACGCAAAGCGTGTTTGGACCTCTGTCAGAGTCAGGGAGGATGGCGCACAGACACAGAGCATCCACATCTGTGCACAGCCATCCAAGCATCCTCCCTTCCAGCCATATGGATGCTCCATATCTTTGCTAACCTTCTGCAGTACACCACTGTTGTTCCCAATCCTTGCTATTAGAATTCATGGCGCAATCCTAGGCGGCACCGGAATGGCGAGGCGGACTTGGCAGCGCCATATTCGACGCTGCATAGGAGAGGCTGGAGCCCCCCCCCCCATGGCAAGGGAGCTCCAGCCTCCCCTATGTGCTCCTCAGGTCTGCTTCCGCTAAAGAGCGGGCGCAGATCCGAGGAGACCACAGGGCCCGAATTGGGGCCTCGCAGCCTCGCAGATGGGCTTAGGATGTGGCCGTATGGCCACCTCCCGAACCCGCCCAAGTCCCGCCCCCGCCTCCCCCCCTCCCACCAATCCCCTGTCCGGATATGGGACAGAGCCTCTCTCACACCGGCCAGCTTCAGTCGGCACAGAGGAGGCTCTCTATCGGTGCTCTGAAGCCAATGCTACGAGTAGCATCGGCTTCAGAGCGTTAGCGCCAATGCGGGGGTGCTGCTTGGCTCCCCTGCATCAGCGCTAATGACATAGCGCCGACGCAACAACATTGCGTCAGCGCTATGTCTTTTATAGGTTTTCACTGCCCATGGAACCAATAAACCTCATGGGTTTTAGAGGGAGGGAGGAAGAAAATCTTCCCAACATGCTTAAAATTGGACTGCCAGTACATGAGATTCTAACTTTTAGTGAGGAAGGAACAGATGCACCAAGACAAAACATAAACACGCACAGTGAGAAAACTAATTTATATCACACTCACAAGAACCAGAAAGCTTGTTAGCAAGAAGTGATTAATCTTCTGCTTCCTACGGCTGAGCAAAGAAGAATGTAGAAAACCCGAGATCCAGAATACTTTTTACATCCATAATTCAAGAATGCCCCATCATTCTTTTCTGTGGTGTATCTAAGCAAGTCAATGTTGCTCATTTTTCTTCCAGGGGTTTGGAGGTTTGGTGCAGCTGGTTGAGACACAAAAAGTCACAGAGTCTCTGTGACTAGGTAGTTTGAACTTTGGGGGAAAGGTTCGAGAACCTCCTCCGTGACCCTGATCCAAGCAGCCCCATTGCTGCGTTTTGAATGAAGAAAAATGCATAAGGGGTCCAGCTGTCATATTGAGTTTGGCCTTATAGGAGAGAAGTCGGAGTGTAGGCATATACTGCTATAATCTCTCATCCCAGAAGCAATCAAAGTATTGATCTATATCTCTCATCCAGCGTCGTCATCCACAAATGAACTCCCGGAACGCTGGGAGGGACGTGGGCGGGGCTTACGCATGATTGGCAGCCCACCCGTTTCGTTCCGCGGCTGCCTTGGCCTCGAGGGGGGCTGCCCCCGGTTGGCGCAGCCCCCCGCTGCTTGCCCAGGCACCCGGTGCACCCCCTACCTGTCTCCCCCAGCGAGCAGGCACCCCTCGAGGCCAGGACAGCCACGGAACGAAACGGGCGGGCAGCCAATCACAGCGAAGCCCCGCGTCAGTCCCTCCCAGCGTTCCGGGAGTTCATTTGCGGATGACGACGCTGCTCTCATCCCAGGACTGAGAGAGACAGCAAATGCACAAGAGGTTCATACAATCATTTGCTGAAGCTGTGACAGTCCCGTAACGTGAAAAGAATTAGTGGACATGGGCATGAGTGGCTGGAGAACCAGAGTCGAATTAGAAGTGCTGCATGTCACGTATCAGCACGTTGATCAGTCTTGGGTCTTGGAAATGGCAGTATTTAGAAATACTTAAAAAAATTAAATCATTGCAAGCAGATCATTCCAAAGGCAATGTATTCAGAGGTGTAGGGAAGGCGCTGTGGGGAGAGACCAGGGCGGCGGGTGCTGGTTGCAGTGGGGTGCAATAGCGCAGAAAAGCCTGCACACTTTTTGCCCCCCTCCCTTGTGCTTGGATCACTCCTAAATGGAGCAATTCTGGGCATGGGGAGGTAATAATAATAATAATAATAATACATTTATTTATATACCGCCTTTCTTAAGATCACTAGATTTCTCTAATGATTGAACTCAAGGCGGTTTACATAGGCAGACTTTCTCACAAACCCGAAGGTTTTTACAATTTTACAGAATGTTCTATCTTCCAAGAACAACACTCCTACAGATCTTTCTTTCTGGATTTAGCCTTCTTTCTTTAACCACCCGTCTGTCGTCTGCTGGCTGATGAGGCTTCCCTGCTGCCACCAGAGATGCAGCTGACTTCAGCACACTCCTCCTCCCACGAGGCAGCTGAAACTCAGCTTTTAATCAGCCGCAGTTTCCAAGGTCTGCTGCTCGCAGAGACTTCCGGCAGTCCCGAGCTCACGACCTTGAGATCTTCAGCTGTTATCTTCGGGCAAACGGAGGCATTAACCCTCTCGGCTAAATCTTCTGCCCAGGTATGGCTGGGCTACGCCGAGGGTGGGGTCTCCTTGGATCTGTGCCCACTCTTTAGCAGGCACAGTTCTGAGGAGCATTTGGGGGAGGCTGGAGCTTCCCCTACGGTAAGGGAGCGCACGCCTGCCCCAACCCAACATTGGATATGGCGCTGGCTGGCCAGCCTTGCCATTCTGGCACTGCCCTTAGAGCGCAATCCAAACCTGGACTCAAGCTGGCACAGTTAGGTCAGCAAAGCTTGTCCAGCACAAGGGCCACTGTAAAGCATCGGACCACTCTCTGAGAGTGGTCCAAGCATACTTCACAGTGGCCCTTGTGCTGGCCAAACTTTGCTGGCTTAACAGTGCTGGCATCACTCTAGGTTAAGATTGTGCTCTTAGGGTCAAACACCACATGACAGTCAACACATTCTACCGTGTACTTTTCACCTTCTTCTCAAAATACCAGCCACAAGGAAAGCAGCCTCCCTCCTAAAACAAACACTATGTTGGGCAATTACTTTTCGCTAGCTAAATGGCTTGGGGGGGGGAGTTAGATCTCCAGAGCCTTCAAAAGGAATTCTAGAACTTGGGAGAAACTGCCATCATGTCCTTTCCTCAATCAACAAGTCCTGAAGAACTATGTTGTTATACAGTTATACTCACTTGTAACTCCCACTGTGTTCACTGTGTACCTATGGTTTGACTTATCCTCTTAAAGGCCAATCCTATCAGGCCCCATGGTGGCAGATCTCATGTTCTCCCACTGTAAGTGGCACTAATCTATCTTAACACCCATCTTGACCCCCTTCCCCTTTTGGCTGGTTTTTAGGCCATCCATCTGTCTGGTCATAACTGGTTTTCTTGGCCTATTGCTGGTGTGGGAACTGCTGACTTATGCTGATGGTTATCTAGCTGTGTTTGCTACACTCTACTTAGTTCTGCTTTCTAATCTGCTCGCATCTAGTTCTGGGTTACAGTCCTTTCTTCTTATACTGGGGTAGCATCAACCAAGTGCCAACAAGAAGAGAGATGCATACTTGAACCATAGCCAGCACCAATGGTTCAACTATGCACCCCAGCATTCATTAAATACTTATTTTTTAAATAAAAAGTAGGCATATTAATTTTGATTTTGATTTTATAAGCCGTGGGCTGTTAGAACTTGCCTTTCTTCACAAAGAACATTACTTTTTTGAAATAATAAATTAAAACAGCAAGGGAAGAAATGAAAAAGGACCGGCAAGAGCGTTCAATTCCTCTTTACCTCTATTTGCCCAGCTCTCTTCTTAATAACTAACACTTGTATAATGCAGCCTTCACAGCCAACCTAGTCTGCAATAATGGATTCAAAAGCTTCAATGTATTCAAAATCCTAATGAACATCCAGCCTCTCAATAGATCCTATTTGAGCTAAGCACACCTCAATAGGTGTGAAGATGCTAAAACATCAATAAATGGTATGATTAGCATCCTCATTTCATTTCTAGTGGGCTTTTAGAGCTTTGCACATAAATAAAGGCCCTGCATTGACTGAAGGCATTTCAACTCTGTCCTTCCTCCAAGAGAAATTTGTCTCTCCCACCTTGACCATATTATCCTCACAGCAACCCTTTGGATAGGTTGGTCAGTTAGGTTGAGATAGACCACCTGGCCCAAGGTCCCCAAGCAAACTTCATAGCAGAGTCTGACATGATGAAGATCAGGGGCATAGTCAGACAAAATACTCTGGGCCGTGGCAATCATGTGTACTGGGAGGGGCGCCAGCAAGAGCCCCCAGAGGTGGGACTTCAGCACATCTCCCTGGCTTCAACTGAAGCCTGGAGAAGGTAAGCCGAGCATGGCAGAGCCCAGCCTCCAAGGAGAATGCCTGCATTCCCCAAGGGGACAGGCGCTGCCCGCTTCAATGCTTAGGGGGGCAAATTTCCCCCCCCCTAAGAATTTTGTGCCTGGGGAGATGCCCCCCAAGACCCCCCATGCAATACCTCTGATGAAGATTACACCCAACTGACCCAGGAGTATTTTTCTAGAATTTTGAGCCATTGTTGTTGTTCAGTCGTTAAGTCATGTCCGACTCTTCGCGACCCCATGGACCACAGCACACTAGGCCTCCCTGTCCTCCACTAGCTTCTGGAGTTTGCCCAATTTCATGTTCATCGCTTCGGTGACACTATCTAACCATCTCATCCTCTGCCGCCCCCTCCTCCTTTTGCCTTCCATCTTTCCCAGCATGAGGGTCTTTTCTAAAGAGTCCTCTCTTCTCATGAGGTGGCCAAAGGATTTGAGCTTCAGCTTCAGTATTTGTCCTTCCAGGGAGCAATCAGGTTTGACTTCCTGGAGGATTGACCAATTGGATCTCCTTGCAGTCCAGGGGACTCTCAAGAGTCTTCTCCAACACCATAATTCAAAAGTATCTATCCTTTGGTGCTCTGCCTTCTTTATGGTCCAGCTCTCACAGCCATACATTGCTACTGGGAAAACCATAGCTTTGACTAGGCGAACCTTTGTTGGCAGGGTGATGTCTCGGCTTTTGATTAAGTTGTCTAGGTTTGCCATAGCTTTCCTCCCAAGAAGTAAACCTCTTTTAATTTCATGGCTGCAGTCACCATCTGCGGTGATCTTGGAGCCCAGGAAAATAGACTCTGATTTTGAGCCATACCACATCCAAAATGGCAGCATGAGTGATTGCCAACCACAGCGGCAATCCACTGAACCACGTGAATCTCCATCCATTTGTAAGTCTCTCATGTGTTCCAATTGTTGCTATTTGCATGGCAGCTCTCAGTACCCGAGTAAGATACAGTAATTTTCTGTAATCATCTCTATTTTGTTTTGGTGAAACTTTTGTTTGTTTGTTTTTGGAAGGGGGCCTTTAAAAATATGATTGTGCTCACTTGTACATGAGAGCTGACATCCTTCAAATGTCAGAGCCCTCCTTTCCTTGGGTTTTCTAGAATTTAAATCGTTGTGAGGGATGGGGGCATTTTGACTCTAGTGAATGTGCTTGCAATTGAGCATGCATGAGCACTAAGGCACCATGTACTGCAGACCCTTGTAGCAGGACGTTCAGCATTTGCATGGTCTCATGCTTATTTTCCTTACAGCTATTGACATTTGCATAGAGTCTCGTGATTATTGTATGGTGGTAAGTAGTTCCATATGGTGCAGCTGGGGGCAAGGATCTTCATCAGAGGGAGGGCACAGTGCCTGAGTTGAGCGCTCCTGTCCCTAGACCAAATTTGAAGGGTAGGAAAATCCAATTTGGGGTTCAGGTGTGAGGTCCTGGAAAAGAGGCTTGATAAAACCAATTGGGTGCCACGCTTGGTGTCGTTCCAATTAGGACGAGCGATTTTCCGCAGATTGGAGAGAAAGTGTGCAATGGGTAAAGCTAATCAACAGAAGTGCCAAGGAACCGCATGGAGTTGGCCGTTTTGTCCAGACTTGCCTGCTAAACGTAACAGCCAAAGCTGTAGGAAAAGAAAGTCATTACTGGAACTCCAGGAGCCAAGAGAGCTGTGCAGGGTGTTAATTAATTTCACATTTGTAACATTCAGGAATAATTTGCTTTGGGGATGGACACAGAGTTACCCTCAAAGACTATTAAAAATATATCTCCGAGCGCGCATTTCCTTAATGCGCAAATGTTATGGTAGATGTATTTGTAATTTATTTTTTCCCCTATCAGCAGCCCTATCTTTTTGCGGGGTGTGTGTGTGTGTGTGTGTGTGTGTGTGTGTGTGTGTGTGTGTGTGTGCCCGTGAGTACAGGAGAGAAAAGGAGAATTTATTTATTTTTTAATAGAAGAGCCTGTTTGAAATTTTCAAAGGGGCCGATCAAGGGAGGGTTCCTTTTCTTCCTTTAGGGAACCAAGCACACTACAAATCCTAGCAGGAAAATGAAACTCCCAGTGGGGAAGAAATAAGGAAGTTATGGGGGGAAATAAGGTTGGGGAAGGAGGGCCATTGTGTGGGAAAGAGTGAATTTAATTACATGAAAACCTGCCAGGCATTGGACTTTCTTCAGAGATAGCCTTGAAAAGGTAAAAACATAGTCACAGCCCAATCCTATGCGTCCCCCTACCTGTCCAGTACCACTGCCAGAGGGAGCAGCAATGCCGTAAATTCAGCAGGTGCCACAACACACCTGTCATGTCCCCGGGGCAAGCCCAGTCCTGGGGGGCAGGCTTGAGGGGTCCAAAGGGGTTCATACCCCACCAGGTGCATCAATACCAGTTGACAAGAGGAAGCAGGGAGCCCTAGGAAGGTCGAGCCAGTTCAAGCAGGTAAAGTCAGGCCAGTGGCAGGGAAAGGGGGTCCAGGAGGCTGCTGCTCCACAACCTCCTCATCACTGGCTGCTGGCTGCTTTTATGGCTAGGCACCGCCCCTGAGACTCCGCCCCTTCCTCTCCTGCTGAGCCAGGCCTAGATGCCCAGAAGGGGGGGATTTGCAGGATCACTCCCGGCCCTACTCTCCGTCCCCAGGGTTTTGGCGTGGCTCACCCTGACCGGTCCTCCTCCTGCTTTCCCTGAGGGCCTTGCTTGGGCCCTGGTGGGAGGCTGGAGGCTGCTGCCGTTCCTCGTCCATGGAGGTGACCCTCAGATCCAGGTAAGGCCGGGGGGACCCTGGACAACACCAGTGTAAGAGGCCCCTCTCCCTTGCTGTTGAAGCCATTCTGGGAAGTTACGGCAATGCACAGGCACGCTGCTGTCACCCCCTGGAATGGCTCCAACAACTAGTGGGAGGGGCCACTTACGCAGCACGTTGCTGGTCCTGCAGTACTTACCGTGCTTCCCCCCTCTGGCTATACCACTTCCCCCGCCATAGCGTGCAGCATTGTATTTCCTTGCACACAGACAGGCTTTGCTGGATGCTATGGTGGAGGGAAGGAATTGGGGAGTTTTGCTGTAGAGCAGGGGTCTTCAAACCCTGGCCTGGGAGCCAGAGGTGGCCCTCAGAGAGCCTTTATCTGGAACGCGGCAAGCCTCTGGTCCCCTATGAGCCTTTGGCCCTCCTGACCTTGCCGGCACAGGCTGCACCCTCCAAACGGTGCTCTGGTTTGTGCGGAGGGTGTTCTGATGGCAGGGAGACCCTCAGAATGCCTCTGGAAGGTTGAAAATAGTCACTTCCTGGTTTTCCCAGGTGACATTTTTAGGCCCTCTGAAGACCTTAGATCAGTGGTCAGGGAACAGGGGTAAATTACCCCAAATGGGGTAAAAATGAAATTCCTGGGGGTAATGGACGGTCGTGCTGCTGAGACATAGCCGGGCATGCATATGAATCTATATGCATGCCCGGCTGTGTCTTGACAGTGCGACCGTCCATTACCCCCGTTCCGGTTCCGTGGCTGGCTGGCTGGCTGGCTGGCTGGCTCCATTTTGTTTTGTTTTGTTTGTTTTGCTCCACCCTTTACAACTTCATATTTACATAGCATTAATTAAGCTCATTAATTAATCAGATAAAAAGCAATGGGTTCCAATATGTAATTTTTTTTTCTTTTGTTCTGGCGGGGGGGGGGGTAACGTTGGCATATCTAAATATATTTTGGGGTAAAAGGTGAAAAAGTTCCCTGACCCCTGCCTTAGATGGCTTTCTGAGGGTCTGTTTACTCCAGCACATTTAAGTAAGCTGCTTGTGAGGTGGGGGAATGAGAGTCCATTAAAGTATGGGCTGTGTTTCTGTGGTGTGTGTTGGTGCTTGGAAGAATCTTGGAACTTTGAACCCATTCATTCATTCATTCATTCATTCATTCATTCATTCATATCTAAGTTCCGTCTCTAATGCATTGATTTAAATTTTATATTGAAATTTATTTATGTATTTATTTATTTATTTATTTGGCAGGGCGCCGAGGAACGGATGGTGGGTGGAGAGCAGCGCTGGAGCCTTGGGATGGGCCAGAAACCCCAGCCATCCATCAACTGGGAGGCAGGAGATAAGAGGGCAACAAGCCAGATGGCCTTCCACCGGGAGCAGGGGCCCTGGTACTGCTTGCTGAGAAAAGAGCTGGTGTTGAGGCAGAGGCCTGCCCTGCCCTCGGGGAGGAGCTCCAGAGGGGTGGAGCCTGGAGGTGGGGCCTGGAAGGGGCAGAGCCAGCTGGAGCAGCCAGCTGGCTCATAAAGAGCAGGGCAGCCAAAGGGAGAGGAGGCTTCCCTTCCTGTGGCTGTAGCACAAGGAGGTTGGATGAGGCCTTATCTTTACCTGGCCTGGAAGGGGTGTGGGCTAACCTGCTTCAGGGATTTGGGAACTGGCCAGGAAGACTTCCTGAGCTGGGACTCTCCTGGAGTTACCCCCAGCCTGGTCCTCCCTTGGGAGGCAGAGGCAATGGTCTCAAGGCACTTGGGGTGGCCTGTCCCCCAACAATGCCCCGAATAGAGACCCAGTTCAGTGAGATGACTTTGGTAGCTAGGGCGGGCCTCTGCGAAGGGTGATGGGGGGCGCCAGACGCTACTCCACATAAACAGCAACACATAAACAGCCTGCAATGTCACAAGGCCCCATGAGTGTGAAACATCTGATTTAAATAAATTGCTGCATCCAAGCCTCTTTCAGAGCGACAGAAGGGAGCCACTTAAGACCGGGTGAGCCAGAGACGAGGGGTTGCCCCCAGTGGAGGGATTCAGGGGGTTCGCCCAGGTTCTATAGAACCGGTTGTTAAATGGCCAGGCCCCGCCCACGCGCTTACCTCGGCTGGCTTCAGGGTTTTTTTTGGCTCTGGCTATGATGTCATAGAACCGGTTGTTAATTCATTTGAATCCCACCACTGGGTTGCCCCCAGTGGTGAAATTCAGCCAGATCTCACCAGTTCTGCAGAACCGGTTGCTAATTTTAGGCTGGGAGAGGGAAGAAAGGCAGCGGATGGCCCTGAAGGCCACCCTGAAGGACATAGAACCAGTTGTTAGTTTATTTGAATCCCACCACTGGTTGCCCCCCCCCCCCGGGGACGGAGGCGGGAGCCGTGATGAATATGACACCCGTGCTGTAGAGGAACAGCTTCAAAAGACCATGTAAAAACTGTGCCACCTAAGGGGGAAAAATCTTAATTCGTTACTTGCTAGGTGCTGTGATGAGCCCCCTCTCCAGAGGTGTAGATCTGATCACTCTATAGCTTTCAAGGCTCTTAAAGGGCATTGGGAATGTCAGACGGAGAGGAGCTCACTTTGTCTGCAGTTGCAATAATTGCACAAGCCTCTGAGTTGCTCACCGCAAGTGCATTCAGATTACGCAGGGAAAAACCGCAGGCACAAGCCGGTAAAGCAGCAATTGGTGCTGAGACCTATTTATAGATGTTCTCCCAAAGAAAATGAATTAAATATATGTGTTTTCTGACAGCTATTTGGCCTAAGCGGCATGCAGTGCCTAGAATTTAAAGGAAAAACATCACCTCGAGAATCATTTCTTTTCTTGGACATTTTGTAGCTGTACCCAACATAAATAAACCATTTAAAAATGTTTATGTGTTTTCTTTCTTTCTCTCTTTCTTTTCCTTTGTAGGAATTCAAGGGGCTAGCTTTAAAGAGTCTCGGAGTAGGACATCTCAGTCATCACCTCCTTCCAGAAGATCGTGAATGAGAACATTGCTCAAATTTTGACCCTTTTCTCTCCATCTGCCCACTACTGGAAATTCAGCTGGTAGTCATGTATGTGTGTGGGGGGGCTATTTGGTGGGAGTGCCCAGATTATGTGGAATAGACTCCCAAAAGCCACTTTTCCTTTTTGGAGCAGGGCTGATGTCAAAGGCATGCATAAGGGTCTCTAGTTTCACATGTCAAGTAAAGAGTCATGTACGTAGATCATGTGACATACATCACACATTATCATCATAAACAACAAGGATCTATAATACAACGAGTTCCAGTGTTGGAGTGCCTATCAAATTGGAAGCAAGCTTGGGCCACCCTAAATAACGTAGTGGTTTCTAGATAGTCAGGAGGATTCCCTGGGTAGACAAAATGATTTTAATTGACAAATTTAAAGAAAAGGAAAACAAAACTGTCCGATGAGGCCTAAGCAAAGCTATCAACACTTCCATAATGGCATTTACACCACCACAAATTGTGTTCCACCACCGGATTGCTAGAAGAGTCCATTCATTCATTCATTCATTCATTCGTTCTGTCTCTAATGTATTCAGTTAATTATTAAATTGAATTTTATTTATTTACTTTCCTGGCCCTTGACACCGTGCCAGATATTTAATGCGGCCCTCTGACTAAAAGGTTTGGAGACCCCGGGCCTAAGTCAAGGGGTTGTGGAATGTGCAAATCAAGATATAGAAAACATACTCACAACATGGATGCAGCATGAGCAGGGGTGTTCCTACCATTTGTTGGAGGGGGGTTACATGCACCCACGCAGCGTGCCTGTGGAGTCCCTGGGGGTGGCAAGCACTGTCTAGCTGCCACTGCCAAACCAAAAATGCCTGCCCTCTGAAGGCCTCCTATGGGCCTGACAGACAGTGTACAATACCGGACGTAATGTTCATAAGGCTATGGGAGGCTTCAGAAAACTTTCGGAGCCCTAGATGAGGGCAGAACAGGGTGGGGGAGGGTGTGCTGGGAGGTGTGCTGGCCTGGGGAGGGGGTGGAGTTGGAATGCTGCCATTTGGCCACAACCAAAGCCCAGGCCGCACGGCCTCAATTCTGGCCACACAGCTTGCTCAGAGCTGTACCTACTAAACAGCAGGTGCAAATCTGAGCAAGCCTATCTGGCACTCACCCAGTGGTGTCATCTACTCCCCAGTAGACGGTTCGCTGGGCGGGAGTAGGGAGTGATTGACAGTCCATCGATTCACTTCCGGTTTCTTCGCGCGCCCCGCACGGCTTTCCCTCTCCTCGGAGGGGGCGCCTGCTCGCCTTGGGGGATGGGTGGGGGGCGCGCCGGGTGCCTGGGTGAGCAGGCGCCCCCTCCGAGGCGAGGGAAAGCCGCGTGGGGCACGCAAAGAAACTGGAAGTGAATCGACGGACTGTCAATCACTCCCTACTCCTGCCCAGTGAACCGTCTACTGGGGAGTAGATGACACCACTGCACTCACCCCGAGGTAAGGGCAGAAACATGCCCTTGCCCCGTGGAGGCTCCAGCCAGCATCTAACTTGCCCTGGATATGGCGCAGGGACACCAGCCTGCCTGCTCCAGCGCAAGTTAGGACTGCACCCATAGTTATATCTATAACATCCTTGGCCATCGATGGCATCCTTGGCCATGGTTCCAATGGAGATGGATACGGCACTCGTGTTTTGTGTTTTAACAAGAGAGATGTTCTCAGTCTGCAAGATGCCAAATGTAATCCTGAACTACAAGCAAGAAAATTCTGACAATAGGTTCCTGCCAACTGTGTGAAGTACTACCATTTGAATTTGCACCCTGAGCGTGACAAAGGATGTGGAGACGCACACAATATTTTGGCCATCATTATGGATGTCCATTGAAGCTCAACGTTAAAAAAACTAAAGATCATGGCAACCACTCCCATCACTTCCTGGCAAATAGAAGGGGAAGAAACGGAAGCAGTGACAGACTTTATTTTCCTGGGCTCCAAGATCACTGCAGATGGTGACTGCAGCCATGAAATTAAAAGACGTTTACTTCTTGGGAGAAAAGCTATGGCAAACCTAGACAACTTAATAAAAAGCCGAGACATCACCCTGCCAACAAAGGTTTGCATAGTCAAAGCTATGGTTTTCCCCGTAGCAATGTATGGCTGTGAGATCTGGACCAAAAGAAAGGCAGAGTGCGGAAGAATAGATGCTTTTGAATTATGGTGTTGGAGAACAGTCTTGAGAGTCCTCTGGACTGCAAGGAGATCCAATCGGTCAATCCTCCAGGAAGTCAAGCCTGATTGCTCCCTGGAAGGACAAATCCTGAAGCTGAAGCTCAAGTACTTTGGCCACCTCATGAGAAGAGAGGACTCTTTAGAAAAGACCCTCATGCTGGGAAAGATGGAAGGCAAAAGGAGGAGGGGGCGGCAGAGGATGCGATGGTTAGAGAGTGTCACCGAAGCAATGAACATGAAATTGGGTGAACTCCGGAAGCTAGTGGAGGACAGGGAGGCCTGGCGTGCTGTGGTCCATGGGGTCGCGAAGAGTTGGACATGACGTAGCGACTGAACAACAACAATGGATGTCCGGGATGATGTCTATCGGTTGGGCACAACGCAAGGAGCATTAAAACAGCTTTATGCCTCATTGCAGTTTTCTGTGTGCAGTTTCCTCTGTGCAGGAAGCTTTTTTTTTTTTAGCACTGGAAGATATCCCAGTGGATAAACAAATCTCACTCAGGTCAGCTATAACACAACCACCTATGGAAGCCAGGCAAGGATTTGATAAGTGTGTGTGTAAGACCAGGGGCGTAGCTAATAGAAGTGCAGCCCGATGCAGAGGGAAAAATGTTGCCCCGGAAGTGACTTCACAATAGGAAGTGACATCACAGTTGTATATTCTCTCTGGTTTCTTGGCCATAACTTTTGGTAGAGTAAAGATATTATACTCTGGTTTGTTTCATTGCATTCTGCATTCCATTTCCTTTCCAATGATATCTAACATGCTGGTATTATTCATACATACCAATGTTTTCACAATTTTGGCCATTAGTTTCAAGCTCAGCTTGTTGCCTCCCTAAGCTTGTGGCCCGGTGCAATTGCACCCCCCTGCACTTCTTTAGCTATGCCCCTGTGTAAGACCAAGTGTCAAACTACGAAATGTTATTGCGTTAAGAAAAATGTGATTTTCCGGTGCCATTCTGTCATTCTAGTTCAGACTGTTCCAATAAACAGAAGACTAAAATGATGCAATGTGCATCAGAATATTTTTATTTGGGGCGGCATCCTCGGTGCCCTGTAGCATTGACACTACGCACAGAGCGCCCATGCGGGGGTGCCAAGCAGCACCCCCACGTCAGCGTTCTCACTCTGAAACCAGTGCAACATGCTGCGCCAGCCCCAGAGCATCTGCACTCGGCTCCCTCTGTGCCAGCCAAGCACAGCCGGCGCAAAGCCAGGACAGAGGGAGAGAGTATGTGGGGGGAGGGTGTTTCTGGGCAGGTAATGGGTGGGTGGGCTGGCAGGCATGCAGGCCTGGGAGGGAGGCGGGTAACATGATACCCGGGAGCCTGGCCCTTCCAGACTGCCCCCAGGGATCATGGGATGATGTCCCCTCCTGGCCACCAGCAACCTCCAGTGGCCCAGGAGGCATTACGTTAGCCCAACCAGTATTGTAGCCCAGCGTCAAGATTGGATTCAGCTAACCCCTGCTCCCAGCACATGAGGTACACCATGGAGTACAATGTAATGGTTTATTAAAACTACAGGTTACAGCATAGAGGCTTAATAAGGCCAAAGCATGGATAACTACATGATGCTTAATGCAAAATAAGAAAACACCTATCTCCTAGTCTAATTACATTCTACCTATCACTCACCCAGCAAAGGACAGAACCGGGTGTGATGAAGGCAAAATGGTCTCTTCTCCTCAAGCCTCAAAAGTGTGAGTCTTTGTTCTTACTTCACACACCCCCGCGCCTTCCCAGCCCCCCTTGTCAGCCAGAAGCAAAACAGCTCATGGTACTGTGAAGATGTCCTTGGAGGCCCCTCTAACTTGCCTCGGCTATTGAGCAAGACACAACAGCCTCCAGGGGAAAACTTTTTCACCATCAGGAACTCAGAGGGGGGTGGGGAAGGACAGGCATGGCCTCAAACTGAAGCCGAGCCAGCCTGTTTCCCTGCTGTTCACGACAGCGGGTCCAGGATTCGGCCATAAGGCAGAATCCTAGATCTGTTTGCGAGGCCACGCAGCCCCGATTCTGTTTAGCAGGCGCAGATCCGAGGAGCCCATAGGGGAGACTGGAGCCTCCCCTACAGTAATGGCACAAATGTGCCCTTGCCGTGGGAGGCTCCAGCGTCCCCTATACTGCTCTGGATATGACGCAGGCCCATCAGCCTCGCCATTCCGCGCGGTATAGGACTGTGCCGGTAGTTTGGTTTCAGATACCTGTTTGTTAATACCAGTTTGTTAATAAAATTTTAGGTTTCAATTTGTTAATAAAGTGTCCTTCCTGTTGTCTATTATATTATGCTTTGCTGCCCCCAAAAAGATAGACATTCTACAGAATACTTTGGGAAAGCATTTAATAGAATCCCTTGGTAAAATATGTAAGGTTAGAATGAAATAGTCTTATTTCATACTTTGCCAAAAAGAAGCATATAATAGGCATTCCATAGAAGGCATTCTATACAATTCCTAGGTAAAGTACTAAAGTCAGAATGAAATTAACCTCTTGTGTACTTTGCCAGGAGAATGCCTGCCTTTAACATAATGCCTGTAACGTACAATTGAAAACCATGTTCTCTCATCTTCAGTCCCCAAAATAATACTGTCCAGTAGCATAGCTACAGGGAGTCAATGCAGCAAGTATTGCAGGTGTGACAATGTGCCATGAAAGTGGCCCTCCCACTCCCAGCGGCTTATTCTCAGAGGCATTCAGGGCAGTGACAGCAATGCTATGCTGTTGGAAGTGGGTGGAAGATGCCCCTTAAACTGCACATTGCAGCACCTGCAATACTTGCCATGACCCCCCATGACTATGCCACTGATACTGTCCTACCTTACAGGGTTATCGTAACAATTACAGCCTGATTTTGTGTACCTGCATGGAGAAGTCACTCTGATGGAGCTCAGCAGGATGTTCTCAAAAGGAAAAATCCTGCCTTGAGTACAGGGGAAAAGGTGGGATAAACAATAGATATATTAAATGCATAAAAGAAAACATATTTAGGATGGTGGTTGTAGGCTCTAATCCTACACTAACCCCTGAGAGCAAGTCCTACTGAATGCGTAGGATTTACTTCAAAGTAAATGCATACTTTGTACTGGATCAGGTTCTCCTTGGAATGGTTAAAATGTTCAAAAGTACTATACAGATGTGAACTATTGTCAATATTTTATCATCAGTGGTGTCCTCTTCTTCTTCTTCTTCTTCTTCTTCTTCTTCCTCCATAATAATAATAATAATAATAATAATAATAATAATAATAATAATAAT
>JAJKFI010000044.1:3550392-3562759 GCA_029204185.1 Lerista edwardsae | reverse complement strand
CCTGCAGCCTCTGGAAGGTCTCTGCAGCATTCAGAGATCTTTTGGCACTTCCTGCTGCACTCTGCTGGCTTCCTGGGGGGTCTCTCTGCTGGATTCTTCTGAGGACTGACTGTATTTGCAATAGCTAACAAAACATATTTGCAATAAACGAAATAATTCTGTGGTTCACACACAGTCCTGGGATAACGCTTTATAAATTGAAGTCATTCATTATTCAGAAATCAATCAACTGATTATTTATGCAAATCTATCACAGTCAAATGATTGCGGAGTCTTTTTCCCCCAGTGCGGTTATTTTTATCCATTGCTATTTCCTCCTCAGTGGCATGATTTGGATGGAGTTTGCAGCGGGTCTGATAAGAGTCAGAAAATATTCGGGCGACGTGTGAAACCTCCTTTCCGCTGAAGTATCAAGCAGTGACTTGCGTGTCCAAAGGCGCAATCCTAACCAGGGGTATAGCTAAAGAAGTGCAGGGGGTGCAATTGCTTTAGGGGGGCTTTAGGGAAAAAGCTTTAGGAGGGCAACAAGCTGAACAGGACACTAGTGGCCAAAATGGTGAAAACTTTGGTGAGCCAGCATTTGGACTGCTCTTGGAGTCAGGCAGGATGGCGCACGTCTGTGTGCTGGCCTCTCTGACTCTGAGAGTGGTCCAAACATACTTTACGGTGGACCTTGTGCCAGCCAGACTTTGCTTTATTTACCTCATATTTACCTCAGAATTTTACCTCAGAAATTTACCTCAGAATGCCAGATACAAGGGAGTGGCATTTGGACAGCTCTCGGAGTCAGGCAGGATGGCGCACATCTGTGTGCTGGCCTCACTGACTCCGAGAGTGGCCCAAACATACTTTACGGTGTTCCTTGTGCCGGTCAAACTTTGCTGGCCCAACTTGTGCCGGCCTAACTCCAGGTTAAGATTGTGCTCTGAGTCTTCCTTTCTCCTTGAAAGCAAACCGCAGGAACTAACCAACCACCCCTACCCCGTGTCTCTGCTCTGGATGGCTCTTAAATATCTACCAGCTGGTTTAGCAACAGCTCTGTCCCCTCCTACTTTGGGCAAGGCTTCCGGAGTCTTCTGTGAAAGGGAGACATCCCTGTCACCAGCGATGGGATTCACAAATTGACAAGGGGAACGCTGGGTGGGACTTAGGTGGGACTTCCACTTGATTGGCAGCCCGTCCGCAGCGTTCCGCAGCTGTCCTGGCCTCGGGGGGGGGGCCCTCGCCGCGGGGGACAGGTGAGGGTCGCGCCGGGTGCCTGAGCAAGCAGCAGTGGGGCGCGCTAACCAGGGGCAGCCCCCCGAGGCCAGGACAGCTGCGGAACGCTGCGGACGGGCAGCCAATCACGCGGAAGCCCCGTGTAAGTCCCGCCCAGTGTTCCCCTTGTCAATCTGTGAATCCCATCGCTGCCTGTCACCCTAGTAAAGACCCTGCTCTCAGCCTGCCTCCCCCATCTGCTAATACTGCTGGGGCAACTGTGACCTGCCCCATTGCACATTGTCTCTGTTCTTCAGTGCGGGTCAAGAGTGCTGCCCTACTAGCTTGGTCAGGCAGCAGCACAAATCCAAGGTGCCAGGCAGCAGATGTCTGCATTTAAGTTCATGGCATCATGCAAAGGACTTCTTTGCTGCCTGGCGTTTTTGTGGCTGTGAACACTCGGTCTTGGCTGTTGGCTCTCCCTCAGATCTGTGCTGTTAAAGATGCTCTCCAAAGCAAGACCCAGAGCTACGGCAAAAGTGAGAAAGAACAATAGTAGAACTTTTTCCCCCTAAGTATGCCTCTCTAATAGAACACGCTGGGTGAGTCAGGCTTGAGATATGAATGCTCAGTTTCCTAATATTTACTTGCCTGTTGTTTTTCCCCCTCCTTTCCCTTTCTTTTCAGAAGCTGTACCTTGAAAGGCATTAATGGCTGCCTCCATTAGACATCAGATGAAGTTATTGTGATGTGCAGATACTTTCCCAGTTCTGTCACTGGTCAAACAGCGCCATCTACAGGATGCTAACTCACATGTTTCTTCTCGCCAAGCTCCAAATTTGCAATCAAGAACTAGAAACCACTGAAGGTGAAAATGTAAGTGTCAAAAATTAGCCCTGGTCGATCAGTCTGACAAACTGTGCTATTTTACAAATTGTCCAATATCATGGCTCACCAACAAAAATATTATATTAAACCAGCTGCTAGTGGTGATTAGAGTTGGCTCATCTCTCATTTCAGGGAGTTACAAAGCGCATGGGCTTCCTCTTTGTTGCAATGCAATTATGATTCCTTGTATTTTGGTCACACTGGAGGCCAGACTGTAGGCTGAATTGCAGAAGCAGTTTGTGCGCTGCCCCATAGATGGGTGCAATTGCTAGAGCACCTGGCAGAACATTACAGGCAGAGTTCAGTTTGAATCAGAAGCCCTGTTGTCACAACAGATGAGTGTAGAATTAATAATCTAGGAGGGTAATGCCCTCTGGCAGAGGCGTACCATGGGGAGGGTCCGGGGGGCTGTCACCCCAGGCGCAAAATTCTTAGGGGTGCAATTCTTGTGCCCCTAAGAATTGAGGCTGGCAGCTCCCATCCCCATGGGGAATGCAGGCTTGTAGAATCCTTGTAGGCAGGCCTCAGCCAGCCTTGGCACATGTCCCCCTCCCAGTTTCAATTGAAGCCGGGGAGATGCACTGAAGCCCCCACCTCTGGGGGCTCTCGCTGGGGTGCCCTGTGGCATGCAAATGGTTTTGGAGCAAAACGATGGAAAATCACTGAAAAATCCTTCCAGGTTCTGTGGCTCTGTTTTTAGGGCTGCTGTCTGTAGTAACGAATTGTTGGCTCCCTCTTCCTCCACTGGCAGAGTGGTTGGCAGAGGACGAAGGGGAGACAATTTGTTCTTACAGGCAGTTGCACTAAAAACAGAGCCACAGAACCCGGAAGAGTCTCCCAGAAGTGACATCACAGGAAGTGAAGACCACAGAGGAGACCACAGAGGTCAATGAGCCTGGGAGGGAAAAACATTGAAAACCACTGCTATAGGTACCCGTATTGCTTTTACCACATGATTGAGGATCCCACAAAAAGCACAGTCACGGATACACACAAAGATAGGCCCCGCCCCTGAGGTAGGTCCCAGATGTAGCCTTCACAGTGTGGTTCTCTCCTCTGGTTGTGTGCCATTGAGATTCAGCAGGCAATCGTAAGTCAAGTCTGGACAGGTCATCAAGATCATACTCTGTTCTTTTGCCAGCTGGCCTTCTCACACACTCCCCCACAACTCTCAATTGCAGTAACTAATCAGCTCATCAGCACCTTTGTCCTGCCAGAATGGATACTGCAGCTTGTCACAAGCCTGGCATTCCGTCTCCCACCCAAAACCAAGACCATGGAATCTCCTGCATAGCTTCAGGCAGTACCAATTGCTCAACCATCAGTCCACACCTCCAGCCCTTCTGAATGCAAAGCAGATACTCTACCTCTAAGAGTGCAATAAATCTGTGTGCTCGCCTCTCTGACTCCGAGAGTAGTCCATACATACTTTATTGTGTCCCTTGTGCTGGCCAAACTTTGCTGGCCTAACTGTGCCAGCCTAACTCCAGGTTAGGATTGTGCCTTCCCTCACAACCATACTTTAGAACTGCCAGCACCACCCTTTAGCTACCTCAAAATGCCAGATGCAGAGGTGTCACAACCAGATGCAGTATCTAGTTGTCTTGTGTGCTCCCTGAGGCATCTGGTGGGTCACTGTGAGATGCAGGAAGCTGGGTCCTAGGCCTGATCCAGCAGGGCTCTTCCTGTGTTAACCATATTCTCCTCCTTACACCTGCTTCCTTGATTTTTAGAAAATAGCAAAAAAAAAAGCCCCCCCCCCAAAAAAAAACTGTAAAAAGATTCACAATCCTGACTGCACTATATTGTGTTGCCTTTGACTTCAATCTACTAAATCCTGCACACTGACTTCAATTTACTAAGTCAAATCCTGCTCTTAACCCCTAGCTCCTATTTTAAGAAACTATTTGTTTAACGTGGCATGTAGTTCAGCCCTAAGGAGGAGCTAAGCAAATGCTCTGAATGCATGATTTCTAAGGCTCCAGACTCTTGTGAACAATGTCCATAGCAACATTGTTTCATAGAATCAGAGTTGGAAGAGACCTAAGTCATCTAGTCCAACCCCCTGCCTGTAGCAGGAAATCCTCCTAGAGCATCCCCAGCAGGTGCCTGTCGAGCCTCTGCATGAAGGTCTCCAGTGAGGAAGAATCCGCCACCTCCCTCGGCAATCTGTTCCACTGTTGAACCGCCCTTATAGTCAAGAAATTCTTCCTGATGTCAAGCCAGAATCTCCTCTCTTGCAGTTTGCACCCATTGGGCCTAGTTCTACCATCAAAGGACCTAGTTCTACTGTTAAAATTGGAAACCACATATGCTACCGTGAACTTGCAGAAAGGACAAAACCAAAATGTAATAAATAAAGTGAATACCTTGGAACTGTAGAGTCTGAAGTGAAATGTCCAATGGAGGAGAGACAATTGACTGAGGATCAAGAGGGAAACAGGCCAATTTATTCAGCTATCTTGACATTCTGGAGTTAACCATGAAATGGATTTCATAGCAGTTAGCATTCCAATATGCAAACAGACATTAGTGTGTGGGGGGGGGGGAGGGAAGTTTGCTGAGTTCAAATGCAATGTCAAGTGAGTTAAAAGCTTCAGAGAAATTATTCCTTGTTCTAGCTGCAGCAAAAAAAAATATCAATATGCATCAGTGGTTGCAGAAGCAGGGACAGCATGAGAGTGGAGTTTTTGACTTTGACAAAGAGGCTGAACAAGAGAAATTAAGGAGTGATCAAGGAAGCATTTGTGGAGAGAGGAAGGGAGATGTCAGAGGGAGAAGCAATCAGATTGAAAAAGTGACCTTTGCTTCTTCAGGAGCTAATGTGCTGAGCTTAATTCAAGGAAGAGAATAAAACATTACTTGGATGTAATTGTCATTCCGAATCCGGATGAAATGTTTTGGAGAACGTCATGGGGACGTCAGCCACATGTAAAGCCAAGATAAAGCTGAAAAGCCAAGATAAAGCAGAGTGCACTCTGCATAGGCTCAGAGACCCTCTGTTCTGTCTCTCTCCATAGATAAAATGTAGTTCAATTTCTAGGTGTGCTCAAATTTCAAATGTGTGGCTTTGATTGAAATTTGATTTCATTTTAATTTGTAAATGAATTTCATTTTAATTTCATTCAAGTTCATTTTAAGAACCTTGACACCTTGCTCTTCTTCTTCAAAAAAACAACAACCAAGAATGTTTATTTTTGCTAAAAACACATAAAAACGCAAAATACTGCCTTTTTGGTGTGAAAATACCTGAATAAAAACACAAAATAAACACATTTTGGTGTTTATTTGAATTTCTGGAAATTGACCAGGTTTTACATGTGAACGGGAGAGGACTGGGCTGGAGTCAGAAGCTTGATTGGCCGGTTTTATCTTGAGGTCATGGAACACCACAGTTATCCCAATGGTCTGAATAGAGATGTCATGGTTTGGGGCCGCGCGAAAAAGGTTGTTCTTTAAAATCAGGTGTCAAGCGTGAGAGCCTCCAACTTTGGTCAAGAGAACCTGAGTCTGAACTGAGTCAAGCCATCCAGGCACTTGCCCTGGGTCAGAGTCACGTGTCAGGGGCACCCCAAAATAATGGAGTGACCTCCTGTATTGGAAAAGGCAGGAGATACCCCAAGGAGGTAAACCAGGGATTTGGGGGTTTATCCCAGAACTCCTGCAGCAGGAACACAGCTGCAGGGTGATACGGGCTCTGGCTATGAAGGGAGGTTAGCACAAGTGCAGATGGGTGTGGCTGATGGTAAAGCCTGCCCAACAACAAACACCGATTGGCTGGCCTCAGTATAAAGTGGGAGGCAGAAGCTGCAGTAAGGCACCTGGGTAGGTGCTGGAGGAGGGCACCAGGTAGGTGCTGTTTGGATTACTAAAGGAAGGAGGGATAGGCACCAGGTAAGTGCAAAACCGGGTAGGTGCTGGATGGGAGCACCAGGTAGGTGCTGGATGGATGGATGGATGGATGGATGGATGGATGGATGGATGGAGTGCTGGCTGGACTGACCGCCTTAAGGACTCTCGGACGGACTGAGGGATTGGCTGAAGGGCTAGATAAGGTAAGGTTGTTGGAGACTATTGGCTACTGTTAGATGGCTGCCACGCCCCTGGAGCCACCAAGTGGAGGAGGCAGTTGTGGCTTGGGCAAGCTGACTGCCTATTGTTTGATGGTGGGGTTTGTTGGTGTTAGGCTTAGGGTATCGTGAGCTAAGCCAGTGATGAGGGCAGTCTGGAGGAGGCTGGCCAGTCGGTGATCCCAAGCAGAGCTGCTGGAAGAGAGGGGGCCCAGTGGGTGACTGAACCCCCTCTCTCTTGCCTATCTCTGAGGCTGCTCTGGAGGGGAAACTAGTTAGCCTAGTGTGGGCATTAGGGCCCTTGGGGTGGCCCAGCAGGGAATTTGGCGGAACACCTCCTAACCAATCTCTAAACCTAGCTGGTCTCCAAGACATGGCTGAAGTCCTGTTGCCCCCCCCCCACTCCCGGAACATCCACTTGTCTATCTACCTACCCTCTATTCAGGGATGGGGTCAAACCTACGCCCCTTGCTTGTGATGGATGGTGCTGACAAGCTATTTTTCAAGCAGATGTAAATGTCGGCTGCTCTCTAACCTCTCCGTTTACCAAGCCCCGGAACATCCTCTTCTATGAAGATATCCCCCAGACACCAAGTTGACAAATGGAACTGCTGCTCAGCTCGGCTTTATCTGGCTTTATTTCCGGCCGCCCCCCCCCCGGTTTGGCAGGACAGTGAAGCAAATGGATCTCCTTGCTTCTGTTGTGGTGGGAATTTTGACAGGCGTTTGGTTTTGAGAGCGCTCCGCGCATCGAACCCTGGAAGCACCACCAGAGGCAGTGTGCATCACTAAAACATCTGTGGTCACAACACTGACAGATATGGCATTAGTGACACGGTGAAAAGGAGACAGTCAGGTGCTGCGTTGAGCAAAACGGATGCACCAGGGTTTTAAGGACTCCAGCTGACAGCAGCTCAGCAGCACTTTTGTCAAAGCCAAGCCACAATTCACAAACAATATGTCATTTGACAGCCTCTGCAAGACTGGTTTGAACATACATGGGTGCCTCTTCCCCCTACCACATGCAGAGGGATTGGTGTTTTGCCAATGGACACAAAGTCACTGTGTTCCCCAAGCACACTGTGTTCCCCAAGCAAAAATGTAAACTTGATTGACAACCCTGGATTTGGATGCCTAGTAAAGACAGCAGTGGCGTTTCTACAGGGATGGCAGAGCTCTAAGTTTTGCAAGAAGCCTTACCTTGCAGTGGAAATCACTCCTCTCCTGCACCGTTTTAGCCAATCCACACAGGGAAAAGCAACATCTCGGCGTTGCTTACTGGCTACAGCAGCAAGGGAGAGGAGGGATTTACATGACAGGGTAAGGCTTCTTGCAACACTTAGAGCTTTGCTCTCCCTGTAGAAATGCCTCTGAAAGACAGGAGGAGCCAGTGGCCATGACCTGTGCTCCGCTACATGTGTTCACCCTATACATTTATGACAGCCTTTGGATGACTTGCACATTAATCAACTTAAATGTTGATGGATCTCAGTTAACTAATTAACGCTTGTGGTTCTTTGGAAAAGATGCTTGAAAGCCATTACTCTAACCTCTTTGGCAAATGGAAGGAAGGGGCGGCTTAATGAACTGCATCTTTTCATGATAGGAGGAGGGACCGATCCTGTGGGCCTGATGCACTGCCAGAACTGGTGGCACAGCCTGATTTACAGCAGTAACACAGCTGCGTTGCTGTCGTTGCCCCGAATGGCTCCAATGGCAAGTGGGGACTGCTTACATGGTGCGTTGGAGCATCCGCAATACTCACTGTAGCTACACTCCTGCGCAAAAGGCAACAAACTATTCCAAACAGCTGGGCTGCAGCAAGTGTCTGTGTCCATGTGCCAGCAATCCTCAAAGAAGACCCAGCACCAGGAACTCGGGGCAGGTGGAGGGCACAGTGGTGGGTGGAACAGAGCAGGGAGGGGAAGGAATGAGGTGGAGACTGGGGTAGACCCTGCATTTAGAGCACCATCCTAACCTCCGGCACAGTTAGGCCAGCAAAATTTGGCCGGCACGAGGGCCCCCATAAGTGCGTTTGGACCGCTCTCGGAGTCAGGTGGGGCGCTGGCCTCTCTGGCTCCAAGAGTGGTCCAAACATACTTTACGGTGGCCCTTGTGCCAGCCAAACTTTGCTGGCCAAACTCTGGGTTGGGATCGTGCCCCTGGTTAAAACTGGGGGTCCTGAATCTGCAGGTTGGGCAGCAGGACCTATAAGCTAAAAATAGATTTGCCTACCTTTCTGCAGTGCAATGGAAGCATTTGAAGTGCTGCAGATAGTCTTCTATCTGCTGCCTTCTGCCTGCTACCTCTTCCTGGTCGCGCAAGGCTCCTCTGGAAAGGATGTCCTCCCCAGAAAGCATTGCGCACCTCAACCTAAAGAACTTGTGGACACCAGTGGATCCACCAGATCCAAGGCTTGTGCCTCACCTGGAGTGACGTGCCATCTGGGTGATTGTTTGGCCACAGCCCCGGCTCCTGCCTGGAGCTGCAGGCTCTTCTGGTCAGAGGAAGGAATAAATGATGTTCAAGGCTAATTTACACATAAATGACAAGACTTTATTACAAAACAACCACAACATTAACAAACACAGAACACAGGAGCACCTCTGAACCCCAGAGTTGTCTCCAGGCACCCATACTTGCAATGAGGCATCCCGCCCCAGGCAACATAGCCTCCAGCAGAATCTGGGGCAGTGTTCAGGCAACCCTCCGGACAACGCAGCCTGCCAGCGTTCACAAGGTCCGGGGGCCAAGTAAAGGCCCCAAAGCCAGGCTTTTATTGGCCAAAATGCCAGCTGAATGGCCAGGAGTTGATTAGCTGGCCAATCCCACACAGACACTTGCTTGGTGAACTACACCCAGCTGCTGATAATTTGCGCAGTAAGATTAGCAACAGCTGGGGCTCTTGGTCTGTGTCCAAATTCTCCTGGATGTTTCCCCTGGGAAAAAACTCCACTAGGACTCCCAGAGGCCAGGAGACACCCAAATGATTTTTTGGGGCCATTACAGTGATGCCAGACCTGAAGAGTGAGGCAACCTCATTTCTGTTGACCCTTCTTTTCCTCCACATTTTGTTAGGGTTAAACACCCTCAGCACCAGCCACATGTCAACCTATTATTGACCTTTTTCTCCAATTGAAGTCTTATTAATAATAATAATAATAATAATAATAATAATAATAATAATAATACATGTATTTATATACCGCCTTTCTTAAGATCACTAGATTTCTCTAGTGACTGTAACTCAAGGCGGTTTACATAGGCAGACTTTTATTCATAAACCCGAAGGTTTTTACAATTTACAGAAATGTTCTGTCTTTTAAGAACAACACTCATACAGATCTTTCTTTCTGGATTTAGCCTTCTTTCTTAGCCTCCCGTCTGTCTTCTGCTAGCTGATGAGACTTCCCTGCTCTCACCAGAGATGCAGCTGACTTCAGCACACTCCTCCTCCCACGAGGCAGCTGGAACTCAGCTTTTAATCAGCCGCAGTTTGCAAGGTCTGTCGCTCACAGAGACTTCCGGCAGTCCCGAGCTCACGACCTTCAGATCTTCAGTTGTTATCTTCAGGCAAACGGAGGCATTAACCCTCTCGGCTAAATCTTCTGCTTCTATTAGGCAGCAATATATGTGGAGCTTCCCTCTTGCGACAACTCCGAGGACGTCCTGGCACCCACCGCATCCCAAAAAGGGGGTGAACCTCTGTCGCAATCAGTCTATAGCTTATGGTATGGCTGAAAAGCTGACTGTAGGTATTCAAAGTTCTATTTAAAGAATCCATTTCTGAATTTAGAAATGCGTTTGCAGGTTAACTGTAGGCTAAGATTTGTCAACTAAATTATGCATTGTGGGGTCCTTTCTTCTGAGTCAGCATTTATAAGGCTGCAATGTCAACTTGTTCCATCAATGGCAAGGCCTATTTTTTCCTAGCTCGAATCGCCTAAAAACCTAACATGACCTCCCAGACTTCCAGTGCAGGCACAGAGCTGTCAGCCTGAGACCTCTTCATTCTCTGCACGGCTTTACAAATTCCAGACAGCAAACCCATAGCACTGCCAGTTCCTTCTCTCCATCCCTCTAGCTCTCCATCCCATCACTTTCCATGACTCAAGGTATTCGAAAGCTGAACAACAGAGGGGTTGTCTGAGAAGCTCTTTACCTGCTATGCCCTTTTAGTCTAGGGCCAATCCCATAAGGGCCCCTAATTTTGGGTGACACACCCCAAAGTATTTAATTACTCACATCATTATCAAAGCGATACAGCTGATACTTAGAGTACATGCAGCCACACTTATGAACACACACACATATGCATGTGCCAAAGAAGGGGAGAAATCACAGCTGCAAGAGTTGGCTGTACCTGGAATCTCCGGGATCATCACTGTTAAGCATGCAAAGGGAAGGGGAAACCATTCCCATCATGGAGTCAAGGACATAGTTTCAAAAGCTCACCTGATCCTAGCTTGGAACACGTCTCAAACCTCCTGCTCCCAAATGCCTTAATTATGGATGACGTCACTTCCAGTAACTGCCGCACAACGCCTGGATACTTGCATAGTCAGGAACACAGGTAAGTTCCCCATTCCATTCATGAGCAAGCATGGGGCAGGGGAAAGGGGAACGCATGCTGGCCTATTAACTACCAGGACCATGAGAAATGCAGGCTCAAGTGCCCTGCATGGGCCACACTGCAACAAGCAGAACTTGGTAGACTGAGTCCACTATGGCCTTGAATAAGCACTGTGATGGGAGCAACCATCCCTGCATACTGCCCAACCCTCCTCTCAAAGCATAGATGTTCAAGGCAAACCTTGTTGCTCAAGACAGGTGCTGGGCCTGAGCCTTGGCACGGAGGTGGGCAAGCCAAGACAGGATATCGTGTAGAGCAAGAAAGGCCAGGAAGGCTGCTCTGAAATCTTCCACTGTGTCTTAATACCTGGCTATGAATTTGTATCCATCCTGGCTCTTATTTTGGAATCCAGGTAGTTTGCTGCTAAAGACGTCGCAGGAAAGAAAAAAAATGTCATTCAGGGAAATCAAGTGGTGGAAATGAGAGACTTTTGCATGCAGAATGCAAACATTTACACTCACTGATCTATCCAAATAGGCCATGAGATCACATTCCAGTGCGGAGACACAATTCGTTTTGTAAAAGTGGGGGGTTCCCAACCCCCGCCCAGCCGAGACACATCACCGTCCAGTGAGCAGGTGCCCACCACCAGGGTAGAGAGGGGGTTGGGAAGACAGGCAGCTGGTATTGGGATATATGTACCTTTACAAGGTTATGGTATATATCAGTGGTCAGGGAACAGGGGTAAATTACCCCAAATGGGGTAAAAATGAAATTTCTGGGGGTAATGGACAGATAGAAGTATGCCCCGCCCCCTTTTCCCTCATCCTTCCTTCATGACCAATGTTCTCTCTTCTGACCAATGGGAAGTTCCTCTCACGCTTGATGGATTTCCCTTGCTTCCAATAGGAAATTAGAAGCGGCAAGGTACTTGGCCCCCAATAGGCAGCGTTCCCCTCCCTTCCCAGGCGGCGAAGAAAGCCGTGGTTATGGATTCCGCTGCTGGTAGAGGGAGAAGGAAGCAACAGCAGAGAAAATGGCGGCCGTGGCTGCAACTGTGGCGGTGACGGGTGATGGGGGAGCCGGCGAGGCCAAGCCTATTCCAGGCAGCGAGGCCGGCGCAGACCCGCTCCCAGCTGGCACTCAGGCAGCCGTGGGGTCAGAGGTGCCCGACGCCAGGGAAGAGAACCAGCTCCGGGTGGGGAGGCCAAGGAGCTGCCGCCGCCACCGCCACCACCCAAAAGCCCAGCAGGGACGCGAGACGTGCAGGCGTGGGGGAGGCTCTGGTGAGCGGCTGAGGTGTGTGTATGTGTGTGTGTGTGTGTGTGTGTGTGCGCGCAGGAGGCAGGGATACAAAGAGAGGTGGGAGGCAGCACAGCACAGCCAGCCAGCCCCAATCTGAATTCATTATAGAGAGAAATCTTAACTCCAAGCACCTAAACCTGTTGTCAAAAAGGTAAGCTAGTTGTAACCCAGAAGGGTTGAATTCTATTCTCTCAAGGTCTGCAGGTGTACCCAAACTCTTTACAACTTCATATTTGCATAGCATTAATTAAGCTCATTAATTAATCAAATAAAAAGCGATGGGTTCCAATATGTAATTTTTTTTCTTTTGTTCTGGCGGGGGGGGGGGGTACGG
>JAJKFI010000044.1:3538344-3550292 GCA_029204185.1 Lerista edwardsae | reverse complement strand
GGGGGGGTACGTCAAGGGGGTAACGTTGACGTATCTAAATATATTTTGGGGTAAAAGGTAAAAAAGTTCCCTGACCCCTGGTATATATTCTGTGTGCTTAAAGGGGAAAACAGAGTCGATTAAAGCATTGCGGAATTCCCCTGTAAAACAAGCCTGTTTTTCTCTCTCACACACTTCTTGCTACTAGACTAAAAGAAGGACTCTGTAGGCACTTGGTAACTTTGCAACAGAAAACGTTCTTTACTCTTGTAACATACTCTGACTGGCTTCAATTAAACTTTAACTGGTTATATTTACAATTACTGTTTCAGGCTATCATATGCTGGCAATGTCTATATATGGTTACACTGCATTTCATATATAGCTACATTCATTTTCCTGACAGGATTTGTAGAGCTAGTATAAATTGCTCCCTTCTCCTACATGTCAGCAGACAAAAAGGCTCAGACTCAACTAACAACTTTGACAGTTAAACTGTCAAAACCAACCACACCCATCTGGGCATTCTAAACAAGAAGTTGTGTCTGACCAATCAAATAGCGGTGCTACCTTTTACCATATATACATGCAACACTGCCCCCTCTGGACAGCAAACGGAGTTGCCTATATATCCAACAGCTGGTCCCAAGATGGAGCCAAGCCAGGCCTAGCCTCCTGTTGTTCACAACACAAGCGTAATTGGAGGACGTCTAGTTGGAGCCACTTCAAGCACCTGCTATGCTGCAGGCTTTGGGGCTTGGTTAATTAGCATGACAGGAGGTGACCTGGATTGGGACCACAGGGGAGAAGGGGCTGAAACCTTTGCCCACTACCATAGAGCCCACTCCTTATAGCGCAGACTCAAGCCGTGCAGCCAGAATTGAGGACAAGGTCTTGGATGTTCCCTAATGGCCACATCTTGGCCTCACCCTCTCCCTGGGCTGGCATGCCTATCGGCCTGCCCACCCCCTTCCCAGTTATGCTTCCTGCCTGCCCCCTCTGCCCAGAAGCGCCCCACGCACAACTGAGTTAAACTGACGCAAGGGCGGCTCTCTGCCCGCACTCCCAGGCTGGCGCTACAGCTAGCATCAGCCTGGGAGCCTTAGCACAGATGCAGGGGTGCCGCTCGGCGTCCCCATGTCAGCACTATTGACATTGCGTCGACGCAACAATGTTGCACCAACACAATGGGGTGCATGGGATTGCGCCCTGAGCCACCCAATACATACAATAGGTTCTACTACCATCATCCCCTCTGGGGGTCCTCTTCCAACACAGCTCCATGGAAGATAATTGCCATCATGGCACTGAAGTAGGATCCTGTTCCAAATTGGATTGTTGTTTTCAAGGATAACAACCGACCACCCTGACATTTGACCACTTTCACAGCTAAGATTAGGATAGTTGTGTCATGGCTAACTAGGTGGTGCATAATTTTGCACTGAGCTTGTGGCATTTTATGCCGGCTCTGGATGAATTACTTTGAAGGGTTGACATTTAGCAAAATGGACGCTGGAGTCTCTAGAGATAAATTGGTCGTCATTAAAGAAGGAAAGGTCTTAAAAGTGCATCTGAGCAACCATCAGGTCTAATGGCTCTTTGTTCAAAAAGTAGAGACAGCGCACAAAGGATGCAGAAAGGTGTGAAAGTTAAGAAGAAGAGGAAAGCAAAGAGCAAGCTAATTTGGATCCAACTTGCGTTTCAAAGCTCAAGAACTAGCGGTTTAAATCTGTCTTTTTTTAAAAAAAAAATGGAGTCTTTGCATATAGAATTCTATGTGTGCAATTTGAAAAATAACTCATGATGCTGACTTGTTGCTCAAACCTGCTAGTTGGGAAATAATCATTTTGAATATGAGGCAAGCATTGCCACTCTGAAAGTTCTTTTCTGGCTCAAATTTTATTCCAGGGGATTAACAAATTGGCAACCCAATCCTGAGCTGCCTGGGTGTTGCGGTAGCCAACAGCTACTGCTGCATCCAGGAAGCTTCCAGGGTCTCCTCTGGAGAAGGGGACATTTGTCCCCTTCCCCTTTCCACCCCCCCCCCGGAGAAAGCTCTGCCTCCCGCAATGGGACTCCCGACTGTCTGATGACTGTTTTGATGGTGGAGAATTGAGCAGCCCCATGTCGGGCTGCCTGGTGGCTAACATCTGTGGTGGAGGTCACAACTGGTCCAACCCCCTGCTCCACATCTCCCCCCAGCCAGTTTTGTCTTCCCTGCCCACTCAGGAAGCACGCATCACTGGGGACCATAAAACTTACCTCTTGCTGATTCCATGTAGGTGCCTCTGGGAGACGGGGATGGTGCTAGGCCAGCGCGAATGGTAATGTCTTATTGCCTTACAGTACCTTAACAACAATAGTGAAGGTTGTACACTTTTACCACCTGCACTGTGGCAGATAGGATCAGGCCCTAAACTTTCCCACCAAAGTACCCACTTATCCTCTGTAACATAATGTTCTCATGTTGGTGCAGTGGGCTGTAGGAAGGTCTCCCCCCCCCATTTGCACCTGGGCATGGAGCTACAGTTGGGAAGTTCACATGGTGATTGGGGAAGAGATAAGAGACAAACTCTCTCCCATAAACTCTCCATCTCCACTGGGGTCAGCGCAGTGGTGTCATCTAAATGATTTAAGAACAGGTACTCACTTTTGATTGGCACGTGTCGGGACCCGCCCACCAGAAGTGACGTCATAAGCCAGAAGTGATGTCGTGGCAGGAAGTGACATGGAAAAAGCCCTTTTTGAGGCCTCAGATGATTTTAAACTGACCCAACAGTTGCAACAGTATTCCACAGCACCCCCAGAACATGTTAAGGAGGCCTGGCATCATGTTAAAACCCCAGAGCAACTCATTTTTCAGTGGCAAGGAAAGGAAAGGCTCCGCTCGCTGCCTGCCTGGCTCTGAGAACATGCAGGCAACTCAAACATGCAGGAAATTCAAACGTTGCAGAGGGCGGAGTCGACGAGTGGGTGGGCAAATGAGCGCGGCCAGCTGTAATACTAGGAACCGGTACTCGTGTACCCCCGCGTACCCCCTGCATGACATCACTGGGTCAGCGGCGGCATTCAGCTGGTACGCTGGGCGGGACTTACCTTTGAGCGGCAGTCTGCCCATTGCATCACGGCGCGTTCTGCCGCTTTCCCGCCTGCCCCGGGAAAATTGGGTACATTTTCCAAGCTTTGAAGAAAATAGACTGGTTTTTTAAGCCAGATTCCCAGTTTGACTGAAACCTGGCCACATCAATACTGGATCTGGATGTTCTGGGCACGGATAACTAATGGGCATGGATCACGGTGAATCCCTGGGCGGATGCCAAATAATTATAGATTATATTTTATATAATTATATAAAAATGATAAATGGCAAAAAGGACAATTCACGATAAGTCACTTTCATGAGAAATGGGCACCTTTTGTCTATTCTTGGAAGACGGGCAGTTTATAGCAAATGGAAACTAACTTAATTTATAAGGAACTCATTGATTATATTTTATATAAAAAAATCCCATTTAGATTTGTGGAGAAGTGTCTTTACTGTCAGCATTAGTCAAAAACCACAAGGTCAGTTTTAGTACTGTACATAATCATGTATAAGTTGAAAAAACTATGCCTAAAATTGACTAGAAAAACCTGGCCCCGACTTATATTCAGAGGAACACTGTAAATACCTTAAAGTCACATGCTGGGTGGATGGCCGAGCTGTTCCAGGGAGCTGCTTGTAAGCCAGGGAGCTGCAGAGCCTTCTGAGCATGCTCAGAAGCAGCTGAGGAAAATGGAGTCCTATGGAAAATTAAACTGAGCCACTGTGTGTGTTTACTTGTGAGTAGGTAGCTGTGCCATAGTGCATTGGAAAGGGCAGGCTGAGAGGAATGCAATGCTGCCAGAATGGTCCAGATCCGATGAGCGTAGGCCCCCAAAACACTCGAGAAGAAGTCCCTTCCTCTAAGCTGAGAAGTATTGAAATGGAGTTGAAAGTGAAACGGAGCTACAGGGTTGCTTTTACTTGTGAGTAAGCAAGTGATTACTGCAGCATGTGAGCTGAATTCAGCAGGGCTCTTCAACCCCTACATGTGAGGATTGTGCATTCACTTGCAAAAGGTAAATGGGCTGCTTGGAAAACTTTCAGGATGAGACTTTCAGACCATGTGCTCTCTTTTGTTCCAGACAGCTGTGCTGCTGAGGTACTGTGCAAAGTATTTGGGGGGGGCAGCTCTTTTATTACTCCCCAGTATTATTCCCAAGCAGGTATGCTTCTCTTCTCTCAAGGCATATAGGAGAATCTGAGGGAAGAGAAGGCAAAACACACACACTGTTCCCTGCCTCTTCCTTGCAAGAACATAACAAATCAACTTAGGAGGAGGGCGTAATTGTTATGGAAATTGCAGAAGGTTACCCCAAGGAAAGGGAACGTGGTGGCGCAGCGGGTTAAACCACTGCTGCTGGGCTTTCCGACTGGAAGGTTGGGAGTTCAAGACTGCGCGACAGAGTGAGCTCCCATTGCTTGTCCCGGCTCCTGCCAACCTAGCAGTTCGAAAGCACCTAAATGCAAGTAGATAAATAGGGACCACTTCGGTGGGAAGGTAACAGTATTCCGTGCGCTATGGCGTATAGTAATGCTGGCCACATGACCTCGGAAGCTTGTCCTCGGACAAAACGCTGGCTCTACAAGCTTTGAAACGGAGATGAGCACCGCCCCCTATAGTCGGTCACGACTACACCATTCGGTCCTGGGCAGCGATGGGATCCGCACACTGAGAAGGAGAACTCTGGGCGGGACTTATGCAGGACTTCCACGTGATTGGCTACCCGTCTGCAGCGTTCCGCGGCTGCCCTGGCCTTGGGGGGACTGCCCCCGGTTGGCGTGCCCCACCGCTGCTTGCCCAGGCACCCAGCGCGCCCCCATCCGTCCTCCGTGGTGAGCAGGAGCCCCCCCCCCAGGCCAGGGCAGCTGCGGAACGCTGCGGACGGGCTGCCAAACATGTGTAAGTCCCGCCCAGCGTTCCCCTTCTCAATTTGCAGATCCCATCGCTGGTCGTGGGGAAACCTTTACCTTTTTACCCCAAGGAAATAGGGAATGATATCAGCAGTGGCCCCTTGTCTATCAACCAGGAATTACGGGGTTAACCCTGAGCCTTTGCCTGCAACTAGTTCACAACTGCAGCCAGTTGGGGATAACATGGTCCCTAGGCAAAAAAGGAGCTCCTAGGAGGTGCAGTGATGTGGGTTCAGAGAGGTGGAAAAGGGTTGTAGACAGATGGGGGATAGATGAGGCTGTTGGGATTGTGGTTGGAACTAAGGTTACCCTGGAGACTGTGGGGAATTGTTGTGTGGCTGCCATGCCCCTGAAGTCACCAACTGGAGGAGGAAGGAAGACCTTTGTGACTGAGCAGGTCAAGATGACTGCATTTTGCCTTCTTATGGGTGGTGAGGTTTAGTGATGCCTTGTGTAAAACTAAGGTGGTTTTGGATGAAAGGAAGGAAACTAATTAGCCTACTGTGAACATAAGATTGCAGAGAGAGAATTTGGCACAACAGCTATCCCAGCAGAAGCCAGCTCAAGCCTGTAAAGGGCTCCGCAAGCAGGTAAACTGAGCTCAACAGGGTGTCATGCATTCCTCTAGTCCAGGCAGATATGCTTAATCAGTTCTAGCCTTGAACAGTTTTTGTGTGTGCCTTATTTCATTATTCCAGAATGCCTCCCCCCTTGTCTCCCTCCTGTTTAATGGCATCCCTTCTGGTCCCCATAGGCTGTCATTTTCAAAAGTGGGTCCCAGTGCTAAAAGGTTTAATAGTTGCCTGTTATGATGCTATTTTATTTTGTTTTCCCCTGCACTTTAATGAATAGGCAGACTGTGCAGTTCTTAGGTAACAATTACTGGTAGATCATTTGTCAGAATCTGGTGTTGGGTAAAATCAGACAAAATTATCTAATCCAAAGAATTGCAGATACCCCTAAGTTTCCCCCTCGACTTATCCACGGGGCATGGCAAATCCCATGATTTTTGGCTTAAAACTTACCCTCAACTTATCCATGAGATCGACTTATACTCGAGTATGTATGGTGTGTCCTTATGAGCTGTTTGTCCAGATAACTTGGGAAATATTCAAAAATATTCCAAATATTCAGAAAGGAGAGGGGATAAAGACCCTATCTTTCTAAATTTTTGACTTCAACCAAGAAGATTAGAGACTTTAAAAGGAGGATAAAAACAATAGTCTCAGAATCTCAGATCTTATGAGAGTTCACAGGTTCTCTTTAAAATAGTGATACTGGCACCATTCCATCAGGTCAAAGTGATATATGTACAACTCTTGTTCATTTCATAGGAGCCTTATGGGGGGGGGGCAGATTCTACCTTCCAAAGTTGGAAGTCATGTCTCGACTCTGCTAAACAATCTTCCCTCAAGTTTGCAAAAGGCTGTCCTTTCCAAGGGTTCTGGGCCGAGTTCAAAATCTGTGACTTCATCCTTTAGCAGCAGCTGGGAGCCTGGACAGTATCAAGGTCTATACTACCTTGCACAGATGACCAAATTTTAATCTGAGGCACTGGCAGTGTTTTGTGAGCGAGAAAGGCCAAAGAAGTCATTCGGGCCGCGTTGATCCCTGTTCTAATTCCCTCACTTCAGATTACTCCAGAGAGTGGCTTTGACCCTGGATAACGTATCTATCACTCGACTGACTACCAAGAGAGTATCTTGTTCTGCAGACAAATTACGCTGTAGTGTGAAAAGCACTCAATCCCCCCACACGCTCCTGCCTCAATAAAGCCGCTGTGTCAAGGGCTAAATCTCCAATATACCAGAGTTCTTAGCTGGCCTGCTGTATGATATAATATGCATGAAGGTCAAGGGAAAAAGCTGTCACCTCAGATGTGTGTTTTTCACAGAGTTATCTTTACGGTCGAGAGGAAATTTCACTGATGTCAACCTTACTGAACAGAGGAAAAATAGCATGAGAAAATGGGAATAAGCCGCACAAAAATTAGACAATGGCCATCCGTGCATTCCGCATACAGATCTCGGAGCCGCGCACCATTTCAGATTTTTCAACTAGTCTCATTTGAGATGCATTTTCCTCTTTAAACAGCATTAAGAAGTAGAAATTAGCTTTATAAATATAAATCAGTTAAGTGCAATGCAATATTTATACCCGGGAATCTGATGCTTTTAGTTCCCCTTGGGAGCTCATTTGAAAGGGAAATGAGGAAAAGTTGTTTCTTAATGACATTGGAAAACAAATGGGAGGCAGTTTTGGCAGATTGATCATCTGATGTTGTTGGGTAAAGAAAACGAGGAGCACCCCAATCTCAAAGCTGTGCAAGGATATCCCCCCCTTACACCCCCCCCTTTCGTTCATGACAAACGTGAAGGTAATGCTGGACCCCACCTAGTCCCTAGGTGTCCTGGCGATTGCTGCGTGTGTGCCCAGCTTTGGATTTTGCCAGCTGCTCCTCTTTCTGTCTCAAGCAGACCTGCAGTAGCATCGCTGCAGAGCTGTGTAAATATTGCAGGCGCAGCAACACTCCATGGAAGTGGAAGCCCCTCCCACTTGCCATCCGACCCATTCTGGGCAGTGACGGCTAAATTTCAAATGATGAGTTTATAAATATCAGGTCCTCCTCCCCAACCTGGTCACCACTGGGAGTGCTGCCCCCAGACGGGTGCCCTGCCTGAAAAAAATAGAGACTCTGACGATCATTCAAGATGGTGTCTGCTGGTTTTCCGCTTCTTTAGTGAAAGTATTTAGTGCTCATTCCAATAATGAATGATTCACTGGGATCTTTTGCATTAATAACACTCACCTGTCATATTGATTAGTGCAACTCAGATTCATGACCTAAATACAAATCCCTCACAGTTTCCAATTCGTTGGGCTGCACCACTCGCTAAAAACCTTTCAAAGATCATTATAAAAAATCTGTTCACCACTGATGAGCTGACCTTCTGTCAGTGGCCTTCCATAGCACCAGCTCTGCAATACTAAGGGTGCAATCCTAACCTGGAGTTAGGCCAGCACAGTTAGACCAGCAAAGTTTGGCCAGCACAAGGGAAATCATAAAGTATGTTTGGACCACTCTCGGAGGCGGAGAGGCCAGCACACAGATGTGCACCATCCTCCCTGACTCTGAGGGCACAATCCTAACCTGGAGTTAGGCTGGCACAGTTAGACCAGCCAAGTTTGGCCTGTACAAGGGCCACCATAAAGTACGTTTGGACCACTCTCGGAGTCAGGGAGGATGGCTCACGTCTGTGTGCTGGCCTCTCTGACTCTGAGAATGGTCCAAACATACTTTACGGTGTCCCTTGTGCTGGCCCAACCTTGCTGGCCTAACTGTGCCAGCCTCAGTCTTGGTTAGGATTGCACTCTGAGAGTGATCCAACGGTGTGTTACAGTGGCCCTTGTGCTGGCCAAACTTTGCTGGCCTGTCCTGGCCTAACTCCAGGTTAGGAGCACACTCTAACTTACATGGATATGCACAGCTCTCCAGATCTGGAATCACTCCTCCTGGGCAGGGGCGAATCTGCTTGAAATGGGGCCCATGGCGCCCAATGAAAAGGTGCCCCAGGGGCACGCACGTCATGACGTCGCGCCCCACCCCCTCTAAGGAGTGCATTCTGTTCACTCCCACCGGCCCTTTAAGGCCACCGGGAGCGAACAGAATGCGGCCGGGGCGCTGCGTTCTGTTCGCTCCAGCGGGCCTTAAAGGGCCGGCAGGAGCCAACAGAATGCATTCTGTTCACTCCAGCCGGCTCTTTAAGGCCGGCGGGAGCGAACAGAACGCGGTGCCGCCCAGCGCCCACGCCTTAAGAAGCGGGAGGGGGTGCAGGCCGGCAGCGCGTTCTCCGTGCACCAGCTGGCCTTAAAGAGCCAGCCGGAGCGCGGAGAATGCCGCACGGCGCCCCGTTCCCTATTCTAAGAGGCGGGAGGGGGCGCCGGGCAGCAGCGCGTTCTCCTTGCTCCGGCTGGCTCTTTAAGGCCAGCCAGAGCGAGGAGAACGCGGCGCAGGGCCTGGGCAGGCTGCGGGCACCATTTTGGGGGCGGGGTGCGCCATGGTTACGGCGCCCCCCTCCCAAGATGGCACCCAGGGCTCGTGCCCCCCTTGCCCCCCCTAGATCCACCACTGCTCCTGGGTTTTCAGGAGGGCACAGACAGAGGGTGCATGTGTCGTTCAGAACAGGGTGAAGGAGTTGGGCTTGTTGCATTTGGAGAGCAAACAGTTTAGAGGTGATGTGGCAAATATCTACAAACTAGCTTTTCTGTACCCGGCTTCGCTCGGGTGTTTATATGTGCCATCCCCGACCCCCAGCTACTCACCAGGCATACAGATGGCCCATTTATATGTCCCATCCCTGCTCCCCCTCACATGTGTGCCCAGGTGTTTATATGTCCCATCCCTGACCCCCCACTCACATGTGTGCCCGGGTGTTGATATGTCCCATCCCTGACCCCACCCCCACTCACATGTGTGCCCGGGGGTTGATATGTCCCATCCCTGACCCCACCCCCACTCACATGTGTGCCCGGGTGTTTATATGTCCCATCCCTGACCCCCCCCTCACATGTGTGCCCGGGTCTTGATATGTCCCATCCCTGCTGCTCTACTGTTTCTGTTGCTCTAGGTGTAGTAGCCCTCTGTTTCATATCCTGTAGTTGTTTGTGACGCTGCTGTACTGTTTGTGTTGCTCTAGATGTAGCAGCTCTGTCTCTTTTATCGTGGAGTCTTGTCACGCTGCTGTACTGTTTCTGTTGCTCTAGATGTAGCAGCTCTGTGACGTAGCGTTGCAAGTTTCCCCCCCCCCCTCAGGTGTTTCCTGTGTACGCTGTTGTTTCATCTTTGTAGCCTTTGGTTGCACCTGCCCAATTGCCTTACATTACACAGTGAAAGTAAACTTTCAGAGAGAAAGTAAACTTTCAACAGCCACAGCACCTTGTGCCAACTGTCCACTGCCAAGCAGGGACCGCCCACATGTCCACAGAACACATTGTATCGGTTTGCCTGCGTGAAACCTGTTTGCTGCTGTTTGTCTTCAACTGTCAAGAGTTCAGTTGCTGCCTGAAGATTCCGCATGTCATTTGCATGTACTTAGCATCTCATCATGACATCACCAGAGCCTCGGAATGTTCGGCTCAGCCCATAGCCGTCCATAGAGAACCACAAATTCGCTTGTACCCGCGCCCGTGGGGGCGCGATCCGTTCCAAAACCGCGCAGCGATGGTTTCGGGGGGCCAAGGCACCCGCGTGCCGAGTTTGGCGCGAATCGGTCCAGGCGTTGCGGAGCCTATGTGGAACAAACATACATACACACATACATACACACATACATACGCTCTTCTTTATATATATAGATATCTATCATGCGAAAGATGGAGGAGCTTGGTTTAAATTGCTATGGGGTGAGGAGGATAAGGACAACCAAGTTTAAATTGCTTGGGAGATTTCAATTAAACTTTAGGAAGAACATTCTGATGGTAGGAACCTTCAGCAGTGAAATAGTTGGTCTGGGAAGGTAGCAGACTCTCCTTCACTAGAGGTCTTTAAGCAGAGGCTGGATAGGCATCTATCAGGGACATTGCAGTTGCAGATTGCCTGCGTTCGCAGGAGGTTGGGACATCAGAGTGGCAAGATGAGCTCTGCATAACCTGTGCTGCTAAACTGGTTACAAAAGCATAGCCAGTAGGGGGCAGCATGGTAAGTACAGCAGGTGCCACAATGTGCTGGGTAAGCAGCCCCTCCCACTCACCATTGGAGCTATTTGGGGCAACACACAGGTCTGTGCATTTATTTATTTGACAAATTTCCCTTTCCCATGCCGAAGCAAATGCCCAAGGCGGCTTACATGGGCAGGCTAGTCTAAACCACCATTTTTTCAATGAGGTTTTTACAAATATACAAATATTACACATCTACAGTATTCTTGTGATCCGCCAATCCTCAGTCCCAGATGTAGCCTTCTCAGTGTGGTTCTCTCCTTTGGCTGCCTGCCATCAAGCCTCAGCAGGCAATCGCAAGTCAAGCCTGGACAGGTCCTCAAGGCTGTACTCCGTTCTTTTGCCGGCTGGCCACCTCACACACTCCCCCACAATTCTCACTTACGGTGAGTAATCAGCTCCACAGTGACTCTGTTCTGCCACCACAGGTACTGCAGCTTGTCACAGCCTGGCATCCGTCTCCCATCCCAAAACAAACCGCAGATTCTCCTGCTTAGCTTCAGGCAGTACCAGCAGCTCAACCATCAGTCCACACCAGTGGCGTTTCTACAGGGATGGCAAAGCTCTAAGTTTTGCAAGAAGCCTTACCTTGCAGTGGAAATCACTCCTCTTCTGCACTGTTTTAGCCAATCCTCACAGGGAAAAGCAACATCTTGGCGTTGCTTACTGGCTACAGCAGCAAGGGAGAGGAGGGGTTTACATGACAGGGTAAGGCTTCTTGCAACACTTAGAGCTTTGCCATCCCTGTAGAAATGCCTCTGGTCCACACCTCCTGCCCTGTCCACCACCACATTGCTGTCACTGCCCCAAATGGCTCTAATGGTAAGGTGGAAGAGCTTCTTGCACAATGCATTGTGGCCCCTGCTGTTCTTACCGCACCGCCTCTCCTCTGACTATGCTACTGGCTGGTTGCCTGCCTCACTACGGTATTGTCAACTAACTGAGTATCCTGAGAGGTTTTCTAGGGCATATTCATGTCGAAAGTCTTGCAGTAATCAAGTGGTGCTGGAATAGTCCTATGTGCGGAATTATGTCTTACGTATGGATGAGAAAACTGTTCAGTTAGATGTTGCTGTATTGCTAATGAATTGCCATAATAATGAATAAGCATGATGGAAATCTGTGATCTTTTTCAGCTTCTCGCCTCCTTAGCAGCTGAATCTGTTTTTCACAAATTATTCTGATCTTCTGACATTATTGCTCCAAATACACACACACACACACACACACACACACACACACACACACACACACA
>JAJKFI010000044.1:3511199-3526932 GCA_029204185.1 Lerista edwardsae | reverse complement strand
TGTGTGTGTGTGTGTGTGTGTGTGTGTGAGAGAGAGAGAGAGAGAGAGAGAGAGAGAGAGAGAGTTGCAACCCACAGTGAAATCCTCCCCGCGACATCGCGTCTGTTTAGCAGGCACAGATCTGAGTAGTGCATTGGGGAGGCTGGAACCTCCCCAACGGCAAGGGAGCCTCCACTATACTGCATTGCTTGGCTTCACTACGTGCATGACCCTCAGCTCGGCGCAGCTGGAGAATGCTCCCCTCCCTGATTCTTGGGCATACCCTCGAAGATAAGGGAAAGGCTGTCTGGAGCGGAACGGGTGCACAAGCCCAAGATAAGACAATGGCCTTGGAGGGAGCAGCACAATGGGGAGTATCTCTGTGCTAGCCAGCAGGCAATTGTAATCCTATGTGCATAGTTGTAAAGGTATGTGTACGTAATACTTTCTGCTACTGAAGCTAATAAAAGCTGGGCTGGGACAAGACAGTCTCAGACAGAGACAGAGAGAGAGACAGAAACCTTTCAGACCAAGCTTGTTGTCCATGTGAATTCTTCATCTCAAGATCCCTTCATCTCTTTGAGATCCCTACAGCTGGCCAGCCTTGCCAATCCAGCGCAGTGTAGGATTGCACTCCCAATCGTGTGCATTCCACTGTAGCGGGGCAACAAACGAACTGCGAGCCCAGTCGTAAACTGCGCTGGATTAGCGAGGCCGGTGGGCCTGCGCCAAATCCAAAGCAGCTTCAGTGCGTCGGTGAGCCTTGCCATGACAAGGACCTGTTCCCACCCTTGCCCCAGATGAGGCTCCAAGCCCCCCCCCCATTGGTTTCCTCAGATCTGAGCCTGCTGTATAGGGGCCGTGCAGGCTGGGGAAGGAGGCTTGGATGTGGCCTACCGGCCACATCCCGTCTCTACCCCCTCCCTGGGCCGTTACGCCCACCAGCCCCACCTAGTTCCTCACTGTCTCCCGCCATCCCCGCTCCTTGGACGGTTTGCAAAGCCCCACCCTCAGGGACAATATCACAACATCCTCCCTGAGGAGCCTTCACAGAAGCCGAGATGAGGCACAGCTCTGGACTCAACCAGAACAAGTTTTTGGTTGCGTTCGGAGACTGTGTGACCTGGAAGTGTTCTATCACTTCTGGGTCACTGGGCTCCATGATACTGTGTGCCTCACTGCCACAAAATGTCACGTCACATCACTAAACTATACATATATGGCAGTGGTGAAATTCAGCCAGTTCTCACCAGTTCTGCAGAACCGGTTGCTAATTTTAGGTTGGGAGAGGGAAGAAAGGCAGCGGATGGCCCTGAAGGCCGCCCTGAAGGACATAGAACCGGTTGTTAATTTATTTGAATCCCACCACTGATATATGGGGACACAAATGACTGGGACACAAAAAGAAGGGACGCAAGTGTCCAATATCAGGAAGCGTTCGACCGGAACACAGTTGTCCAGAGCACAAAAGTACAGACACAGCATAGTGAAATAATTCAAGTAGGGCCACCATTGACATAGCCTAAGGACAGAGAAGGCCTGTGGAAGTGTCCTTCCTTCCCAAGTTGGGCAGAGAGTTGTAGGGGGCATAAATGATAGCAGTTGGTGCTGTTTCTCTCTGCGCCTATTGGTGTGAAGATAGCAAAAGAGGTCATTAGAAACTGTCACCGCACCTCAAAAACGACATAGTGGAGTTGGAAAAGGTGCAGAAGAGAGCGACGAAAATGATTACGGGGCTGGGGCACCTCCCTTATGAAGAAAGATTGCAGTGTTTGCGGCTCTTCAGCCTAGAAAAAAGGCACCTGAGGGGGGGACATAATTGAGACATACAAAATAATGCACAGAAGGGATAGAGTCGACAGAGGGATGTTATTTTCCCTCTCTCAAAACACCAGAACCAGGGGACATCTGCTAAAACTGAGGGTTGGGAGAGTTAAAACAGAAAAAGGAAGTACTTTTTTACCCAGCAGGTAGTTATCTGTGGAACTCTTTGCCACAGGAGGTGGTGATGGCATCTGGTCTGGATGCCTTTAAGAGGGGATTGGACGGATTTCTGGAGGAAAAGTCCATTGTGGGCTATAGGCAATGATGGGTTGTAACCTTCTTACATTAGTAGTAGGCTACTTCAGAGTACTGAGTGCAAGGGAGTGGTAACAGGATGCAAGCATCTTGTTGTCTCATGCCTCCCTGGGGCACCTAGTGGGGCTGATGTGAGATACAGGAAGCTGGACTAGATGGGCCTTTGGCCTGACCCAGCAGGGCTCTTCTTCTGTTCTTATGTTCTTATGATTGTTATGTACAGACAGCTTGGCTTCCATTCTGCCTGGGTGATGGCAGAGTCCTGCAACAAAGCTTTCTTTGTTGTAGCACCCAGCCTGTGCAATTCTGTTGTAGCTGCCCCCTCCTTGCTGATGTTTGGAAGAGATGTGAAAACATTTCTGTTTTGCCAAGGCTTCAGTTGATTTACCTTTTCCTGCTCTGTGTGTGTTTGTGTTGGCTCTTGACGATTATATTGGCTGCTCTCCCTGCTCATTTGGATTGCTATCATTGGATGGGTTGCTGGCAGTTCTACGGTTTGGATCTTGTAAAGTTTTGAGGATTTATATGGAGTTTGTGTTATATTGTAAACTACCTTGAGCTTTCCTTTAAGGCCAGGAAGGGTGGAATAATTTTTTTTAAAAAAATCAATACAATCATATCTAGGATCAATACAATCAGTCTAGAAAAAAGGCGCCTAAAGGGCAACATGATTGAGATGTACAGAATTCTGCATGGGGTGGATAGAGCGAGGTTCTTTTCCCTCTCTCACAACACCAGAACCAGGGGACATCCACGAAAATTGAGTGTTGGGAGTGTTGGGAGAGTTAGAACATATGAAAGGGAATACTTCTTTACCCAGTGGGTCATTAATTTATGGAACTCCTTGCCACAGGAAGTAGTGATGGCGTCTAGCCTAGGTACCTTTAAATTGGACATACACTATAGGCAGCGATGGGTATGTGCAACCTTCTGGTTTTAGATGTAGGATATCTCAGGCCAGGTGCTAGGGAGAGGCAGCAGGATGTAGGCATCTTGTAGTGTGGTCCCTGAGGCATTTGGTGGGCCACTGCAAGATACAGAAAGCTGGACTAGATGCGTCTTTGGCCTGATCCAGTGGGGATTGTCTTATGTTCTTATATGAACTGCATATTATGAGAAATGATTACGATCAACTGAGTTGTGCTATTCCATTTGAAACTGTTCCCAGTGTCAGAGTCAAGCGAACAAAACTCCAAAAAGTTGGAAGACAGATCAATGATGATGAATATCTGTTCTGTCCTCGATAACTTTGCTAAAGTTGCTATAATGGTCTCAGCTCAATAAGGACAGTTCTTCGGTGTACTTGTTAGCCTGACATATTTCAGCTATAAAGTTATCAAAGGACTTGAGGACAGGGCTACTATTACACTTCTTATCTTGCCAATAGTACAGCCACTGTTTTTACAGTGAAAAATGACAACACTTCCTCTTTGTATCCACCCTACAGAAATTGCCCAGTTTGGCAGAAAAATTTCATTACCGGTGCAGCAACTTCACCTGCCATCAGTGCTGCTCTCTGTCTGCCAAAACTCAGAAGTGAGAATAAATGGATAATGATTTGTCTTTCCCCTGTTTTTCCTGCAAAACTGAAAAAAAAACCTTCAAGTTTGCTTTCAGCAAATTGATTTTGCAAACGTGTTTGATTAAATCCTGGATTTACAGGAGAGAAAAGGGAGAAGTAGCAACACTTTTACAAACACTAATCAAATCTAAGCCTCTTACGGGCTTTCAAAATGCTGACTGGTGAGGATTGCCGAACTTGGATGCCAAATTTGGATGATGATAATATTTATTACTAAATCTAGCATTTATATAGCACTTAATAATCTTTCTAAGAATCCTTTGAGGTAGGCCAGGATGACTCCACCCATATGGGAAATGTTGGGCAGGAGTTGGAGAAAGGGAGGGTGCAATCCGACCCTGTGCTGGGATAGGCAGGCTGGTTAGGATATGGACCAATGGCTGTGTCCTGTCCCCGCCCCCAATCTGCCCAGGGCACCGCCCCATTTTGTCCCCACCCATCTCCGGCACCCCCTTGGTGCGGCTTTGCTAACTGGGCAAGAGGCACTTTTTCAAGTGGTGTTTCTCTTATGTTTAGCAGGGGGAGGGCAATTGTCCCCCTTCACCCCTGCACAGTATCTTTTCTAGTGGCTGTTGCTGGTGGTGTTCTGCATTGTTTTAGGTTGTGAGCCCTTTTGGGACAGGGAGCCATTTAACTTTAATGTTATTATTTGCCTGTAAACCGCTTTGTGAACTTTGTGTTGAATAGCGGTATATACATATTTTGATTGATTGATTGATTGATTGATTGATTGATTGATTGATTGATTGATGTGCCAGAACTAAACCGGCACATGTCCAGCACAGCTGATGGGCACAGTGATGCACATGTGCTGGCACTGCTGCTTGCACCAGCCTGGCGACCAAGCCCGTGGCGCAGACATGCCTTACAGCACGTTTGCAAAGGTGCTGGTCCAGCGCAAGAGAGCTGCGCCGGCACAACACCGGGTTAGGCTGCTCTCTAAGAGTCTAAAACCCCAAACCTACCCCTTGCCACTAGTGCCAATGCAGCCTTCCATTCAGGTGTGTGATACGTGCTATTGCTGGAGGGGTGGGAATCATAAGGCAAACTGGGTCTCCTTGGATATATACCACCTATTTTGGTGGCATATGTCCGAAAAGAGAAAAGGGGGCAGGGAGGTTTGCAAAAGAGGGGATAAGGTCCTTTGTGTCAGATCACCAGATCCACCCGTCACCTTCTTCCCGACCCAGCGACAGGATCTACAAACAACCTGGGGGAATGCTGGGCGGGACTTACATGGGGCTTCCGCGTGATTGGCTGCCCGTCCGCAGCGTTCTGCAGCTGTCCTGGCCTGGGGGGGGCTGCCCCCGGTTAGTGCGCCCCACCGCTGCTCGCCCAGGCACCCGGCGCGACCCTCACCCATCTTCCACAGCAAGCAGGAGCCCCCCGAGGCCAGGGCAGCTGCGGATCGCCGCGGACGGGCTGCCAATCACCCGGATGTCCCGCCTACGTCCTGCCCAGCATTCCCCCAGGTCGTTTATAGATCCCGTCGCTGTCCCGACCCCTTGTTCCTACCCCTTCCCCGTTCAGAAATGACTGCATTCCTCCCACCACCCACCCCCAATACGAATTCACCAGTGCCAGCAGACTCTCCACCGACACGTTTGCGACCTCATTGTACTCACCAGTGGAAGGTCACATCCGCTGGCGCCATTGTGCTTCCCACTAGCAGACAGGATTGGGCTGCATGAGTCCTAGAAATTCTTGCAAAATGCTCTTAGGGCCCATTCCTATTGGGGTGCTGTGACACCACACAGGTCATTGCCACTGGGTAAATCAGACGGTGGGATTTTGAGCCCCTTTTTGACCTGATATTTTCCTCTTCTAAGAACCAGGTCTCATTCTGCAGATGGAAGTTGTCATAACTTTAGAGGCTTTTAAAAAATTCAGAGGTCAGACAAATCAATGTTCCTGGTGGGGTGATGCACACACTTATCTCACCCCGGTTACGGATGTGACTGCACTCTGGAGAGGCTTGGAAAACTGGAGATTCATGAAATAGCGGCACTATTTTGCCCAGGCAGGTGGCACTGTTGCCTCGCTTCCTGTTTTGGGGAGCGAAGGGAACTGGAGGCATGAAAGGGTGGGTGGCCCCACCCACTGCGCCCTCCCCTGCAACTGGAACCTACTGCCCCCACATTGCCTTGCGGCACCCTTTATACAGTGGTTTCATCTAAATGATTTAAGAACAGGTACTCACTTTTGATTGGCACGTGTCGGGACCCGCCCACCGGAAGTGACGTCATAAGCCAGAAGTGATGTCGTGGCAGGAAGTGACATGAAAAAAGCCCTTTTTGAGGCCTCAGATGATTTTAAACTGACCCAACAGTTGCAACAGTATTCCACAGCACCCCCAGAACATGTTAAGGAGGCCTGACATCATGTTAAAACCCCAGAGCAACTCATTTTTCAGTGGCAAGAAAAGGAAAGGCTCCACTCGCTGCCTGCCTGTCTGCCTGGCTCTGAGAACATGCAGGCAACTCAAACATGCAGGAAATTCAAACATTACAGAGGGCGGAGTCGACGAGTGGGCGGGTGAATGGGCGGGGCCGGCTGTAATCCTAGAAACCGGTACTCGCGTACCCCCGCGTACCCCCTGCATGACATCACTGCCTTTATATGCCTTTGATATGCCAACACACATGGCTGGTCAGTCCGGCTGGGCTTGGTCGCTAACAGGTTGTACAGATCTGAAGAACACACTGCAGCCTAGCCAGACGTCTATGTAATATAGTTTGTGTTACCTTGGTAGAAACATACCAGGAGTTCTTCCATGGGCCAATCAGTATGCATAAGACGCAAACCCCGGAATGGATTGATTGTCTACATCACGGCAAGCAAGAGGAAGTGGAGCAAGAACAACTTAAATCCTTGCGCATGGGGCTTGGTTGTGCTGCGACAGCTTGAAATTAAACATGCAAGGTCCTGTGATTGGACTCCAACGGCCAGAGTTTGTATTCCATCGAAGCAGCCCGATTTTAGCATGCAGCTCTTCAACACTGCTGCAAAATGGAACGATAAGTGTTTGAATCAGAGATGGTCAAAGTGAAGCCACCGTCAGGAATGAGATGGCAGTTCTGAATCTATGGCAGTAATTGAAATGAAAGGAGCGGGGGTAGGGAGGGAAAATAAGAAACCTGTAAAATATTCCAATCTTCAGATGACTGTTGGAATCACCACATTCCCTAAGACAGCAATGGAATCATGCGGTTTGTTTGTGCAAACGTCACTAGCAGATTGTACGTGCATTTATGTGCGCAAGCACTTATGTGCTGCACAACACCAAGACATCATCTGGGACATTGCAGGCTGAACAATTATTTACAACATCGTGACCTTGACCGTCAGTGCATGAATGCAGCGAGCAGAGAGAGATTCCATCATGAGGCTAACTAGGCAAAGCTTCAATGGCTTTGATGCATCACAGAGCAGCGCTGAACATAACAGTGACAATTTTAAAGAAAATAACACCCCACATTGAAATGGGGCACCAGCAAATTAAGAAGACACTGTAGGTTTCATGGTGTTGATCAAGCCCTCTAAAATATTTTTGGTGCTTTGGGATGGGACGTGGAGAAGGTTGAGAGTCACTCATGCTCAGCAGCATAGCCGGAAGGGGGGCAATAAGTACGCCAGTTGCCGCAATGTGCTATGTAAGCAGCCCTTGCCACTCTCTGCCAGAGCCATTCTGGGTGCTTGAGTGTTTGTGCATTGCCCAGAATGGCTCCAACGGTGAATGGCAGGGGCCCTTTACACCGCATATTGTGGTGCCTGCCATACTGATAGATAGATAGATAGATAGATAGATAGATAGATAGATAGATAGATAGATAGATAGATAGATAGATAGATAGATCCTTTATTGGCATTCACAGCATATTAATACATACGCAGACATATCATAAATGCAAAATGCATCCAAGCCAATACAATCAGCAATCTTAAATGCCAATTATCTAATAACAAAATACCTGATAACAAGCCTAATGCAGGTTCAATTTTCTGTCCCATTTCCCAGGAATTCACTACCACAAAGGCAGCACAGTACTAAAATGGGAACAATACAGAGAAGATTAGCGTGGCCTCTGCACTTGCCAGGTTTACCGCTACGCCCCTCGGCTGTGCTTCGATTCTTCATTCTGTTGTAGTGTCAGAAAACAAAGAAGACACAAGAGGGGCAAAATCCTCTTCGGGGGGGGGGATGACAAATTGTGTCCTGTATGCAAGATACTTGAAAGAAAGGTATATTTTACATTACATGTCCCATCCTAAATACAGACAGTAAGCCAGTGATGTCATTCAGGGGGAACGGACCAGAACGGGCGTTCCGGATCCTAATGGGCTCCGTGGCTGCTACTGGGTTTTTTTTGGTTTTTTGTCCCAACATTTGAATTTGAACTCAAAAGTGAGTTCCTGTTCCTAAATCATTTGAATGACACCACTGCAGTAAGCCCATGGGAAACAGCTCTTCATTGCTATTGATTGCTAACAAGACTAGGTGACTTTGTGGGTTCCTTCCTACACTATGATTCTATGATGATATAGGGGAAAAGTCAAATTTTCACAGGATCCAGGAATGGGGGGACAGCTGGGGGCTCAGATACTGGTCTACAAGAGTTGCTCTCTTTTCCCCCCTCAAGTGTTGCATCACATCCAAAATTACTGCATAAGTCAGTGGTTCTCAAATTTTTCAGACCAGGACCCACTTTTTAGAACGGCCTCCTGTCAGAACCCACCAGAAGTCATGTCATTAACCTGGAAGTGATGTCATATCCAAGCAGGAAGTGCTGTCATTGTGAAGTAATCAAATGACACTCCTGGAATGCAAACTGGCATTCTTGGACTGCAGAAATGGCACGACCATGAAAATTCCTGACAGAAAGCAAAATTAGGACAGAACATTATGCAAAAACACTGAATTTTTTTTAAAAAATTTAAACCCTCCCTTGAAAAGTCAAACTGTAAACACTCACCAAAAGGAATATAGCAAGAGTAAGATCTACAGCTTCCAAGATGGCTGCTCTCAGCTTTCTGTGACGCTCTTGACATCAAGTTGCAACCCACCAAGTGGGTCCTGACCCACAGTTTGAGAAACACTGGCTTAAATAATCCCTTCACTATATTCTCATCATAACAAACTAGAGAACATAAAATTTGGTCCCCTGCAAAGCAGTCTTATCAAGGGATCTATAAAAAGAAAATTGTCCTAGTGATAGAAATGGGGAGCTGAGCATTCATTCCAAAGAAACCGCTCGGAAATTCTCAAAAAAGTTCCTTAACAGTGTGCAATCGGTGGTATATGGTGTGATTATTTCACATCCGAAAGCTTTCTTCTTTCCCCCAAAACTTACATTTATACTGACATCTGCAAACAATAATGGAGTTCTCTCTGAGACGGGGATCATTAAGTTGAAGTACTCAAGCACAATGGGCAATGAAAGATTGAATTTGTTCATACTCATAACAGTTGACAAAGACACTAATATGCATGAGAACGTCAATGGATTTTACGCGGCGCATTTCGGCATCTGGAAAGTTTTCCCCAAAATCTGATTCTGTCAGTATAAAACTTTAAATATATGCTTCAGGGCACATATACTTTTAAATACATATTTAGAATGGGATGAGCTCTAGCAGGAAGCGCTCAAAGTGTCTGGTTTATTAATGAGACATTAGAACATTCAGAATGTTTGGTACACAAAGGGAAAACCATTCAGCTGGAATTAGATCAGAGTTTGGGAGGGAAGCAATCAAGGAACCTGTCTCTCCTGTTCCAGGATGTGCCAAACCTTAGCAAGAGTCTATGTAAGCAGTGGTAGGAATAAGTAGAAACCTCTGAGAAGTGTTAGGTCTTCTGGAAACTTAGGGCAAGATCCTTTTGTGTCCTTGGGCTGAGACATGTTGCTGGTGTCATTCCAATGTGGCTGCAAATGTGCCATACATCACATCTGCACCGCAAAATCGGGCGCTGGGCTTCTGCCAGTAGTGCCAACTCCATGGGTGCTGGTATGCTGTCAGCACCCGCAATAATTTTGGGGGAGTGCTCCACACCCCCAATGATTGGCACCCCCACACAGCGCGGCACTCCCATGTTCGGCGCTGGGCCGGGAGCACGCCTGTTCATCGGAGCACTCAGGCGCACTCTGCAAGGGCCCGCCCGGCCCAGCAGCAAACAGGCCGAGCCGAGAGCAGCGCTAGCATGCGCAGTGGTGGCATTGCAGTCGAGCCAATGAGCTCCTTCCCAAGGCATCACTGGCGGCTCGGGAAGGATCTCATTGGCTCAATCACAATGTGACCATTGCACATGCCTTTGGCTTGGCCTGACCACTCCAATGAACAGGTGAACTCCCAGACCAGCACTGAACATGGGGGTGCCGCAATGCAAGGCAGCCTCTTCCAAGCCCAGACCACAGCGATCGAGTCTGGCTCAATCATCTGCCCTGGTCTTGGCAGGTCCTCTTGTGGATTCAGAATTGGTTGAGGGCCAGGAAAGTGGGGATCAACGGGCAATTCTCACAATGGAGAGAGGTGGAAAGCAGAGGGTCCCAAGGATCTGTCTTGGGGCCCGTGCTTTTCAACTTATTCATAAATGACCTGGAGACAGGCATAAGCAGCGAGGTGGCCAAGTTTGCAGATGACACAAAACTTTTATGGGTGGTGAAAACCAGAAGGGATTGTGAAGCTCTCTAGAAGGATCTCTCCAAGTTGGGGGAATGGGCAGCAAAATGGCAGATGCATTTCAACGCAGACAAGTGTAAAGTGATGCATGGTGGGGCAAAAAAATCAAAACTTCACATATAGGCTAATGGGTTGTGAGCTGTCTGTGACAGCTCAAGAGAGAGATCTTGGGGTGCTGGTGGACAACTCGATGAAGGTGTCGACCCAGTGTGCGGCGGCGGTGAAGAAGGCCAATTCTATGTTTGGGGTAATTAAAAAGGGGGTTGAGAATAAAACAGCCAATATTATTATGCCAGTGTACAAATTGATGGTAAGGCTGCATCTAGAGTATTGCGTAGTGTTCTGGTCACCACATCTCAAAAAGGACATAGTGGAGCTGGAAAAGGTGCAGAAGAGAGCGACAAAAATGCTTACGGGGCTGGGGCACCTCCCTTATGAAGAAACTGAAATTGAGTGTTGGGAGAGTTAAAACAGATAAAAGGAAATACTTTTTTACCCAGCGGGTAAGTAAGCTATGGAACTCCTTGCCACAGGAGGTGGTAATGGCATCTGGCTTAGATGCCTTTCAAAAGGGATTGGACAGATTTCTGGAGGAAAAGTCCATCGTGGGCTATAGGCCATGGTGGGTTGTGCAGCCTCCTTGCATTAATAGTATGCTACCTCAGAATGCCGGGTGCAGGGGAACGGCCAAGGGATGCAGGCATCTTGTTGTCTCTTGTGCTCCTTGAGGCACCTGGTGGGCCACTGCGAGATACAGGAAACTGGACTAGAAGGGCCTTTGGCCTGATCCAGCAGGGCTCGTCCTATGTTCTTATGTTCATATTCCTGAGCATAGTCCTCCCTGTAAGGAATCATAGGATCATAGAGTTGGAAGGTACCCACAAATCTTCTAGTCTAACCCCCTGCCTGTAGCAGGAAATCCTCCTAGAACATCCGCAGCAGATGCTTGTCAAGGCTCTGCTGAAAGATCTACCTCAGATGTCATCATCTGTGAGAGGGAGGCCTGGGTTCTCAGCCTCGGCACTGTCCAAACACATCCCGTATCCTATGAGACCACGAATGCCCCTGAGCAAGTGACAGGCATCCATTTTTATTCCATCCTAATGTCATTGTCTCCTTTCAAGCCAGGCACTGCCTGCACTGCAGCTCTCTCTGAAGAGCATTTGCCATCTCTCCACCCAGAACAGGAGCTGCAGAATTAGGCCAGTGAGGACAACGGCAAGGAAAAGAGATTATTGAGCCTGTTGCTCCTCTCCATGCTATTAGACTAGGCCAGGGCCCCCTTAATAAAAAGCCGAGACATCACCCTGCCAACGAAGGTTCGCATAGTCAAAGCGATGGTTTTCCCAGTAGCTATGTATGGCTGTGAGAGCTGGACCATAAGAAAGGCAGAGCGCCGAAGAATAGATGCTTTTGAATTATGGTGCTGGAGAAGACTCTTGAGAGTCCTGTGGACTGCAAGGAGGTCCAATCGGTCCATCCTCCAGGAAGTCAAGCCTGATTGCTCCCTGGAAGGACAAATCCTGAAGCTGAAGCTCAAGTACTTTGGCCACCTCCTGAGAAGAGAGGACTCTTTAGAAAAGACCCTCATGCTGGGAAAGATGGAAGGCAAAAGGAGAAGGGGGCGGCCGAGGATGAGATGGTTAGACAGTGTCACCGAAGCGATGAACATGAAGTTGGGCAAACTCCAGAAGCTAGTGGAGGACAGGGAGGCCTGGCGTGCTGTGGTCCATGGGGTCATGAAGAGTCAGACACGACTTAGCGACTGAACAACAACAACAACAACAACAAGGGCCCCCTTGTGAAAAGTCTCCCTTTCTCATGTCCTCCATCTGGATACCCCACACCCACAGCTCAGTATTAGCACAAAAAACTTAAAACATGCCAGCTCAAGTGATGTGACGCATTTCAACTCTGAGAGCGCAATCCTAACCTGGAGCTAGGCTGGCACAAGTTAGGCCAGCAAAGTTTGGTTGGCACCGTAAAGTATGTTTGGACGACTCGTGCAGTCAGAGAGGCCAGCACACAGACATGCGCCATCCTCCCTGACTCCGAGCGTGGTCCAAACGCTCTTTACGGTGGCCCTTGTGCCGGCCCAACTTTGCCGGCTTAACTTGTGCCAGCCTAGCTCCAGGTTAGGATTGCGTTCCCGATCAGTCAGTGAGGACTTTCATCCAAGCTAAGCCAAACTAGAACTCTGCACATGCAGGTCTATTCCTTCCATTCAAATGAATGGGGAGACGTGCACATGCATGAGCTGACTACCCTACACACAGGTGCTCCAGACTGGGGGGGGTGCAATTCTGCACCCCTCGTGCTGGAATGGGAAGACCTGCGGGCCTGTGCCATACCCAGCGCAAGCTGGAGCCACCTGGAGCCTCTCTGGGGCCTTACCCCAGGGTATGCGCCAGTCGTCCCAATGGGCTCCTTGGATCTGCACCTGCTGATTAGCAGGCGCAAAGCCGAAAATGTTGCATGGCCCGAATTGGGACTGCATAGTCGGGGAACATCTCCACCCCCTTCCCAAACTGACACGCCTCCTGCCCCACTCACCCCACCCAGAAACTCCCTCCTCAGATGGTGCAGGAGCATCGCACCACCAGCTTCAGCTGGGCACTGTTGGGCTGAAGCTGCTGCTAGTGTTGGCCTAACAGCAGCAGCGCTGGTGCGAGGTTGCAAGTCGGCACTCCTGCACCAGCGCTGCTGCCATTCGGCCAGCTCTAGCAGCTAGCGGCAGCCCCGTGCAGGGTCTCGGGTTGCGCCCTGGGATGCGGGAGTATAAATTCTAGATACGCCACCAACATTTCATCTTAAGTGAAATTCAACCCAAATCAGGGGAAGGGGGGGGCAAGTCTATCTGCAGAATTCTGTGAGAAGGTGAACCAAATGAGTGTTGATAAGCTCAGCGACAGGTCTCTCTTTGTTTTTAACAGAAGCATTTATGAGAACATAAATATATTGCAAATATATTTGCAAATGTATGCACAGAGAGATACGGCACAAAAGCCAAAGTGAAAGATTAATATACATAGCACAGGACAAACAGAGCAAAAGCAAAGACCTAAAATCATCCACTTATAAAGACCCCTTCACCTCCAGAGAGAAAAATGATTGCTCAGAGAAATTTACATCACTATAATATTGCCAAAATTCCAGGAGGCAGCCTTCTCTTGGCACAGCACCATTCAAATCGTACGAAGATGGTGTTTTGCGCCTTCCTGAAACTCTCTGTGTCCTGATCTTACACACACACACGCACATACGCACACATAAACAAACAAACAACTTCTTAGAACAAGCAACTGGAGACATTTCTTAGGCGATGTTTTGTACAATTGCTATTAAAATCCAAGAAACAAGACTGCATTTAATTTTCCATGCTTAAAAAAAGGCCCTTACCCATGACAGTTTATTGTTAATCTTATTGCTTAAATATCTCAAACCTCCTGGGGTATTTAATCCACTTTCAAAAGCACAGATTTTGAGCCTCCTGGTTGTTATCCACTTTGCAGACCATGAATTCTGAACTTGTACAGTAATTTTCCGCGGCGAGCCAGTTATCATCATTCCTTTTGTTTTCAATCCCATTTCTTTTTCGTGAGAGATAATACCATTGGAATTCAAGCACAGTGCTGAGAAGTAAAACGGGGCTTATTGCCAATCACAAGAGATTCCCACGACCAAAGCAGCAGCAAAAACAAACAATCCGTTCCATAGTGCTCATTTGTAGGCCAGAGCTGTGCATTCTGATTCTGACTCAGACCCAGGTCTGGGGACCTTAGTCTCTCCCAGACTGCATCAGAGCAGCAGGGGGAGGAGAGGATTTGTAATGGAGAAGCAGCCAATACGAGGCAGTGCTTAAACCAGGCCTTGCTCAGTGCTTTGCCCTGCAGCTCCATCCCACAAACTAGTGGATCCGGACAGTGGCATACCTAGGGGAAATGGTGCCCATGGCAAGCCCCTGTCCAAACACAGAAGGGAAGATCACGGCCCTGTCCTTCCCACCAAGTGAACTTATTCAGCAAGCTACACAGAGAAGGGGAAACAACAGGGAGACCAGCCCTGTTCCACCAAGTGAAATTAATGCAGAAAGTCTACGGGTGCTAAGCCATGGAATTAGTGAAGCTTGGAATTAGCACAAAAAACTTAAACATGCCAACTTAAGTGTTGGGACGCATATCAGCCCTCTCACTGATGACTTTCATCCAGGTTAACCCAGGCTAGAACTCTGCACAAGCACGTCTACTCCTTCTATGCCAGTGGTCCTCAAACGTTTTAGACCGGGACCCACTTTTTAGAACAGTAGTTATGCTGGGACCCATGGGAAGTGATGTCATTAACCTGGAAGTGATGTCACAGCCAGAAGTGACAACATCAAGCAGGAAGTGCCATCAGTGTGACGTAATCAAATGACACTCCTAGAAAGCAAACTGGCATTCTTGGATTGAAGCAATTGCACAACCGTGAAACATCCCTGACAGAATGCAAGATGAGGACAAAATGTTAAGTAAAAGCACTGAACTAAAAAAAACACCTGAAAATTCAAACCGTCAAAAGGAATATACTATAGCAAGAGTGAGGAATATACTATAGCAAGAGTCTTCAGTTTCCAAGATGGCTGCTCCCAGCTTTCCACTACCCACCTGACATCACGTCATGACCCAACAAGTGGGTACTGACCCACAGTTTGAATAACACTGCATTAAGTTATGTGCCTGCTCACAGCAAACATATCAAAGCTTCAGCTTAACCCTTGAAGCTCAGGAGTGGCGTCTGCTGCTACAAATGATGCTCTTCCCCTTTCCGCATGTTCTGAGAACTTTTTTTCCCTCTGAACAGGGCTTAAGTTTCCTTTAGTCTCTGTTGAGTTGTGCTCTACATTTTTTTTTTTTTGGGGGGGGGGAGGGTCCTATCTTTCAAGCTCAGTTGCTTATTCCTTTTCCCAGGCTAACAAATGTCATGCTAGATTATACAGCTCGGCTACATCTGTTCTCCCTCTTGTTTTCTAGATATTACATTCATTGTACTTCCCAGCTTGAGTTCCCAATCACGGCAAAATGTCACAGATGAAGAAATGGTCCCAGGCCAATATCATTATCACATCTCCTTGAACAACAACACTTATCTCCCTTTGCATCACTTGAACAAAGCCACAGTAAATAAAATACCCAATTTCTAGAATTTTGGGGCTATGTTTACACAAATCATTTTGAGAATAGCTTTATTGTTTATTTTTCTAATAAATCTTAGGATGGGGAAGAGAAGAAAAGATAATTGGGCGTTTATTGAAAAAAAACTGACACTTTTTTCAGACAAAAGTGGTACAGAATTGTATATATGATCAGCTTACTTGAGTGTGTTTACATTATTTATTTATTTATTTATTTATTTATTTATTTATTTATTTATTTATTT
>JAJKFI010000044.1:3475659-3511189 GCA_029204185.1 Lerista edwardsae | reverse complement strand
TTTATTTATTTATTTATTTATTTATTTATTTATTTATTTATTTATTTGAAGATTTTATATCCTGCCTTTCCCATGCCGAGGCAAATGCCCCAGGTGGCTTAAATTGGCAAGCTATTCTAAACCACCATTTTTCAATGGAGTTTTTTTTTACCAGTATTCTGTGATTCACCAAATCCTCAGTCCCAGATGTAGCCTTCACAGTATGGCTCTGGTTGTGTGCCATGAAGCTTCAGCAGGCAATAAGTCAACCTTGGACAGGTTCTCAAGGTCATACTCCATTGTTTCACCGGCTGGCCTTCTCACACACTCCCCCGGCAACTCTCACTTGCGGTGTCTAATCAGTTCATTGCAACGCCGTCTTGCCACAGGGGATGCAGCAGCTTGTCGTAGCCCAACATTCCGTCTCCCATCCAAAAACAAGATCACGGATTCTCTTACTTAGCTTCAGGCAGTACCAGTCACTCAACCATCAGTCTATACCTCCTGCCAGTTACTAAGACTTTTTCAAACTTCCCAAAAGATTCTACATAAATTAAGACATTTGGGCTGAAATCGTAAATGGGGTAAAATACTTGTTCTATCAAATATTTTCTAAGGCCATTCAGATACGATTAAACTTTATTATTTTTAACTCAGTTTATATCCCACCTTTCGACCTGAACAGCTCACTACATCTTGAAAATACATATACAGGTGGGTCCACAATATCAGCTGATTCGGGACCTGAAGATTTCAGCATCACAGGTTCTGAACCTGTGGATTTGGGTCCACCTCGACCCTCCATGCCCAGACGATGTTCTGAGGTCTGGGGAGCCCTGCGCAGGCGTAACTGGGCCACATAATGCCTTATAGGCATAAAAATGTCGCTTCCGGTTTTCCACGAAAAACAGGAAGTTGTTTTTTGCCCAAAGCAGACATTCTTAGGGCCACGTGAAGAAGCACACAGCATTTTCCACACCTTCCAGGTGTGTCCAGAGCACTGTTCTGATCACTTTCAGAGAGCTGGGGGAGGCGAATCCACAGATTTCAACATCTGCAGAGAATCTGCAGAGGTTTCGGAAAAGGAACACTCGCAGATAGGAAGAGCCCACCTGTACATTAAAAATGCAAAAAAATTAAATTCACCATGCTAAAAGCCAAATGGCAGCCAATGGCAGCAATAAACACCATCAGTGATCAAAATATTACATAATTAATAAAAATCAACAAGCACCAGTCTGCAACAAGTAAGCATGCCCTTAAAAAAAAAAAAAAAAAAGCCCTGCTGGGTTTCAAAGGCTTTTTGTAATAAGGGTTTCAGGCCAGCCCTCTAGCAATCAAAACATTCTCAATTATGTTGAGAATTCTAGTAGTAATGTTCAAAATATGTTACACAAAAATGTTACACATTCCATTCTTCTATTGAACAAAATTGTCATCCAGTATGCTCTGACTCCAATCAAATTCTTCAGGAGATTTAACGCATATGGAATTGGTTATGACGATAGTTTTCACTGAGGTTTTGAGGTGAGAAGAGCCCTGAAACAGTACTGTAGCTATTGGGGAGGCAAGTACTGCAGGTCAACGGCCCCTCCCACTCACTGCTGGAGCCATTCCAGGTAGCAGTGTCAAAACGTCGGATACGCCAGTTTTCGTCAACCTTGGGATCAAGATGCCTCAAGTTGTGGGGTCGAGGCAACTTATGGGAATGAAAAGGTTAAGACCACTGAACTGGAGCACCAGTGGGTAAAGAGGGATGCATCTGGAGTACCCCTTTAGTTACCAGGAGATGGTGTCCCAGTTCTTAGCAGTTGGGCTGAAATAGCTTTCACTAGTGCTCGGCTTCATGGTAACGTTTTCTGCTCTCTCTCAAACAAGAATTTTTTTGATACAGTGAGTAATGCTGTGAGCCGTGGGGACTGGGCAGCAACCGGGTGGGGGGCAGATAGGCAGTGGTGTCATCTACTCCCCAGTAGACGGTTCGCTGGGCGGGAGTAGGGAGTGATTGACAGTCCGTCAATTCACTTCCGGTTTCTTCGCGAGCCCCGCGCGGCTTTCCCTCGCCTCGGAGGGGGCGCCTGCTTGCCTTGGGGGATGGGTGGGGGGCGCGCTGGGTGCCTGGGCAAGCAGGCGCCCCCTCCGAGGCGAGGGAAAGCCGTGCGGGGCGCGTGAAGAAACCGGAAGTGAATCGACGGACTGTCAATCACTCCCTACTCCCGCCCAGCGAACCGTCTACTGGGGAGTAGATGACACCACTGCAGATAGGGTCTTGGAAGGGGGCACTATCGGTACTTTGATACATGATAAATGATAAATGATATTGATAAATATCATTTCATCCCCAGCGGGCTGATGTTCAAGAGTTTATCCCTCAAGGCTTTATATGACTTACCGGTAAGCCAAGTCTTAAACTGTTAGGCCCGATTTCTAGGAAACATTCCCACCGGATATGCAACCCTGAAACAAATAGGAAACATTTGATATGCAACCCTGAAACAAATAATCTCAGTTGCTATGTCAGTTGATTTTTTTTTTTAAGATATGGGTGGCTGCTGCTATCCTTTTCATTTAACTGGCTGTACAATAAATATGAGAGCTGGTAATATGGCATGTCTTGGAGCCAAAGTACAGAGTTTAACTTGAGCGTAGATGTCACTATTCATAACAAAGCTGTATATACTGTTTGTGTGTACGTGTGTACATGCACTCCTCATGGTGCCCTGCAGCTGTATTACTGGAGTTAAATTCTTATAGCAGACTTCACTTTCTCTCCACTTCTTTGTCTACTCAGAAAATCATCCATATTTATAAGAGTAAGACTATATGAAGAAAAAGAATGGAGAATCTTAGAGCTGGAGACTTTGAAAAGACTCACGTCCAGTGATGTCATGCAGGGGGAACGCGGGAGAACTCAGTTCCACTTGTTAAAATTAGGGCTGACTCCGCCCACTTCACTCTCCCTCCTCCCCCCTCCCAATTCCTCTGCAAAGAGCTTTTCTACTTGGGCTCCACCAGCCTCCGGAGCCCAGGTCTACCCATAGGAACCAGCCGTGGGTAGACCTGCACTCCCCCAGCCTCTAGCTTATGACGTCACTTCCGGTGGGCGGGTCCTGACACGTGCCAATCAAAAGTGAGTTCCTGTTCTTAAATCATTTAGATGACGCCACTGCTCATGTCCAAGGAAGAACTTGGTTTACTAGCTAATGTTTTTTATTGCTTATCATGGTTTTGTCATTTTCTAGACGGGCCACCCTGAAATCTACCATTTTTTTTTGACAGTTCTGTTTCTGTGCCACAATCTGCCTCCTTTGATATTTTAACTTTTGCGACTTCAAACATATATGAAGCGGAATTTGTGGCCTTAAAACTGTTGCTGTCAAACCAAAGTGCAGCCATCTTGTCTTTTGCTTAGTCACTTGTCTAAAGCTGCTGAAGTATGTCACTGTTTCTCTCTTTGCTTTCATTGTTTTCACTCACTTGCCCCCGCCTGTAACCTTCTCCAATCCAGTGCCACTAGCCCTCACAATAGATAGAGAACTGGTTCAAGCCAGCAGAGCTTCCTCCCTTATCAAAATGGTCACAGCATATTCTCAAGGCCCAGTTAACACAGAGCTTCTCATGTCCCAGCCCCTGTGTAGTAATTTTCCACCAAGCAGCAGCTTGGAGGGGAGGAGAGGGATATAAAGATGATTTGGAATTGTATGCCTTTGCCTTTTTCTCTGCCTGCCGAGTGGGGCAGGGAGATTGGCCCGCCTGCGCAGGTGTAATAAAGATGATCCTCATACTCTGTCATTTGGTTATTTGCCTTTTTAAATGCTTTTCCCGCGATAGAAACCATTTTGAGCCAATTCCCTGCAACAAAACTACAAAACCTATGATGCAGTGGGAACTGTGAGCTGCCTTGGAAAGGCAGTTTTACAGGGAAGGAGAGGCAGGGAAGGGAAGCAGGCCCTTCCCCTCCAACCCATGACACTGACTTGGGCAGGATGCTACCACAATACGCATTGGATGCCAGGATCAGATAAGAACTTTGGAGCAGGGCTTCCGAAACTGGTGGATGGCAACCCACCAGCCTGGAAGGCACTGAACTCTGGCCACTTAAGGGGCGGGGCCACAGCAACAATGCGATCCCCAGGATTTTGCTGCTGCCAGGAAAAGAGGGGGCTTTCTTGCTTTCCGGAATGATGTGTGGGCCTCCCGGGAACTGGAATCATTCTGGTTTTTGATTGCAAAACTGGAAGTAGCTCCTGTGAGATTGATAAACATTGATTCATGATTTTGAAACACTGAGGTGAGAAACATGACGCCGGCAATGGGTGAGAGAAAAGAAAAATGGTTAGTGGTGTTTCCAGGCCTGATCTTGCTCGTCAGGAAGATTGGGAAAGGGAGGGGGAACATTGTAAAGAGATAAAGATAAGTTGCTGGAGAGAGTTGAGAACAATAGACAAAGGAAAGCTATAAGGAGGAAGGCGGGAGCTGTGCGCACTCCTAAGCTAATACAGGGAGAAGTAGCATATTGTTTTGGACTGTCAGCAAGAAAGCTTTAACCTTGGGAAAAGTTACATTGCACAAGCGTGATTAGTCTCATGAATAATTAGGCCATACCTCCTTCTCATTAAGTCTAGTTTTGCATGAACATACATCGTGTGTAGAAGGGAGGGGAAAACATGTCGAAGAGATATGCAGAGGGAAGTCTGAAGTATTCTGTTGAGATGCTGTTAATTGAATGAACTAAGACCAATCGAGGCAAAGAAATAAACCACGCCTCAGGGGTATAAATTGTTACACCCATTTTGTACAGGTGTGTGGCTTGTGGCTTGTTTTGTTTTGTTTTTCCCTTGCCACCCGTATTTGCAAATATGTAAATAAACCTTTCTCTTGAATCACAAATTTGGAGCCAGAAATCTATCCTAGACACTCCCAATTGCAATTCTTAGCGATTTCTAAAATCAGAGCTTGGGGAGGCATCCACAGGGCTCCCTGCACCTTCCAGATGCCATCGTGAGCTTGGGGATTGCACTGCTGCTTTTGCCCTGCCCCTGCAAGGACTTAGATGGTTCTAACTCCCCGGGAAGATCCCTCCTCCCTGGGTTCGCTCCCTGGGTTCTCCGCTACTTTGGAGGAATGTAACAGCCCAGCTGAAATGACGGGTGAACTTCCAAGCTACCCAACTTGGTTATTGGCGCCTCTCTTCCCTTCCCTGACCACGCCCCCTGCTACCATTGGTGCTCAAATTGTTTATTTAGGATTGGGATTGCTAAGATTTCTCCAGCTTTTCAACTCGAATTCTCCATTCAGTCGGACCCAACCCTTGGCGATTGTATGAGCCAGCTCTCTCCATGATTTCTGATCTTATGCAGCCTCTTTCAGTTGGCTTAGAACCCACTTGCATGTGGTAAAGCTGTAAAGCAGCCTCCATTGACACAAAGCCGGGTAGAATTAGGCTGTACGTTTCATTGATTTCAACAAAATGTAGTGTCAACTAGCTTGAGCTTAATGATGATCGCTGTCTTCACTGCATCCCTCTGCCCTGCACCCACCTGATCTAGAACCCACCCAATCTAGAAAAGAGGCACCTGAGGGGGGAACATGATTGAGAGAGCAATCCTAACCTGGAGTTAGGTTGGCTGGCCTAACTGGTACAAGGGTTGGCTGGCACCATAAAGTATGTTTGGACCACCCTTGGAATCAGAGAGGCCAACACAGAGACATGTGCCATCCTCTCTGCCTCCAAGAGTTGTCCAAGAGTGCTTTATGGTGTCCCTTTGTGCCGGCCAAACTTTGCTGACCTAACTGTGCCAGCCTCCGAACTCCAGGTTAGGATTCCACTCTGAGACTTACAAAATTATGTACACTGTGGACAGAGTGATGCTCTTTTCTCTCACACACAACACCAGAGCCAGGGGGCATCCACTAAAATTGAGTGTTGCGGGAGTTAGAACAGACAGAAGACAATATTTCTTCACCCAGCGTGTAATTAGTCTTTGGCTCATTTCCACAGGACGTAGGGATGGTGTCTGGCCTAGATGCCTTTAAAAGGGGATTGGACAGATTTCTAGAAGAAAATTCCACCACAGGCTTCGATGGGTATGTGCAACCTCATAGTTTTAGAAGTAGGCTATCAGGTCAAGGGTGTGTTAACAGGAAGCAGGTATCTCTAGTTATCCTGCCTGCTCCCTCAGGCATCTGGTGGGACACTGTGAGATAAGGGTAACTGAACTTGGATGGGCCTTCAGCCTGATCCAGCAGGGCTCTTCTGATATTCAAGGCAGGCCAAAACTCCTTGCATACAGTGGCGTCTCTACAGGGAGGGCAGAGCTCTCAGCCTTACCTTGCAGTGGAAATCACTCCTTTCCTGCACCGTTTTAGCCAATCCCCACAGGGGGTCTTGGCGTTGCTTACTGGCTACAGCGGCAAGGGAGAGGCAGGATTTACATGACAGGGTAAGGCTCCTTGCAAAACCTAGAGCTCTGCCCTCCCTGTAGAGACGCCACTGCTTGCATAGCAAAGTGTGGGGGGGGGGGCGGGGGGGAACTTGAGCACATCTAAAAGGAAACTGCTGCTCAACCTCTAGGGCCTTCCTCAAAACAGCATAATGTGCTAGGAACATTCGGTTATTTTTATGAGGCTTAGAATTCCATCCCTTTCTGTATAGTAGGCTATTCTCAATTTCACATTTAACAAAAACAATCTCACAATTAACCTGTTAAATCCCTAAAACTGATGGATGGTTTCAGCTTCATCTCGTCTTCCCTTGAAAAGCCTTTCCCGCCTGCCCCGTTGTCTCTTTGTCACTTCTGTGCCATGATGTTATTGCATATTTTTTGTGCCACAATTGATTGCACCCAATTCTTCAGAATTGGGTGCCTTCAAGAAAAGGCATCAAATAAGGTGCCGTGTATAGGAAATCCATCTACTAGCAGTAACGCAGTGGCTGAAGCATTTGGGTCTCTTCAGTCTAGAAAAAAGCCCCAGAGGGGACACACAATTGAGATGTACAACATTATGCATGGGATGGATAAAATGGATAGAGGGATGTTCTTTTCCTTTTCTCACAACACCAGAACCAGTGGACATCCACTAAAATTGAGTGCAGGGAGAGTTAAAACAGATAAAAAGAAATACTTTTTTACCCAGTGGATAATTAATCTTTGGAACTCCTTGCTACAGGAGGTGGTGATGGCATCTGGCCTAGGTGTGTTTAAAAGGGGATTGGACAGATTTCTAGAGGAAAAGTCCATCATGGGCTACAGGATGAATGGTGCAACCTGCTTACATTAGAAGTAGGCTACTTCAAAATGCCAGGTGCAAGGGAGTGGCAACAAGATGCAGGCATCTTGTTGTCTTGTGTGCTCCCTGAGGCATCTAGTGGACCATGGTGAGATACAGGAAGCTGGACTAGATGGGCCATGGCCTGATCCAGTGGGGCTGTTCCTATGTTCCTATGAGTACATGTCTGAAGAGGAGCATCTGGTTCTGGTGGCTGTCAAAGAGAAATGCTGTGGGGAAACTTGACTAGCCACCTCAGAATGTTTACCTCAGAATTTACCTCAGAATGCCAGGTGCAAGGGAGTGGCAACAGAATGCAGGCAGCCTGTTGTCTCGTGTGCTCCCTGAGGCATCTGGTGGGCCACTGTGAGGTACAGGAAGCTGGACTAGATGGGCCTTTGGCCTGATCCAACAGGCTCTTCTTATGTTCTTGACACTCTCTCATTTTCCCATGCAAAAGAAGGGAGGATGCAGCCGTGGAAAAATGTGCCTCTTGCAAATGAAACCAGTCACCCAATTAGACCAAGCTATTAAAAGTTTCTCCTTTTGGCCAAGGAAGAAGCTGTTGTTCTTTGTGGCACTTTGAGAATTAAGTTGCTGTCTTTCATTATCCCAAAGATTATTACGACTCTGGTTCGTACAAGTGCACTGAGCTAGAAAAGCAGAGATAATAGGTTATTATGGAAAAATTTGGCTTTGACATTTATATGATAAATTGGGAGTCAATTAGATGAAAAATACTCCATTAGATAAAGTGAGTGTACCAATTACTGCAGTAAAGAGCCACTGCTAATATAATTGAAATTTATAGAGTGTTGGGCATAGCCCTCCAGGAGGAGATTGTATAAATGATGAACAGAGGCATGTAAACATTTTAGTTCTTTGCCATTTTCAGGCTGGTTGTGTTCCGTCCATACTGAGAGACTATGTTCCCTGTTACGTTCAAAACCCATGTTATAATTAGCTGTGAAAAGCTTGATAATTTTCTCTTTGAAAAAATAATCTCTGTTTCAATTAGGTTTCATAAGCTACAATGAAATAGATCACACAAAGTAGGACAAACAAGACCACAATGGGGCTAAAAAAAAAAGGATATTACAATGAATGCAATGAACTAACATTCTTGTCATCAGTAAGACACAAACAAGAGTTCTGAAACAAGACATAGCTTCTGTTTTTAGGAGTGCAATCCTAACCTGGAGTTAGGTGGGCACAGTTAGGCCAGCAAAGTTAAGCCGGCACAAGGGACACAGTAAAGTATGTTTGGACAACTCTTGGAGTCAGAGAGGCCAGCACACAGACATGTGCCATCCTCCCTGACTCTGAGAGTGATCCAAATGTGCTTTATGCTGTCCCTTGTGATGGACAAACCTTTCTGGCCTAACTCTAGGTTAGGATTGTGCCCAAATTGATGCATAAAAGGTAAAGGTTTTCCCACAATCAAATGGTCTAGTCATGACCAACTGTAGGGGGCGGGGCTCATCTCCATTTCTAAGCCGAAGAGCTGGCGTTTGTCCGAGGACAAGCTTCCGTGGTCATGTTGCCGGCATGACTATACACCAAGGCACACGGAACGCCGTTACCTTCCTACCAAAGTGGTACCTGTTTATCTCCTCACATTTTTACACGCTTTTGAACTGCTAGGTTGGCAGGAGCTGGGACAAGTGACGGGAGCTCACTCCGTTGCATGGTCTTGAACTGCGAACCTTCCGGTCAGCAAGTTCAGCTAAAGCGGTTTAAACCGCAGCGCCACCACGTCCCTAATTGATGCATGCCTAATCATAATTTCAAATCTCAATCCTGACTGTCATTAACATAATAACCAATTTTCAGCTTCTATAAATTAGACCTCAAAAAAAAAAAAACACGCACTCCATTTCAAGTTGGTAAAGAAAGTAAAGAGTATGGCCTTTTTCCATGCACGGAAATCCAAGTGGATAAAGCAGCAATTTCCAATGGTTTTTCTTCTCACTGCACACTGATCTCTCTGGTTTTCTCTCTGGTCTTCAAATCTTGTGATGTCACTTCCAGCTCCCAGGACTTATTTTTTTTTTTCCCTAAGTGGAAAAATCAAGTAAGCTTTGTTGGCTCCTCAGAAGTAAACAAACATACATAGCAATAATCCCTGTGGGTTGTGGAATTTATGGCTTAGCAGTATAATGTTCTGAACCCAGCAGCAGTGCTTGAGCGATGGCAGCATCTTCCCTCTAGGGCACTCATTTTTATTTATTTACAAAACTTGTTAGCTCTATTGATGTACTGAGCTGGCATAAAAAATATACACCCTGGAAATCTCTGAAAAGCACCTTGGTTCCTCAGCGGAGAAGCCAACATGTGAAGGACTACCTCAAGACGAGAAGCTGAAACGAACAGGCAAAGTCTCAGACTCATTTCATACAATGGGTCAAATAGCATTCATGGCTGAGAGCCAGAAGTGATGTCACTAAGGAGGAAATGACATGGTTAAGCAAGTGATGACCAGAAATAAGCATTTTGTTCTCACCTAGGAACTCAATTGCAAATGACAGAAAAGAAAATATGCAGATCTTGACCACATTTTCAAGATATGGGAGAACCCAGCTATCATGCAGGCCGGACTTAGAGAATTTTAGGACTTTTTTCTGCTGAAAGAATAGCCCACCTGATAATGGGGCTCTCCCAGTGCCTTTTGGGAAGAGCATCTCCCTTCTCCCTCTATCATCTCTCTGGTCTGCCTCTTCCTTGCCTATTCTGAGACCTCCTTCCATCTCTTCCGCCCAATGCCTTGGCAGAAGCAGCTGGAACGGTGGCAGTGGTGTCACCAGAGTTTGTGTCATCCTGTGAGGTAGGTCAGCGCATCACCCCCCATGATGGATCTCCTCCTCCCACACCATACAGAATAGATTACAATACCATATGCACAAACTAAATGCAGTGTTATCACTAGGGTTGGTGTTACCCCCATCAGCTGGCTTGCTTACTTTAACTATAATACAGGTCACCCAACGAATTAGTAACCAACAAAAAACCAGTGGCCAATTTGATGACACTCACACATTTAAATAAGAGTTCTAGTATTAGCTCTGATACATGGAAATGAGAACTGATTCATACTAACCATTTTTTTAAAAAATTGTGATTTTTACATAAAACGCTTTTCAGTTTTTAGGTTTTGGGCCATAGCGTTTGACAGAATAAAGAAAAGACACTCTGGTTTTTCTAATTGAATTCCTGAAATTCTGCATTCAATGGTATATAACATGATGGTGTTTTTCCATGAAACTGCAATGTAAAGAAAAATCACGATTTTTACATTAAAACTTTTATTTTTTTTTGGTTTTTAGTGGTTTGGCCATAACTTTTCATAGAATGAAGATATTACACTCCGTTTTTTTCCACTGAATTCCAGGTAAACATCCTCATCCAATGGTATATAGCATGATGGTATTATCTTTTAAAACCGCAATTTTAGTCCCTGGCGTTGTCACACACACACCCCATGTACATCACCTGGTGTGGCCTGCACCCAGCGTTGTCATTCAGTTGGAACGCTGGACCGGAACGCAACGGGCGGGCTGCCGCTCACCTGTTCCTCCCGCCCAGCGTTCCGGCTGAATGACAATGCTGCCTGTACCCCTTGCACCCCCCTAGCAACGCCACTGAACGATGGTGCTGGGAAAGCCCAATTATCACACAAGCCACCCTCTCAGCAGCACCACTTCAGCTGAGGCATTGCTTCATAGCTCAGCAGCTGAGAACAGCTAGAGGTGGTGCTATGAGCCCAATTATCACGTGGGCAAGACAAAAAGCTTCCATAGGCTATACCAAACCTTGCAGGCTTTATATTTGACACCTTTGGTATAGGCATTGCTCACTACTGAAACAATATCTATGGAAGCCTCAAAATGCTGTCAAGGTAGTTGCTAATAGAGAAGGTTACATCTATTACACTAGGTGCCTAGTGGCAATGCTGGGACTAGTTTTCCATGTTTCAAAGTTTTAAGAGAAAGACAATTTTAACTACGCTTTTGGGTTGCTATTTACCAAAGCACAGCATTCGGTGACCTCAATTCCTTCCAGTCGTTCATTATGGAGACTACAGGAATACCAAGTCAGAAACATTTCTACCAACCAAGTTAATGTTGCTTAAAAGGACGTGTAATTTTTTATATTGTTGTTGCAGCATTGGAGTGACTTGAGAATTTGAGAAATATGACTTGGGGGTCCCAAAAGATATTAGGGCAGCAGGTTAGGAAGAAATTAAATTCCACTTTCACTTGTGCTATATTAAGAAGGAAGGGAAAGCTGTATGTTATTCACTTAGTGCTGGATTGATAGCCCAACTCAAATATAAAGAAGGAATAATGCAAAGGCAGAAGAATTTCATAGGTCTTTGAGATTCAGCTTGTTGAATTTGTTGAATTTGTCTACCAGGTGCGTGCGCGCACACGCCCACGCCCACACGCACACACACACACACACACACACACACACAGCACACACAGAGAGAGAGGCTAACACAGTTAGGCCAGCAAAGTTTGGACCGCTCTCAGAGTCAGGGAGGATGGCGCATGTCTGTGTGCTGGCCTCTCTGACTCTGAGAGTGGTCCAAACGTATTTTACAGTGTCCCTTGTGCTGGCCAAATTTTGCTGGCCTAACTGTGCCAGCCTAAGTCTAGGTTAGGATTGTGCACACACACACACACACACACACACACACACACACGCTCCAGTAACTAGAATATTGCACAATGGTTGGCTTTTGAGATAAGAGCTTAAAAGGCAAGGCACTGCTTCCATTTGTTTGACATTAAATCCCATGATGTTCTTCCTAACTATGGCATTAATGGCTAAGATTTCCCTTCCCTCACACTGTTGTGCACCCATCTGCCCCTTCTGATTTAATATTTCATAGCTTGCAAAGTCACCGCGGGATCCTGGCAGAGGAAAAAGGCTGCCTGATGCGTACAAAATCGTGAAACTCCATCCTAACTATTTCCAGTGACTAAGGAAGGCCTGGAGTCTCAGGCTGAGCTGGGTAAGCCAAACCCCTTGATTTCCGATCAACAACAGTCTGACCTTTACGGTCAGGCAGAGCATTTCAGAAGTCAGCAACGGCCTCAACCAGTGATTTTTCAAGGGCAGCCGCTTTCATATGTTGAAGCCATGACGCGCCATGACAAGCCTTTAAAAAATGTCCCCAGAGAAGCTCCAGAAGCTCAGTGAACAGAATCTTAACGGGAAGGGAATGGCAAGTGGCCGTCCCTTTCAGAGGCCGTGAAGCCCCTCAGCTAGATAGATAGCCCAGACGAGCTTGGGAGCGCAATCCTAACCTGGAGTTAGGCTAGCACAGTTTGGCCAGCAAAGTCTGGCCAGCACAAGGGACCCTGTAAAGCGTGTTTGGACCACTCTTGAAGTCAGGGAGGATGGTGCTGGCCTCTCTGGTTCAAAGACACTTCACGGTGTCCCTTTGCTGGCCTAACTCCAGTTTAGGATTGCGCCCTGGCTTAGAGAAGCTCCCTAGCCCCAGGTAGCCCTAGATCAGTGTTTCTCAAACTGTGGGTCAGGACCCACTTGGTAGAGAGTGACCTGTTGTCAGGTGGTCATGGAAACCTGGGAGCAGCCATCTTGGAAGCTGCAGGCCTGACTCTTGTTACATTCCTTTTGTGACCGTTGACAGTTTGAATTTTCAAGTGATGGTTTGTTTGTTTTTAATTATTTTTAGTTCAGTGCTTTTACATTTGTCCTCCTCTTGCTTTCTGTTAGGGATGCTTCATGCTTGTGCAGTTGCTGCAGTCCAAGAATGCCAGTTTGAGTCCCAGGAGTATCATTTGATGATGTCACAATGACTGTACTTCCTGCTTGATGATGTCACTTATGGCCATGACATCACTTTCAGGTTAATGGTATCACTTCTGGTGGATCCCAACACAAGTGCCATTCTAAAAAATGGGTCCCAGTCTAAAAGGGTTGAGAACCACTGCCCTAGATAATTATTTGTTATATATATGATGGACTCGTAACCACGTGAAAGTGGATATATTTAAGTGGACTCAACCATGTGAAAGCCTCTGCTGAAACAGGTTGGTTAGTCTTTCAGGTGCTGCAAATCTCTTTGCTGGTTTTAGCTCAAGAGTTACACAGCTGCCCCTCTGGAACAAAAAAATTATTTAGGGAAATGCCTCCCTTTATATATCCTTCTAAGCCCACCCACCTGCACCCCATATGACTATCAAAAGCTCTCCACTGTCTCCGCCCCCTGTCACAAGATAACTCTTGAAAAGGACAGTCACCTATTTCAAGAAACCTTGGTTGATCCAATCATTGCATGAGTTCTACTTGAGTGACTGAATCATCCATTAACTCTGCATGACTTTGCAGTTGTCCAAAATTTTAAAAGCACACATTTTTGTTTTTACATCAGTGGCTCCCAAACATTTTACCACCAGGACCCACTTTTTAGAAAAAAAAATGGCTCTCTGTCGTGACCCACCTAGGTTTTCCAGATTTTGAAAAATAAGATCAAGAAATAAATATTTTATTTATAAATAATATCAAGAAAAACACCCTCAAACATTTAACTCCCTACGTTTACCCAAGCTTGCAATCTGCAGAAGCTCAGCTCCTTGCAGGGCAGTTAGCACCTAACTTGCAAACTGAAAGAGCTGAGCTCTTTGCAGGGCAATTAGTAGCTACGGGATCTGATTTTTGTATAACTTTGGGACTTGAAGCAATTATTTGAATTTTCCATCATGTTTTGGCAACCCACCAAAAATCAGGTCGCGACCCACCAGTGGGTCCCAACACACAGTCATGTTTATTCAGACCATTCGAGGATTTTCACTCAACTTGGGACATCAGAGAATCCAAAAGGTTGCCTTTTGTTTTTAAAACAAGCAAAGCTAAGCAGGGCCACAGGGTGGAAGGACAGGAGTTTTTTAAAGTGTCCATAAAGGTTAGCTTTTTTTAAAAAAAATGGTCCATATATACAGTAAAAGCAGCAATGGCAGGTATGGAGAAGTCCTAGCCCAGTGGTTCCCAAACTTACCTGGGTCATGATACTCCGATAGCCTCTTCTTCCCAGCTCAGCTGGGTGCCACCATCTCAAATTTCACAAAATATCACAATATCCAAGATGGCGGCACCCAAATCTCACAAGATTTGGTGAGATCCAAGATGACAGCGCCCAAGGCTTATGAGATTGGGACACTGCTATCTTGGATCTCACAATACCTTGTGAGTGTGCCATGATGACGTAAGGCATCACACTACACACTTTAGGAACCCCTGTCCTAGATAGTTCTCTAATGCAGCTGTCTCCAAACTGGAGATTGTAGCAACAGCCAAAAGCCACCCCACGCTTACTGTTCCTCTGGAGAGCAAAGTTATTGCCACAACTACAGTCCCCAAGTGTCACCCCAGACAGGTGTCTGCACCTGCCCAGAATGCTGGGTACTCAGCCTCCTGGGGCGACAGAACCTGGAAGCAGCTGGTCGCAGTGACACTTAGGGACTGTAGTTATACAGTCTTTAACTTCACCCCCCCAGCAGAATGGCAAGCACAGCTCTTCTGGTGGAGGGAGGCAGCAGACACCATATCTGGCCCGCGGGCTGGAGTTTGGAGATCGCTGCTCCAATGGAACGACATTGTATATGGAATGTTGAGGTTTACAGCTGAGTGTAGCGAAGGCTTGGGGGTTGCAGCTGGCGGCCCAGTGAAAAACAACAAACACGAAGAATCCTTCACCAAGATCTGTATTTACAAACTATACACAGCAAACGAAACAGCATCTTCAGCAAGGCAGCGAATGGAAACAGCAGATAGTACCAGCACAGCAACACAACTCCAACAAACTCCTAACAACCCAACAAGCTCTAACAGCCTGTGCACCTATCAGGTAAGAGATTACCTCATCCCATTCATTACCTCGTTCTCCAGGCCCACATAATATGTCTAGTTACTGTGACTCAGCACTTCTCCATGGGCCAATGACTCAGCACTTCCCCATGGGCCAATGACTCAGTACTTTTCCATAGGGTTACATAGCTTACAGCAAACACAGTACAGGTAGGCGCCCAGGCCCTATCCTATCCAGACTTGCAAATTTCCGAGGGTCATCTCGGAACCCATACATAGCATGACCTGAATTGCACTCAAATTGCATACCTGCGCAGTGGACAAAATCTGTTTTCCGTCAAAAGCTCTGAGCAATTTCACTTGTGATACAAAAAACTCGCTTGGCTTCCTTGAGAATTGTTCCTTGAGACATTTTTCTTTGGGAAGAACCGTGACATTTGTTTTCAATTTAATTTTTTTCCCCAGTCTTGGGGCCAACCTTCTTTTCCACCAGCCTTTTTATTCCACAGGGGATTTTCCCAAAGAACCCAACCGTTTTTAGTGCCTATGATATGGTGAGAGATTTCGACATGCAGCCACCACAGCATGGAATACTTTTGATATCGGCAAGAATCTTGTATTCTCCACTTCTGCTCCTCCAGAAGCAGAACTTCTACACCTTTAGCCTTCAGTTCCTTATGAAGTCTATGCTTGTATCTTTCACGTGTGTGTTTCACTGTACTTTCCCATTTATCACATCAACCTGTGGTATCATCTGCCAGCTGATTCTCCCCCTGAACTACTCCTTGCTACAGATAAAGATACACAGTATATAGCATCAGCTAGCCTGTGTAACAGACCTATCCAGTTTGCTTGATGTTCATAGACTCTATGCAATTTGAGCCATGAAAATCTATTAGCAGTTCCCTTCCAGATCATAAACCTGCCCACTAGGATACCTATTTCACAAGGTCAAAATGGCAGAATCCCAAAGCGATAATTTCAGCTAGATCACAGAAACAGGTAATGCACAGAATTTCCTGCATGGCGCATCCTGCGATGTATGAAAGTTGTGACTTGTGGCTGTGCATTTCTACATTCTGGAGCCACTACTGCAGGCACATTATAAGAGCCCCACCTGGTGCTATCCTTTTCAAGCCAACAGCCATTCAATAGAACATCTCCCTCCACCTCCACAGGTCACGAGCCTGGATCTCACTTCCACATTTTAATTGAGTATATCAAGACCGTATACTCATTTTAATGGAATATGTCACAGCTGCGATTGTGGCACAGGCATTTTTCAGTGCCAGTGAAGCAGGTTGAAAGCAACAGTGGCAATGCCACTCTAATTTGTTTCACTGGGTGAAAAGGCACATGTGCAGTCTTGTCTGCAGGCTTTTTCCAAAGGCCGTTAATTTGAGAAAGGAAGATACAGGCACACCTCGATTGTCATCCAGATGACTTCCATCGCTTTGCTCTTTCAACCTGCACTTAACCCATGCAATGCTTGCTTTACAAACAAGTACAGCCACCATCCTGTGAAACAAAGCAATGAATGTGACACCTGAAATATCACACACAGCAGAGGTTCCCGAGCTTTTTCGACTGGTGGCACCCTTGACCTACTGAGCCATTGACTGTGGCTTCGCATTAGGGCTACAATCCTATGCATTGTATTGAGCGGTGAGTTTTTCACCAATATTCCATGGCTCCCTTTGCTGTTTCCCATGGCTCCCTACGGGAACACGGCTCACTGGGAACCACTGATGTATAGGAATGTTGGAATGATTCACCTGGGTTTTTTTCCCACTTCTCTAGGGGAGATGTAAAGGTAAAGGTTTCCCCAAGACCAAATGGTCTAGTCTCTAGTCATGACCGACTGTAGGGGGCGGGGCTTATCTCCGTTTCTAAGCCGAAGAGCCAGTGTTTGTCCAAGCTTCCGTGGTCATGTGGCCAGCATGACTACACATGGAGGCGCACGGAACGCCGTTACCTTCCCACTGAAGTGGTCCCTATTTATCTACTTGCATTTTTAGGTGCTTTTGAGCTGCTAAGTTGGCAGGAGCTGGGACAAGCAACGGGAGCTCACTCCATCGCGTGGCCTCGAACTGCCAACCTTCTGGTCAGCAAGTTCAGCAACAGCAGTTTAACCCGCAGCGCCACCATGTCCCATATAAAAAAGTGGGTACTGCAGCTCAAAAAGTGGGTACTGCAGCGCCACCATATCCCACATGTAGATGTAGAGAGTATCAAATCAGGCAGACTGTAAATATAGGTTGGCCCCCGTAGCCACTGATCCTGTATCCGCAGTTTCAATTATCCACAAATCAGGGCCCTTCTATTTTCCTTTATCTTACGAGTCACTAAAAATCATCTTGCTTGGGGATGGGGGCAGGAGAGAGCCCTATATTTAACATGGGTTCCCTCCTATGCACAGCTTCAGGTGTCTACGGGGGGCCCAGGAGCCTATCCCCTGTGGATACTGGGGCAAGCCTGTACATTCATATGCATGTTGCCTGGGTCTTCCACTACTTCCCTGCATGCAGTGGTGAATGCACCCACTTCCCGGGGCCATCCCAGCCACACCGAGGCTATCCTCAGCAGGCATCAATCTCTGAAGCAACCAGAATAGATCCAATTTGAAGCCAGCATATGTAGATGTATTTTTTGAGATATAAGAACATAAGAAGAGCCCTGCTGGATCAGGCCAAAGGCACATCTAGTCCAGCTTCCTGTATCTCACAGCGGCCCACCAGGTGCCCCAGGGAGGCACGAGACAACAAGATGCTTGCATCCTGTTGCCACTCCTTTGCACCCAGTACTCTGAAGTAGCCCACCACCAATGTAAGGAGGTTACAACCCATCATTGTCTATAGCCCACGATGGACTTTTCTTCCAGAAATCCATCTAATCCCCTCTTATAGGCATCCAGACCAGATGCCATCACCACCTCCTGTGACCATAAGAACATAAGAAGAGCCCTGCTGGATCAGACCAAAGGCCCATCTAGTCCAGCTTCCTGTATCTCACAGCAGCCCACCAGGTGCCCCAGGGAGGCATGAGACAACAAGATGCTTGCATCCTGTTGCCACTCCCTTGCACCCGGTACTCTGAAGTAGCCCACCACCAATGTAAGGAGGCTGCACAATCCATCTTGGCCTATAGCCCACGATGGACTTTTCTTCCAGAAATCCATCCAATCTCCTCTTAAAGGCATCTAGACCAGATGCCATCACCACCTCCTGTGGCAGAGAGTTCCATAGATTAACTACCCGCTGGGTAAAAAAGTACTTCCTTTTATCTGTTTTAACTCTCCCAACCCTCAGATTTAGCAGATGCCCCCTGGTTCTGATGTTTTGAGAGAGGGAAAAGAATATCCCTCTATCAACTCTATTCCTTCCATGCATAATTTTGTATGTCTCGATCATGTCTCCCCTCAGGTATGTGCTTGATAATGTAGTATGTGAACTCAATTTGTCTACATCTATGCAAGGAAGCAAGGGGAATCTAAACTAATTGGGAAAATCATCCAACTAACAAATCAACCAAAAGGGTTTAGTAAAGAGATGTTTGCTGGAGGGGAAAAAAATCAACCAACCGCATTAAAATGATTAAGTCAGTACTTAGCAGCTGTTCAAAGAGCCCCACGCAAGCTAGATGTATCAGCGGTCGTCGTGAAAGCAAAACTGCAGGTGAGAAATGCTGTGTGGAAATAAAACACCTGGGTATAGTTTCCAGTGAGATGATACACAGTGGCTTGTGTGTCAAATCAATTCTAAACCAACAACTGGAAGGTGGGGGAGAAAGAAGATAAGGCAGAATCAAATATGGTATCTCTTTAAGTGCTGATGATTCTGATCAGAAGAAAATGAATGCTAATTCCAGAAGGCACTGAAGATTTGAATGTCTTCCACCAGGCTAAAAACAGCTACAGCAGCTATGAGGGGCAAAGAGGCTGGTGGATATTTGGATGGTGGGGAATAAAAGTCACCAAATACCACATGTGGACAAGAACCATGGAAACATCTAAGCAGCATTATGACTACAAATCCCATGGTGCAATGCAGCTGTGGGTGAAACACAAATGCATCAGGACAAGTGAGCCTCATATCTGGAGCAAGCCACTGATGAGAGTGCAATCCTACGCTGTACTGGAACAGGCAGTATCTGTGTCCAGCGCAACTTGGGCGTACCTGGAGCCTCCATGGGGCAAGGGCACCATGGTACCTTATAGGGACATGGTGGTGCAGCAGATTAAACCAGAAGGTTGAGAGTTCAAGACTGCACGATGGAGTGAGCTCCCGTTGCTTGTCCCAGCTCCTGCCAACCTAGCAGTTCGAAAGCACATAAAAAATGCAAGTAGAGAAATAGGGACCACTTCGGTGGGAAGGTAACGGCATTCCGTGCGCTACGGCGTATAGTCATGCCGGCCACATGACCACGCAAGCTTGTCCTCGGACAAAACGCCGGCTCTACAGGCTTTGAAACGGAGATGAGCACCTCCCCCTACAGTCGGTCACAACTAGACCGTTCGGTCGTGGGGAAACCTTTACCTTTAGGTGCCAGCCAGCCATATGGGCTACTTGGATCTGCGCCTGCTGTATAGCAGGTGCAGATATGAGTTCCCCGTGCAGCCTGAATCAGGGCCACGTGGGACAGGGGCTTGGATGCAGCCTCCACCCCCCTCCCGATCACCCTCTGCCCGCCCCATTCCTTAATTGAGGAGAATCAGAAAGCCAACCTAAAAACCACTAAAAGTGTGTGTGTGTGTGTGTGTGTGTGTGTGTGTGTGTGTGTGTGTCTGTGTCTGTGTCTGTGTCTGTGTCTGTGTCTGTGTGGAGGGGGAAACATTCAGCCTCCCAGCTACACTATTGTGCTGGGCAGCAGTCATGCATACGGTGATTCTTACAGCACAAGGCCATGCATATCTACTCAAAAGTAAGCCCCATTTTGCTCAGTGGAATTTACTCCCAGAAAAAGTATATATAAGATTGCAAGCCCAAATAACCCTCTAATGCATCTCAGTGGGAGACTCTGTTTGGGCCATCAGGACCCTGAGCATCTATCCAAGTGCAGGGATGATGGTTTAAGTCAGAGGTTTTCAACATTTTTCCTCTCTCAGTGCAGTGACCTCCATGGTCTTCACCTCTTGTGATTTGACTTCCGGTTTCCGGGAGCCTCTTCTATGTTCTGCAGCTCTATTTCTAGGGCGATTATCTGAAGTTACACACTGTGTGTCCCATTCATCGAAAAACAGAAATAAAACATCACACTATAGAAATGACAGCAGTAAAACTACAGCAACAAGCAGCCGTCGGAGGAAAGACAACTATGAGTACCAAAGGCCTCTTGACAGTAAGGTCCCTATGGGGGAGGCAGAGTCCTAAGTTTTGCAAGGAGCCTTACCTTGCTGTGTAAATCGCTCCTCAGCCTCACTGTTGTAGCCCATCCTCACAGGGAAAGCAACACCTCAGTGTTGCTTACTGGGTACAGGGGCAAGAGACCGGAGCGATTTACACAGCAAGGTAAGGCTCCTTGCAAAACTGAGCGCTCCATCCTCCCCTTAGGGACTCTACTGCCTCTTATTCTTGATGGTGTGGCAAGAAGGACTGTGCAAGAAGGACTTGATGGTGTGGCAAGAAGAACCAGAGGCGTATCTGACCTGTAGCCCGGGGTGGCATGAGCCATGGACACCGGGCAGCAGCAGGGCGCCATTGCACGCAGTCCACAGGGGAAACCGTGCGCTCTTCGGCCCTCCTGCCCTCCCTTGGCTCCGTAACACTCTGAAATGGAGCATTTCCAGGCACAGGGAGGCATGTCAGAGCAACGCACGGGGGCGGGGCAATGTCCTGGGGGTGCAGTTTCATCGCCTGCCATGCGTGCGCTTGGGCCTCGCCTACCAAAGTCACACTGGTGAGGATCCCCCAAAATCTGAGACAGACCCTGGTTGCTAGTTGCGGTAGGTTCCAGGCTCAGCCAGAAAAAATTATTGGAGAGAAACCCCTCATATCTGCCTCCCAGAGCTCAATAGGGGATCATCAGAACATAAGAAGAGCCCCGCTGGATCAGGCCAAAGGCTCCTCTAGTCCAACTTCCTGCATCTCACAGTGGCCCACCGGATGCCTCAGGGAGCACACGAGACAACAAGATGCCTGCATCCTATTGCAATTCCCTTGCACGTGGCATTCTGAAGTAGCCTGCTTCTAACATAAGGATGTTGCACCACCCATCATGGCCTGTAGCCTATGACTTTTCTTCCAGAAATCTGTCCAATCCCCTTTAAAAGGCACCTAGGCCAGATGCCATCACCACCTCCTGTGGAACAAAATGCAGGAGAGAAATGTACTAGAAAGACATTATGATGGTGCCTGAGAGTCATTTTTCGCCCTAAAAAATGGCTGTCTAGAACATTTTTGGCCAAGGTTTTAAGCCAAGTCTCTCTCCACCAAGACCGCCATATGTCCAAGGACTTGGAGCACATCACAGCTAAAACATAAAAATAATAATTCTCAGACATTGTTTCCAGACTCATGTAAGTAATACCTTTACTCCTTCACCATGTGAGCAATAAGATAACTTAACCCCCAGCAGCACTGAAAAATTCCAATCCATTCATTGTATGGTAGTTGTTGGTTCTGCAGGAAGATAATTTTACATGACTTTATCGGAAAACAGTTGAAAAATTACAGGTAAATCCATCTCCCCCCTTGAGCTGGCAGGATCTGTCTCTTCTTTTAAAATATACTGTTCCCAGTTTAATTATTACCTTGTGCTGGGATGTGCCTGTTAAAGAGAAATATTGCAAGCGAATGCACTCCTCATTTAAACAAATGCTATTAAACTTGAGTGAGAAGATACTAAGGAGGCTTCCAAAAGACTTCTATGACCGCACTAAATCAAAGCTAATGGCTTGAGATAAAGAAACTGTGGAACTGGTCTTCTGTACTTTGTCAGTATTAATATTTTAAGTAACAAGTCTTTGCTAACTTGCTGGGTCTCTCTCTCTCTCTCTCTCTCTCTCTCTCTCTCTCTCTCCCTGAGAAATTCCAAAAAGTAGCTGTAGGCAGTGAAGGGAGTGCTTTCCCCCACTTCCCTTAGATTAACTCAGAAATGATCTGAGTTCTTCCCTCCCCTAGTAGCACAGCTGCAGGGGAGGGCAGTGCACTAAATATTGCAGGTGCTGCAATGGGCCATTCAAGCAGCCCCTCCCACTTGCTGTTGAAGCCATGGATGGGAGGGGTGACTTTGCAGCAGGGGCGTAGCTAAAGAAGTGCTGGGGGTACAACTGCACCAGGCAACATGCTTTACAAGGGCAACAAGCTGAGCGTGACATTAGTGGCCAAAATTGTGAAAACCTCGGAATGTATGAACAATACCATCACGTTATATGTCAATGGAAAGGTAATTTAATGCAGAATGCAATGAAAGAAACCAGAGTGCAATATCTCTACCAGTGGTGAAATTCGGCCAGTTCTCACCAGTTCTGCAGAACCGGTTGCTAATTTATTGATATACAAAAAGTAGTGCTGTAGTAAGAAGCAGTACAAAGAAAGGAGGACATAGAACCGGTTGTTAAATTATTTGAATTCCACCACTGAGGAATTCCACTATTGGAATTCTATCAAGAGTTATGGCCAAAAAACCCAGAGAGAAAAAATGAAAATACAACTGTGACATCACTTCCTGTTGTGATGTCACTTCCGGGGCAACATTTTGCCCTCTCCACTGGGCTATTCTTTTATTAGCTATGCCCCTGCTTTACAGTGCCTGCAATATAAACCGTGCCACTCCACTCCACCCCACCCACCCCTGTAACTATACTACTGCCTTTCGCGTAGTTGGAAAAATATTATGATACAGTATTTTTACAAATATAAAAATATTATGTTTATTATGTTACAATGATAGCATTTCCTGCTTGATGGCATGTCTGGCCGTGACATCACTTCCAGGTTAATGACATCACTTCCTGACACAAGTGCCATTCTAAAACGTGGGTCCCAGTCTAAAATGTTTGAGAACCACTGGTGTATTTGAATGCCTCTCTTGAACAACCTTCAGCGCTCTGGGAAAAAGGCCTGGTCTGCCACCAAACTAATATTCAGCTTTGTCGTGTGTGCTTTCTTCAGCTTTCTTCTTGTGTGAGATTTTTTAAAACTTAATGCCTGTATTTGGAGCACTGCTGTCATTGTCCTCAATTCCTCATCTGAATGCCGCAGTGACTCCAAGCGCACCAGGCACTAATGGCGCAAGCAGTTTACTCTATGTGGCCTGTAAACTAATTACTGCAACATGAAGTGCTAATGCTTTACATAACACGAAGTAATAATGTCAGGGATGAAGTGTCCTCGGGAGACATTTCGCGTCGAACGGAAAACGAAGGCCCTAATGAAACAAAATGAAACGAGTCCCTTTCAAATTCTCAGATCTCAGGTTGAAGTATTTACTTCCCTTTGATGAATATTTGAATTCAGCTTTGTGCCATTTGGGAATGGTGAATAATTCACTTCAGCCACTTCCAAGGCATATTTCATTAGCTTTGGACAACTTGCACTAAAAATGAAGGAGACTCTTGCTTTCCCTAGAACTCTCTGGAAAGGCTACTCAAATGCCTCAACAATGTCTCAAATGCCTCAGGCCTAGTCAGACCCTGGAGATCCTAACCCTACCAAGTAGATATTGGTGACCTCCTCACAAAAGGTAGGCAGAGGTTACGACAGAATGTCTAGCATGATGTCACATTAGACATTCCTGAAGAGGCCCTGTTAAAATGGCCACAATTGTTTTCAGGAGTCACCCAGAGATTGCAGACTTCACATCAGAGTCTGAATTCATTAACTAGAAATGGGAGCTGTCATGAGTTTTGACTTAGGGCCCAACCCTTTCCAACTTTCTATCACTGATGCAGCCATGCCCAGTGATGTCATTCAGGGGGAACGGACCAGAACGGGCGTTCCGGATCCTAAAGGGCTCCGTGGCTGGTTCCGGGTTCCCGACAAGTGCCAATCAAAAGTGAGTTCCTGTTCCTAAATCATTTGAATGACACCACTGGCCACGCCTAATAGGACATGCACGTCACCCAGGGGGGAAGTCACAGAGCCCTCTTGGAGGTAAGGGAATGTTTGTTCCGTTACCTCAGGAGTGCAGCACGGTGGGAAATTTGGCTAGGATTGGGCCCTGGTATTCTGAAAGAAACAAATTTCATGACAGGTCCTGCATACTGGGAGCCGATATGACTTCACCTCTGACAAATCGACAACCGTTTAAAACAAGATAAACAAAAAGGACCTTTTGAAACAACCAGCTAACTTCTCAGGAACTCTTCAGACTCCGACAACCCCAGATCACCTGACAGTCACAATGCCTATTATCCGAATAAACATAAGAGTCACTTTGGCAAGGAGCACAAACACTCGAGATGTCACCTGCGATGTGTACAGGTGCAACAGACAGCACAGCAGGGCGAAGTCTTTTATTTCCACCCCAAGTGAAATGAGGCAGCTCAAATCAGCTTGGAGCCTATTCTTTTGAATCTCATGTAAATCACTGAAGCATTTAAACAATGCACTCGTCTCCTTTTGCGATATGAACCTGGACTGACTTCTGAAAAACAAAAAAACAAAAAACAAAAAATCAGTCAAGTAGATTTACCATAGAGATGTCTGCTAATGTTCAGTGCAAGCAGGAGATAAGGGGATTGGCATGGCAGATGTGATTGTCCTCTGCGCCACAATAGTTTCCAGTCGCTTGCCGTAGACAAGCTCTTTGATGCAGATCAGGGAGAAGGAGCCGCTCAGCTGCTCATTGAAGCTTCTGCCATCCTTCTTCAAGTGGTTATGAACTCCAGGCTAGCAGGCGTGCTGTCAATCAAAGAACAGAGGGGTACATAAGAACATAAGAAGAGCCCTGCTGGATTAGGCCAAAGGCCTTTCTAGTTCAGCTTCCTGTTTCTCACAGTAGCCCACCAGATGCCTCAGGGAGCACACAAGACAACAAGATGTTTGAATTTCTGTGGCCACACCCTTTCACCTGGCATTCTGAGGTAAATTCTGAGCTAAACACACCAAAGGCTAGTCAAGATTCTCCACAGCATTTCTCTTGGAAGCCACCAGAACCAGGTGCTCCTCTTCAGACATCTACTCATAGGAACACAGGAACAGCCCCACTGGATCAGGCCAAGGCCGATCTAGTCCAGCTTCTTGTATCTCACAGTGGCCCACCAGATGCCTCAAGGAGCACATGAGACAACAAGATCCCTGCATCCTGTTACCATTCCCTGGCACCTGGCATTCTGAAGTAGCCTGCTACTAACGTAGGCAGGTTACTTTCAGATCCCCTCTGGTATTAACCTAGCCATGCCTTAATGTGCTCCTGGTCTGCTTCTGAAAAGAAAAAGGATGGCAAATGCCTATCACTTGTTACTTTCCCAGTCTTCTCCTCGCACAACTCCCTCTGCTCCTCTCCTGGTGCTGTGGGCTGGGACCTCGCAGGAGCTCCCTGTCCCCACAGCTTGACTCCCTGTGGCTGGAGCATGCTGTTCATGGCTGTCTGCCAGCTCGGGCAAGAACTTTGATGCAGTGATGTCATGCAGGGGGAATGCGGGGGAAATCAGTTCCACTAGTTAAAATTAGGGCTGACTCCGCCCACTTCACTCTCCCCCCTCCCCCCTCCCAATTCCTCTGCAAAGAGCTTTTCTTCTTGGTTGGCCGGCACTCAGAGGGTTAAAGGGAGCGACTCCGGATTCCTAGGGGGGCGAAGGCAGTGATGTCATTCAGGGGGAACGGACCAGAGCGGGCGTTCCGGATCCTAACAGGCTCCGTGGCTGGTTCCGGGTTCCCGACAAGAGCCAATCAAAAGTGAGTTCCTGTTCCTAAATCATTTGAATGACACCACTGCTTTGATGGGCCCCTAGACTTAAACCTAGTCTTATGGACAATAAGGCCCTACCCACCAGTGCTCCTTACTCAAAAGTCACTGCGAACACGCTTTATGGCATATTTGCAACGGCTTGCACCAGTGTGGCGGTTCCTGCGTTGGCCCTAGGCTCAAATAGGATCACGCCAGCAGATAAAACCCTTCTGCTCTGCTCCAGAAAGCACTGATTCAGATTAGATGTCCATCCAGGATATATGCCTGGAGGATGTATGCTTGGACCACTCTTGGAGTCAGAGAGCCCAAGAGTGTGTGCCATCCCCCGACTCCAAGAGTGGTCCAAACGCACTTTACAGTGCCCCTTGTGCCAGCCAAACTTTGCTGGCCTAACTGTGCCTGCCTAACTCCAGGCTAGGATTGCTCTCACAATGACATAAACCAATGGCCCAGGCACCGCTAGTTAGATCTCCTATGTCATGACTCACCGGTAGATGAAGAACTATTCCAAAGATCACACAATCAGTCTCCATACATTACCTTTTTAACGAAATCCAGGCCATACAAAAAGGAACCGTGACAGCTGCCTACCTGGCTGTGGTTTACTAATGATGATCAGCCGCAAATTCACTGTGTAAGGAAAAGAATGTAGTTGATCATGAACCAAGGGCTGGAATAGGAATCTGAAAGTAAACATAAAGGATGATTTCATAGTCTGGTGCTACTGGCACCGAGGAAAAAGGGCAATCACTCTTCATTGTGAGAGCATAAGTGCTGCGCTACCAAATTGGGTCAGGCGAACAGCCCATCGAGCACAGAATCCACCCAGGCAAGGAAAAACAAAATTGGGAACACGTCCTTGCATTTGAAAAGGAAGAAGGGGAGATGAATGTTGGCTCTGGTCGGGAGAAAGACATGTTCCGTGAATGCAGCGCCCCAGATGTGGTTTGAGAAACACTGACAGACAGCTAGTGCCAGTAGAACATGCACTTATGCCGGGACCCACCGGAAGTGATGTCATTAAGCTGGAAGTGATGTCATGGCTGGAAAAGACATCAAGCAGGAAGTGCCGTCATGGTGAAATAATCAAATAGTCCCTGGAGTGCAAACTCCTGGCATCCGTGGACTGCAGCCATTGCACAACCTTGAAAGGTCCCTGACAGAAAGCAAGGTCAGGAGAAAATATTGTGCAAAAGCACTGAACTAAAAACGAATTAAAACAAAAACCCTCACTTGATAATTCAAACCGTCAACGCTCACAAAAGGAATATAGCAAGAGCTAGGTCTGCAGCTTCCAAGATGGCTGCTCCACGACCCACCTGACATCATGTCACCAAGTGGGTCCCGACTCACAGTTTGAGAAACACTGACAGCCAACATGGGCTGGTCTGGGAGTATGGGCAGCGAGCTGAGAGCGCAATCCTAACCTGGAGTTAGGATTATGTTTGGACCACAAGTATGTTTGGACCACTCTCGGAGCCAGAGAGGCCAGCGCACAGAGGTGAGCCATCCTCCCTGACTCTGAGAGTGGTCCATATGCGCTTTACGGTGGCCCTTGTGCTGGCCAAACTTTGCTGGCTTAGTTTATGCCAACCTAACTCAGTTTAGGATTGCGCCCTCAGTTATGTTGTGCCAAAAGCATGGCTGATGTTACATGTGAACCCACCCACAGTCTTGAGATAGCTTTGAGATAGCTCCATATAATTTTTAAAGGACACACTTATAATACTTTCCTTTGCAAATAAAAAATAAAAAAAATGTCCATACCAAGATAAGTATTTAAGTTACCCTGATGCAGAAGCAATACACAAGCTAACAAGACTCAGCCCCACCCCCGTTTCCTTTTTGGGTGTGAAAGGAGTTGAGATATGGCTTTTTCTTAGCTGCCAAAGGCCTGTACCAAAATGGAGACTGTGTGCTAGACATATGTCAGAGATGGTGGAAGCTTTTTCCAGCATTATGTCCTTTGACATCGCAATGGCAAGAAATGCCTCTCTTTGTATGCAGAGACTGGGTACAGAACGAGTGAGCAGATGGTGTTTTCTCTTGCTGCGTAGGTTCAAAATATCATCCCTGATCTCCGAATTGGCACGGAAAACATAGGAGAAAATAAACACGCATGTCGCATTCTGGTGCATTAAGGATGAGAGGGAGAGAAAGAGAGAAATAATGCTGGTAAAAGCAAATAAGGCCCTGTACGATTACGTCAATGATCATGCTAAAATTCCAGGGCCAATTTTCACCTGCACAGACATCACCTGACTAGGTGCTGGTTTGTAGCTGAATAGTTAAACCGACTCCACTGAAAAACACTGTGCTGTTTCTGATGATACATCTGAGCTGGCCTCCTCAACATGCCCTGTAATCTGTAGCATGACTTAGGGAGCAGTTACACTGACACTTTTAAAATTAAGATCTATTTAATATTTATTTTACTACTTAGCAAGGGTTTGTACACGCAGGCATCTGGTTGTCTTGTGTGCCCCCTGAGGCATCTGGTGGGCCACTGTGAGATACAGGAAGCTGGACTCAATGGGCCTTGGCCTGATCCAGTGGGGCTGTTCCTATGAGTACATGTCTGAAGAGGGGCATCTGGTTCTGGCGGCTGTCACAGAGAAATACTGTGGAGAATCTTGACTAGCCACCAGAGTGTTTACCTCAAAATGCCAGGTGCAAGGGAGTGGCAATGGGATGCAGGTATCTAGTTGTCGTGTGTGTTCCTTGAGGCATCTGGTGGGTCACAGTGAGAGTCAGGAAGCTGGACTAGATGGGCCTTTGGCCTGATCCAGCAGGGCTCTTCTTATGTTCTTAAGAGCGCAATCCTACCCAGCATTGAATTGGCAAGGCCAGCTGGCACATCCATGCCCTTACTGTAGGGGAGGCTCCAGCCTCCCCCATGTTCTTCTTGGCTAAACAGCAGGAGCAGATCCAAGGGAGCCACATGGCCTCATGGATGGGCTTCGGATTTGGCCGATTTGCACCCCTGTGTCGGCGCTAACCTCCGTTGCATCGACGCTATGACGTAGTGTCGACGTGACGGGCAGCGTTGGATTGTGCTGTAAGTGTGTTGGAGGAAGAAGCATTGAAACTGATGCCCATATAAAACATTCCTTCTGGACCCTCGATATCTCTTATATTTCCACCTGTTTGCAATCTTTTCTTGGTTGCTTTAGGCACTAAAGAAACTAGAAAATGTGGTACCCTCCCAAACAGAGACAGTTCTATTTGAAGGAATCTGTCTTTATAGTAACTTCTACGCTCAGAAATAAAACAAAATATTTCCAAGCAGGAGGGAATGAAATAATACATTTTCGATTTCTTCTAAATTTAAAGGATGTCGGTATATTCCATTTGGAAACATAAAACACGGTGCACTTAATATTGATTTTTCACCCAGGAGATCCCAAAATGGCAACGTTTCTATGATACAAAGATAGAAAATGTGATATCAAAATGCTGCCTTTATGTGACAAATATTTCTTTGTGCAGTTTTTCAAAGAGGTGTTGGATAATGATTTCTGTTGGAAACTGAGGAACCTTAGTGCACAAGAAATATGCTGGTTTAAGGTAAGCGCACCCAAAAGTAATTTCACTCTCTCTCTAAACTCCCCAGAGACAATGCAGCAGTGTTGGTTCAGGCTACACTGCACCCCACAGCAGAGTTTAGCTGGGGGGGGGAGTCTCCTTGGGGAAAATGCCCCGTGCTCTGGGTAAGTCCCAGGCTGTGCAATGATCAACTCGGACCTGCCCCAGCTACACACCTGGTGCAAGTCCATTTTGATCCGTATTAGTGGATCAGGCCAGGGAAGGGGGTTGCGACATACACTGGCACTGCTGATCCTCTCCCCCCCCCCGAGACTGATCTGCCCGCCCCGTCACCGTCCTCCCCTAACCCCATTCATTCCCCCCTGCCCTCCCCCAACCCCTCCCCTTGCACCGCACAGCACTTACCTGCTCCTATTCTCATCCACTGCTGTGCCGGCATGCACAGGGAGGCTCTGGCCTTTCCACCAGCACACCTTACGGTCACGCCATCGCAAAATGCCTTTGTGGCACTTTCGCATTCGTGCAAAAGGGTTTGACCATTTCACACCACACGTGACCTGCATGTTTGTTTTGTGACAGCTGTTTTAACTCAATGGGCTGTTTTAACTTGGGATTCGAAGCCCAATGTGATGCAAGTGGTTAGAATCAGTGATGTCATGCAGGGGGAACGTGGGGGAACTCAGTTCCACTAGTTAAAATTAGGGCTGACTCTGCCCACTTCACTCTCCCCCTCCCCCTCCCAATTCCTCTGCAAAGAGCTTTTCTTCTTGGTTGGCCGCCACTCAGAGGGTTAAAGGGAGCGACTCCGGATTCCTAGGGGGGCGAAGGCAGTGATGTCATTCGGGGGGGAACGGACCAGAGCGGGCGTTCCGGATCCTAACGGGCTCCGTGGCTGGTTCTGGGTTCCCGACAAGTGCCAATCAAAAGTGAGTTCCTGTTCCTAAATCATTTGAATGACACCACTGGTTAGAATGCTGGTGAGATCCAGTTCAGACCAGTTGTCAGCCATGAAACTGATTGGGTGATATTGGGGCACTAGGAGCCAAGGTAAAAGATACAGAGAATGTGTGAGCTTGCTTTTATTTTTGTTTCTTTAAAATAGTGCAAGGGCGGAGCATGCAAATTGGGCTAAAATCTTGGCTGGGGAGTGCTAGCTCTTGGTCCCCATAAGGGGACCAATCAGTTGATCTCTTGTGAACTATTATAGATTTAAAAGCATCCATTGGCCTGCTCTCTGCCCTGTGCCTGGTTCCTTTGACTGTTTCGACCAGTGCAAAACCTGCTTCCCTACTTAAAAATTAGAATACAGTAATGAGATGAGCCCTCTGGCTTTGTTCCTCCATAAAGCCCAAACAATAACTCATCCTAAAAACTACCCTCTTGGATCAGACCAATCAAGGCCAACCTTGTTTGCCACAGTGGCCAAACAGAGGCCTCCAGGAAGCTCACCTTGGAGGCCTTGGCCAAGTCAGCTAGGTCTTGTTCCTAAGTTATTTCAAAGACCTGTGAAATGCATTAAGAGCACAATCCTAACCTGGAGTTAGGCCGGCACAGTTAGGCCAGCAAAGTTGGGCTGGCACAAGGGACACTGCAAAGTATGTTTGGACCACTCTCGGAGTCAGAGAGGCCAGCACACAGACGTGCGCCATCCTCCCTGATCCAAGAGTGGTCCAAACGCTCTCTATGCTGGCCCTTGTGCTGGGCCAAACTGTGCTGGCCTAACTGGGCCAGCCTAACTCCAGGTTAGGATTGTGCTCTAAGTGTGGCTGATGAGTGCATGTAGAATTAGTTCACTTCCTAGTATGAGAAAAGGCACTGGAATGTAATGGCCCTAAGCAGAGCCATAACATCCTACCCCAGCGCCCTGGGGCAGTGACGTCACAACTCTGCCATTTGCGCCCCCCCCAGAAGTGACGTCATGGGTTCTCCCCAGAGGAAGGGTGGGTGCACAAAGTTGTAGTACCACTTCCTTTGGAGAAAACCCCCTGCCTTTGTGGCAGGCACTTTCCTCCGGCATCTCCAGCTTTCCTCCGGCATCTTTCCTCCAGCGTCTCCCTGGAGGAGGGGTCGTGCCCAAAGAGGCAGCGCCACCTTCTCTGGGGAGAGTGAGAAGGAGACTGCCTTTGCGCTTGTGGTGCAAGGCAGCTTCTTCCGTATTTCCCTGGAGTAGGGGGCGCATGCAAAGTGGCAGTGCCGCCTCCTCTGGAGAAAGCACAGAGGTGATTGTCTTCATGCTGTGTAAAGACATGCTTCCTCCATAAGGAGGAAGACAGTCACCTCCATAACCAGGGCGGAGCCTGGGGCCAATCCGGCACCCCCTTTAAGCACAGTGCCTGGAGCAGCAGCTCCTCAGGTTCCACCCTAGTTACGGTTCTGGCCCTAAGGAACAGCGATGCCCCTGCTTTCTCCATTTGCATTGGGCTCGCTGACATACAACATCCATTGAGCAACTGTCCACTAAGAACTGGTTTGCATTTTGCATTCAGGAGCCTCGAGCCCAGAAGTCTGTCCCCCCCCCGTAATGTTCTTTCAAGCCTCCTGCCGGACTTCCACAATAGCCCTGAAGGCATGAAAGACCCCAGCAAAAGACAGCAAACCAATTTGCCTCCTCTGCGACATCTCTTCCTAAGGGCATTGCTAGAGAAGGCATGTGAGTCGTTACGACAATTCATTTCACAGCATGAAAAAAGGCAGGACCACAGAGGAATTAATGAAGTGCTACTTTCCCGGCTCTTAAGAGCGGGCAGGAGCAAGTGACGTTGGCTCTTCACAGTCACTTGTCAGAGCAATGTAGATAAATGGGGAGGGGGAGAACATTTGCGTCCCACTTTCCTATCCTCAAATGAAACCAGGGATAAGTTCAACAGCCGCATCGCTAACCAATGACGGCAAATGCAGCCAAGAAGTCTCTTCAGGCTAGATGTGCCTCTCAACTATGAAGGCAGGATGCTTCGGTTCATAGTGGCTGATGTGGACATGTCCAATGGCCCCTCTGTATCACATGGGCAAAGATCACACGGGTGAGCACATCTCACTCTCCTGCCACAACCATACACGCCATGTTGCCACTACAGTATCATTTGCATGGCACTTCCACCCCGCCCCCCCCGCCAGTTAAATATTACTTTAAAGTGATGTGCAGGGGCACACCGAATGGGGAGAAACATGCACATGCATGTCCCACATGCCCCCACATGCACATGCGTGCTCCCTGAGGCATCTGGTAGGCCACTGTGAGATGCAGGAAGCTGGACTAGATGGGCCTTTGGCCTGATCCAGCAGGACTCTTCTTATGTTCTTATGTTCTTATGTTCCTTGTGCCAGCCAAACTTTGCTGGCCAAACTGTGCCAGCCTAACTCCAGGTTAGGATTGAGCCCTCAATTGTACAACTTCAGACAGTTGCCCTGAGACCCAGGTTGAACTGACCTGGCAGATCCATGTGAACTAGCGTATGATTTAAACCAACCAGCCAATTCATCAGTTGAAGGTATCTCAGGGCGCAATCCTATACTGTGCCCGCTTTGTAAGGCCAACATAGCAGGGTAATATCCTAAGGCCCATTAGGAGGCGGCAGCAGCGAAGTGCAGGCCAAGGGGAGGTTTTCCCCTTGCACCTGCGTCAGCCCCAGTCACCCCTATGGGCCTGCTCGGATCTGCACCTGTTGTTTAGCAGGCGCAGAGGAATGTGGACAGGAGCGGCCCGGATCTAGGCCGCCATGGCCGGGGATGGGGTTTAGGATTTGGCACTACGGCCGTCCTGCGTCACAACCGTGTCATAACCACAGTCTCCGCCCACTGCGCCGCCTAGTAATGCCTCTGGAATGCCCTCGCGGAGGCCCTCTGCCGACCGAGCGGCACCAATGCTCACCTGGTGCACGGCCGGCACTGCTGCGGATGCACTTTGCGGCACATTCGCGACAGCGTCCGGCCGGCGCAAGAGCGCAGCGCCAGTGCTAAGGGGGGTTTAGAAAACACCTGCCAAGTGTTTTCCCAGTTGGCAGGCACAGGATTAGGACCGATGGGTGTTTTTCTGAGGGTGGGGAGCACAAGCAGAGCAGGGACCCGGCATGTGCCACTGAGAAAAAGTCATCTCTCGCTTTCCGCCGACTCCTCCAAGGTGCCAATTACAACGAAATGTCACGGCCAAGCTGCCTTTTAGTGAGGTTTCTCTTTATACTTCCCTCCTTCAATCCATAAATATCTTCACTTCACAGTCTGTTTCATGTGGGTGCAGACCAAAAACAAAAAAAGGGAAGGAAAGTGAGAGAGAACGTCCTTTTTGTGACGCCTTCCCCGACTTGGTTGGAGCTGCCATTCGCTAGTCAAGTGTTAGTGTTAGGCTGGCTGCACTCTGGTGGCAAAATGGCTTAAGAACATAAGAAGAGCCCTGCTGGATCAGGCCAAAGGCCCATCTAGTCCAGCTTCCTGTATCTCACAGTGGCCCACCAGGTGCCCCAGGGAGGCATGAGACAACAAGATGCTTGCATCCTGTTGCCACTCCCTTGCACCCGGTACTCTGAAATAGCCCACTACCTTTGTAAGGAGGTTGCACAATCCATCATTCCCTATAGCCCACAATGGACTTTTCTTCCAGAAATCCGTCCAAACCCTTCTTAAAGGCATCTAGACCAGATGCCATCACCACCTCCTGTGGCAAAGAGTTCCACAGACTAACCACCCGCTGGGTAAAAAAGTACTTCCTTTTATCTGTTTTAACTCTCCCACCCCTCAGTTTTAGCAGATGCCCCCTGGTTCTGGTGTTTTGAGAGCGGGAAAAGAACATCCCTCTATTGACTCTATCGACTTCTATGAAAGTGACTCCATTGAAGTCAAGGGAACAGGGCAAGACCCCTCCCCCCACCCAGAAAGCATAAGGGTGTTTTTTTAATCATGACTAAGTTAATTAAACTGGAGAGTTTAATTCATGAGAAGTACACAAATAGCTGCAGAAGAGCAGATAGGGGAATTCAGCAATAGACCGTGCTTAGACATTTGCTTAGTTCAGGGTTTCTCAAACCGTGGATTGTAACCGACTTGGTGGCGCATGGCCCAATGTCCAGGGGATTCTGGGGTGCACCTGCCATTGCATCTGGTTGGGTCCAAACTGGATCCCTCTGGATGCAATTGGAGGCCACACTGGGATTCCGCATGCCGCAGAAGGCCTACACGGGCCTCTAGAAGCAGCCGGAAGATTACTTCCGCTTTACTTCCTAGTTCATGAAAGTGACTTCTGGTTGGTTCCAAAGGCTCTGCCCCAGAGATGGGACATAGCGCCCTCTACCACAGAGCAGGTGGCTGGAGATGTTTGAGAACTCCTGCCACATTGGGTGAGTTCAGAAGATAGTTTTAGCCCCAAACGGAACCCCTACAGCAATGGTTCTCAAACCTTTTAGCACTAGGACCCACTTTTTAGAATGACCATCTGTCCGGAACCCCCCAGAGGTGACGTCATGGCTGGAAGTGCCGTCACTGTGATGCCAAAGCCTGCTGCTTTCCTGAGAATGCCGTTTTCCAATAGCAAAGTGAATCAGAAAGATAAAAAAGCCTATTTACAACCTTGAGCAATATTGACACCCAGCCCTCCCCCTTTCCAGATGGGAAATATCCCACCTTCCCATATTTAATTATGGCTAGCCCTAGGTGCTATGCGACCCACCTGAAACTGGCTCACAAGCTGGGTCCTGACCCACAGTTTGAGGAACACTGCCCTGCCCTACAGTAAACAACACCTGTGTGTCATGATACTGAGGGGCAAGCTATTGAGAAGTCCTGCTAACTGGGCAAGAGGCACTTTTTTCACGTGGGGTTCCCCTTACGTTTGACAGGGGGAGAGCAATTGTCCCTCTTCACCCCTGCGCAGTCTTTCTAGTGGCTGTTGCTGGTGGTCTGCCTTTTTCTTAGATTGTGAGCCCTTTGGGACAAGGAGCCATTGAACTTTATTATCATTACTATTTGCCTGTAAAGCACTTTGTGTTGAAAAGTGGAATGTACGTACCTGTTGGTTGGTTGGTTGGTTGGTTGGTTGGTTGGTTGGTTGGTTGGTTGGTTG
>JAJKFI010000044.1:3445652-3464588 GCA_029204185.1 Lerista edwardsae | reverse complement strand
GCATCCCTCCTTCCATCCCTCCATCCCAGAGCGTTGGCAGAAACAGCGCTGGGGAAAGGGCAGTACCAGGAGAGCTCATTTATCATGAGCCAGATAAAGAGATTCCAGTGGCGGCATCCAGCCCACGGGCCTTATGCTTGGTGACCCTGCCCTGCCCCACCTGAACTTTCCTCACGACAAAGTTAAAGGCCAGCCCCTGCCAACACTGAGCCTTCCACCTTGGCCATCAGCTCGCAGCGGCCCTAAAGGGTTACCTTGCCCTTGTGCGGCAGCTGCAAAATCAGCGGTATGACGGATCGATGACTACCAGTCATTGGGATAATAATGTGGTCTCCAATTCCTTTCAGTAATAGCAGCTGCAGCAGGGGAACTGTTCGCCCACAGTTGCTAATGGTCCCCACGTACTGCTAGTTGTGCCTTGATTTATATGGTACTTTCTGTGTAACAAGCCGCCTCCTCTTAATTACCCATCCCCGTTGACAGGAAAGGGGGAAAACGGATTCTTAATTCTGCAGAAGCCAGGAGAGAACAAGCAGACCTGACCAGATATTCACAAATGTTCTCTGGGCTTTGAAGCTTTAATAAGGATATAATTGCAGCTAAGGCCATAAAATAGCCAATTTCCTTTTGAACTGTTACTAAGGGGTGGGGGTGGGGATCCTTTGTCATTAGCTCTGGCTTAACCTTGAAATGCACCAAGTCTTGGTGTGTCTTTTTCCCGCTGGAAACTGTTCTGACCAGTTTCCCAGGGCTCTCTGGGCCCAATCCTGTCCAATTTTCCAGTGCCGATGCGGCCGTGCTACGCGGGCATGTGCTGCATTCTGTGGTAGGGGGGCAGTCATGGAGGCCTCCTCAAGATGAGGGAATAGTTGTTCCTTTACCTCAAGGCTGCATTGAGGAGGCATCAGCACCGGAAAGCTGGATAGGATTGGGCCTTCTGTCATAAGAAGAGCCCTGCTGGAGCAGGCCAAGGCCCATCTAGGCCAGCTTCCTGTATCTCACAGTGGCCCACCAGATGCCTCAGGGAGCACACGAGACAACAAGATGCCTGTACCCCACTGCCACTCCCCTGCACCTGGCAATCTGAAGTAGCCCACTTCTCCTAATGCAAGGAGGTTGCGCCACCCATCATGGCCTATAGCCCACGATGGGCTCCTCCTCCAGAAATCTGTCCAATCCCCTTTTAAAAGCACCTAGGCCAGATGCCATCAGCACCACCTGTGGCAAGGAGCTCCAGTGTGTTGTGAGATGAAAAAGGTTGAAAATCACTGGGTTATACCTCTTCCGTTTCTCCATGCTGTCCCGTTATTTAAATCATGCACACCCCACAAACTGTCATTAGTGTTGCATCTGGTTTGCCTTTGCCTTCCATTGGCCAGCAGAGAGATGTCTCTGCCTTTTCCTCTGTGCCTTTTTCATGATGACACCCCCTCTAAAAAAAAAAAAAAAGACTGTAAGATTACCATAAAGTGTTATCACAGGGATTTGAGGTTCATGAGGTACCACCAGGGACCACTGGCTTTTGCGAGAAAAATCTCTTGTTTCAGCTTTCATTTCACGGGCAGGGCATTAAAGCACAATGAAAATCAATCTTTACCTGGCTTTGGGGGTGGGCAGCAGTATCCTATTTAACACTAATCGCGTGTGCAATATTTATGTCTACATAAATAATTCAGTGGCTAATTAATCCAATTCTTTTATAATTACCTCCTAGAACAGCACAGAGCCTAAATCCCAGCATCTTAATTGCTACTTAATGGAGATATTTATGACTTAGATTCTCACAAACGATATAGGCGCTCTCACTTAATTTACACCAGAGCCTAAACAGCAAAAATCCTGATCTGAGTTTTGAATGCCTGAACATTTTCTGGTTGGGAGGTGGGGAGCAGGCAGGAGGAAACCCACCATTCAAAATGTTGGCTCTTGCCACGGATTGATAACCCTTATCCAGAGCTATGAGGGTGCTATGAGAAAAATTCATGAGCCCAAAGTACTCGTTCAAAGAGGAGTCCATACGATGGGTCTCTGCATGATTTATTGTGCTGGTTTGCCTCCTTGCAAGTAATGTTACGGGTGTAATGGTACCAGTGCACAGGGTAAGAGGAAGCCAGTCATTAACCCACATGAGCTCTGTTCATACTGCTAGTCAATCAAGCTCATTTATTCGGATGCAGGGGGGTTCATTTTAGGATGTGCTGTAAGACCGCGGTGAGACAAGGTTAGGGACCAGAACGTTTCTAGGAAATGACTTATATCAGTCAAACTGTGGGTCGTGACCTACTTGGTGGTCGCAACCAGGCTCGTCATTCAGAAACGAGCTGCTGGAACGCGAGGCGGGACTTACCGCCTGATTGGCTGCCCGTTCGTGACGCGTCGCTGCCTGCCCGACCGCCGCGCTGGCACCCCTGGCTTCGGAGGGGGTGCCCGCTTGCCTGGGGCGCGCGCTGGGTGCCTAGGCGAGCCGCGGAGGGGCGCACCACCCGGAGGGAGCCCCCATGGCGGGCGGGCAGGCGGCGACACGTCACGGACTGCCTGTCAATCAAGCGGTAAGTCCCGCCTCGCGTTCCGGCAGCTTGTTACTGAATAACAGCACTGGTCGCAAACTTATGTCAGGTGGGACACAGAAAGCTGGGAGCAGCCATTTTGGAAAGTGCAAGACTTTACTCTTGCTACAGTATATTCCTGTTGTGAGTGTTAACAATTTGAATTTTTAAGTTAGGGTGTGTTTTTAAATTTTGTTTTTAGTTCAGTGCTTTTACATCGTGTTTTTCCTCATCTTGCTTTCTGCCAGGAATGTTTCATGGTTGTGCATTTGCTTCAGTCCATGAATGGCAGTCTGCATTTCAGGAGTGTTATTTGATTACATCACAATGATGGCACGTCCTGTTTGATGATGTCACTTCCAGCTATGACACCACTTCCAGGTTAATGATGTCACTTCAGGTGTGTCCCAACATGAGTGCCATTCTAAAAAGTGGGTCCCAGTCTAAAAACGTTTGAGAACCACTGACTTACATAAAGGGGAATTTTTTCTCCAAAACACATAATGTCAATAGGAGTTAATGGGGAATGTATATATCTCCATGTACTTTGCTGGACTTAAAGGGGGGGGGCTTTATCCCATAAGAAGCAGTGCAATAAGTAGGGATAGGGACTGCAGAAACACAACATCAGCCAGTACTGCCCCCCCCCAAGGGCAGCCTATTCATGTCACAAGTTGAGAATTTTCTGATATGCAGCAAATTGAAGGAGGAGTGAGTTGGTGGAGTTTCCAGTCTTTCTGTTGCCACCAATTCTTCTAATAGCCACAGGGTGACTACTGCTCTCCCAGCATTCCCTCCACCAGCCACTAGAGGAGGTGATAGTAGCATCAGGAGAGAGAGAGGTGCTGCTGCCACTGCAACCCCCTCTAGTGGCCAGTGGAGGGAATGCTGAGAGCCCACCATTGCTGCAGCTGCCATTAGAGGTAGCAGCAGTAGCACTCGAAATCAAGGGAGAGAAAGAAGTGAAGCAGGCAGGAGAGGAGCTGTCGCCATGCTGTTCTAATCAATGGCAATAACAGCAGCAACATTGGCAATGTTGTAAGAAATAACCATGTTCCTTTGAGAGCTCGGAGAGCGTCAGAAGGAGAAAGAAGAGCATGCAGACCCAGCAACAGCAATATCTAAATATCAGTCGGAAGGTTTGAAGGTGGGAATACAGCAGTAAAGGACATCTTGCTCAAAACATTGATGACTTAAATGCACAGAAATATGAAACGAGGAGATTTCTATCAGGAACTCCCTGTAGTTTAGAGGGCAGAAGGTGTGGACTGATGTTGGGCTGCCAGTATTGATAAAAGCTAAGCAGGAGAATCCAGGTTAGGTCTATTTTGGGGTGGGAAACAGAATGCCAGGCTGTGACATACTGCAGTACCTGTTGTGGCAGAACGGAGTCACTGTGGAGCTGATTAGCCAGCCTGGGAATGTGTGAGAAGGCCGGCCAGCAAAAGAACAGAGTATGACCTTGAGGACCTGTCCAGGCTGGACTTGGGATTGCCTGCTGAAGCTCGATGGCAAGCAGCCAGAGGAGAGAATCAACACTGAGAAGGCTACATCTGGGACTGAGGGTTCAGTGAATCACAGAACACTGCGAGGAAAAAAAAACTCATTGAAAAATGGTGGTTTAGACTTGCCTGCCCATGTAAGCAACATTGGGCATTTGCTTCAGCATGGGAAAGGCGGGGTATAAATTCTCCAAATAAATAAATGGAGAGCTATCATCAATGCAGCTAGTGAGTCTTCCAGAGATCTCCGTTAGCCAAGCAGAATTCTGGGGCATTCACAGCCCTGTGTTTTCAAAGGAAATAACTTCATCCCCTTGAGCTACTTGCTTGTGTTTTGTACATAGGAAGATCTCAGACACGTCTGGACGTTCCCGGAAGTAACCGGAAATAAGCTCCCACTTTCATCACGGCCTTGTTCTTTCATCAATTAATTCCATCCAATCTGCTTTCACTTACCTTTCTTCCTACACAGCAATGAGTCTCGCAATTATTTTGGGCCATCAATTGCTACACCTGGTAAAAGCAGCCACACCTTGGAAAGGGAACTGCTTTCTTTCACAACATGCTTCTTGTTGCCTTCCCCGGGGCATTTGGTTGACCAGTGGGGGAAACAGGATCATTTACCTTTTCTCAACCTGTCCCACCGCAGTATTTGTATGTGGCCTGGGCCAGCCAAGGGTCCCCCTGAAAGTGTGACACATACCCTGAAGATCCTTGCGATAAGCCCTTCCCCACCACGTTCCATTATCATCACAATGGACGATTCTGCTAGTCTTCAGAATAGAGGACAGAGGTGGCTGATTGCCATGTGCAGGAGAGTGGCAACATCTTATTGTGTTTCCAGAGGCATCTGGTGAGCCACTGTGAGATACAGGAAGCTGGACTAGATGGGCCTTGGCCTGATCCAGTGGGGCTGTTCCTATGAGTACTATACATGTCTGAAGAGGAGCGTCTGGTTCTGGTGGCTGTCCAAGAGAAATGCTGTGGAGAATCTTGACTGGCCACCAGTGTTTACCTCAGAATTTACCTCAGAATGCTAGGTGCACAGGATGCAGGTATCTTGTTGTCTTGTGTGCTCCATGAGGCATCTGGTGGGCTACTGTGAGATACAGGAAGCTGGACTAGATGGGCTTTTGGCCTGATCTAGCAATGCTCTTCTTATGTTCTTACAGTTCGGGAGCTGCCAACTGTAGCTCTAACAGCTATTCTCCCACCTTCACTTCCAACTTGCCTTGACTCACTGTCTCAAAACCCTTAAGCAGTCTATGGTGGTTTTGGGACACTTGATAAGAGATAAAAGCACATATCTCATAGCTGAATATAAAAGAATGGTAAAGCTAGATGTTGTCAAGTTATGTTCTTCTCCAGTGGTTCTCAAACCTTTTTGACTGTAAACCACTTTTTTAGAATGGCACTCATGTTGGGACCCACTGGAAGTGATGTCATAATTGGAAGTGACATCATCAAACAGGAAGTGCTATCATTGTGACATAATAAAATGACACTCCTGGAATGCAGACTGGCATTCTTGGACTGTAGCAATTGCACAACCATGAAACATCCCTGACAGAAAGCAAGATGAGGACAAACAGTTTGAGAAACACTGATCTGTGCAGGTGTGGACAACTTTGTGAGGTAGATCAAAGCATCAGGAGGAAGAGGAAGAAGAAGGATTTATACCCCGCCTTTCCAAAGCTGAAGCAAATGCCCAAGGCGACTTTGGATATTTTTGCTCTCACTGCCTCTGGAATACTTCTGTAGTTTGACTGATCCCTCGGACAATTTTGCTTCCCCCAAAAAGTTTCATCCCAATGGGCATTTTTGGATGCTGTCTTACATGACACCCACACCCAAGATTTGATGCTGTTATTTCACTCTTACGTGTTGTTTACGATGATTGATTCATTTGTATTTTGATGTTCACGATGGATTCATCGTTTTCATTATATTTTCAATGGATTATTATCCTGTCTTGACTATTGATGACCGAAAGGTGAGGAAGAGATATGGTAGCAACACAACTAAAGTTCATTTTATTGTATGTCCATGTCTCTACACAGACATATATGACCCAATGTTCATATGAAGTGCTATTCAATTAACAGTGGCTATTAAAATGTGACCTCTGTAGTCAACAATTAAAATTCCATGGCAATTTCACACTCAACAATGCCTGATGTTAAGGATTTCATTATTAAGTCTTATTGAATATGATTAAATATGGCCCATGCTTTCCAGAATGGGTTGCACGATAGATTTAAACGAACTCATTAGTGGTTAATGCAGCAAAGCTCTTTCTAAATGCTAATGTTTGGCTGCCGTTGGCTTGTTAATTAATTTGAAGATTGTGTAATTATCAGAGCTGTCGATTAGCATATGTCTAGCCCTTTTTATTACGGGATGATATTGGTTGGCATGTAAGCATCAGAAATTAAATTATACTTGTAATGGACAGAGTGCCTCGACTGACCCCAACGGTTCCAAGATGTTCACTCCTGCCCAGTTTACAGTCATTTGGGTTTGCCAGAAATCATCTGCCAAACTGGGCAAATGCAGTTGTTTTCACATCCCTTTTTACTCTTTGGTGTGGTCATGAACACTCCTCCTCAGCCACCTTGGGTTTTGGAAATCAAGAAAGCCATTCCAGATTTCCTGGCCTCAGGTTTCCACCAGCCTCTACAAAAGGATGCCGAGTCTATAGTTCAGTGGTATGGTGCATGCTTTAAATATACAGGGTCCCAGTTTCATTGCCTAGAAATTCTAGGGGATGCAGTGTTGTGGTCTTTCAGCCTAGACCAGCAGTTCTCAAACTCCTTAGCTTCACTATCTACCTTGTCATCCACTACAACTCCCAGGCCACCACGATTATGAAGCTGCAGGGCAATATGGCGTATAATCCATAACTCACATCATTGGCCACATCTTTCCCATGCCATGTTTGCAGCTCACTGATGGGTTGCGACCCAATTTTGGGGCAAGGAAGATTTTTGGGCAAGGCGGTCTGGGGATGGGACCGGCGGTGGCCTCCACAGCCAGATCCTATCCTCTGTGTCGGGCCACGTGGTGGGGCCACGTGGAGGCATGCCAGCCTGCCTGCTCCAGTGCAAGTTAGGATTGTGTGCCCTACATCACGTTGACACCCTCTTCTTCACTGGGGCAGAGCTGCATTAAAAGAGAGACCAGCAAGGCTTTCTAGTAGATTTGAGAGAGAGGAAAAACTGCAGAGATTTGCAAAGTAATGAAGCACAAGCAATTATTGTATGTCTAATGAGTTTCAAAAGGCACCTCTGCCAAGATACTAACCGTGATCATTAAAAAAAGAAAAAAGATGAGATGTAGCAACATTTCAGGGGGAAAAAAAATCACATCATCTGCTTTTGAGAGTGAAAGGAGGTCTGCTAATAATCATCTCATGAAGTTCCCTCCCTTCCAAAGTGAAATTAATTATGGCCAGATGAAGATGGAAGCACATTTCAAAAGATGTCCCACAGTGTCTGCAACTTTATTACTATGATGGAAGTCAAAGGGCAAGGATGTTGATGGCTGTTGGCACAGGGATGTGGGGGGGGGGGGCATGTTGATCTTTGAAGTCCTTTGATCTTTGGTGTTTTTAAAGCAGCAAATAGAAAAAGAGCTTCAGATACTTTCTTGACTGTTCAATTGACTTAAAGTAGCTGCTCCTGTGCCCAAATTTGATGCTGATAGAACACGATTACTGCCCATTTGAGCTCTTCTCTGACATGCATCTTTATCACAGATCAGAAAAGCGCATCACATGTGACAGAGGGTGCATCCGGACAGACACAATTTTAGCAGCTGGTTCATTGTGGCAGTGTACTCACTGTGCTGCGCTCAGATGAACAGACAGAAGTTTCCCCCCCCAGGTTGAGCTCGGTAGAAACACAGTAGAAAGTCTTCCTGTTTGCTGCAGAAACTGCCTGTGCACAGACTTGGGGCGCAATCCTAATCAACCTTCGAGCTCTGGGGTAAAGGCAATGCAGCTCCTTTCCTTACCACAAGAAGGCCTCTGTGACTACTACTCCACTGCAGGATGTAGCACATGCCCCACTGGCACAGTCTATACAATTTCTAGGTAAAGTATGTAAGGTTAGAATGAGATAAGCTTCTTTCATACTTTGGCATTCTGTTTAATTTCATCTTGTTAGCCCTCACCTGCCCCCCCAACCCGATCTTACTCAGTGGTCCACAATTTCAACAGCTACCCTAGTATTAGACAACATGGAGAAACAGAACTGAGTATCATCTGTATGTTGATGACAGCCAACTCCAAATCTCCCAATTATTGTCCCCAGCATTTTTATGTAAACAAGATGGGAGACAAGATGAAACCCTGTGGCACAACCACAAGTTACAATCCACAGAACTGGAGTCCCCTCAGTAATACCATCTGGAACATCCCAGACAGAAAGGAGAGCAGCCACTACATATAAGAACATAAGAACAGCCCTTATGGATCAGGCCAAGGCCCAGCTTCCAGTATCTCACAGTGGTCCACCAGATGCCTCAGGGAACACACAAGACAACAAGATGTCTGCATCCCATTGCAACTCTGGCATTCTGAGGTAAATTCTGAAGTAAACACACTAGTGGCCAGTCAAGTTTCCCCACAGCATTTCTCTTGGACAGCCACCAGAACCAGATGTTCCTCTTCAGACATGTACTCATAGGAACATAGCAACAGCCCCACTGGATCAGGCCAAGGCCCATCTAGTCCAGCTTTCTATCTCACAGTGGCCCACTAGATGCCTCAGGGAGCACACAAGACAACTAGATGCCTGCATCCCGTTCCCACTCTCCTGCACCTGGCATTCCGAGGTAACCTACTTCTAATGTAAGGAGGTTGCAACACCCATCGTGGCCTGTAGCCCACGGTGGACTTTCCCTCCAGAAATCTGTCCAATCCCCTTTTAAAGGCACCTAGGCCAGTTGCCTCATGCCACATAAAGAGAACAGCAAAAGAACAAAGCTCAACCTTGAGGACCTGTCCAGGCTGGACTTACGATCACCTGCTGAAGCTCGCTGTCACATGGCCAGAGGAGAGAACCACACTGTGAAGGCTATATCTGGGACTCAGTGAATCACAGAATACTGTATATTTGTAGAAAAACCCATTGAAAAATGGTGGTTTAGACTAGCCTGTCTATGTAAACCGCCTTGGGCATTTGCTATAGCTTAGGAAAGGCGGGATATAAATTCTTCCAAAAAAAAAAAAATGAAGTTCCCAGATTGAAAGATTATTCAGAGTGAATGGATACGTACAGCAGTCCCCCTGTGTCCACGGGTCCCATATTCATAGTGTCATTTACCCAGTTTAGATTCTCCCATTGCTCTCATTCCCTTTTGTTCATCTGTCCCCATTTGCAGCCCTTATGTGGTTTCCTGTCCTCCAGCCTGCCGGCTTTCTGCTACCTGAAGCATGCTTCTTCTTCTTCTTCTTGTTCACTCTTCGTGACCCCATGGACCACAGCACGCCAGGCCTCCCTGTCCTCCACTAGCTTCCGGAGTTCGCCCAATTTCATGTTCATCGTTTTGGTGAATCTAACCATCGTATCTAACCATCTCATGCTGTGCCGCCCCCTTCTCCTTTTGCCTTCCATCTTTCCCAGCATGAGGGTCTTTTCTAAAGAGTCCTCTCTTCTCCTGAGGTGGCCAAAGTATTGGAGCTTCAGCTTCAGGATTTGTCCTTCCAGGGAGCAATCAGGCTTGACTTCCTGGAGGATTGACCGATTGGATCTCCTTGAAGGCAAATGCTTTCAAGCCTACTCTTGGATTGCACCAAGGAGAATAGCTCCCGTTGTGCCCCAGAATGCTTTGCACTGGCCTGGTAAGTGGAGGTTTACTACCGTGTGTAGTTTTTGGTATCCACTGTGGAAGTGGGAAAATACCTCCCATGCACAACTAAACTAGAATGCCACCTCATTGAGTCTGTAATGCAGCGATTTTCAACCCCTTTCCTCTCATGGCACACTGACCAGGTGCTAAAACTGTCAAGGCACACTATCACCTGTTTTAACAATTGACAAGGCATACCACACTGCCAGCCAGGGGCTCATATCCTGCAAAGGCCTTACTAAGAAATGACCCTCCCCCAAATTCTCAAGGCACACCTATGGATTGTTTGCAAGCACACCTATGGAAAAGCGGCACACTCATTGAAAACCACTGCTGTAGTGGTTTTCAAGCTAATACAGTAGCACATACCCATGTATGGTTCCTCATGATCTGCAGCACTAAACATCTGAACAGGCAAAGCATCACAACTTCTGTACCAACTGATAAAGCCCTCCTCTTATACCACTTAGCATTGGCAGGCATACTTTGCATGTGGAATGTGGCAGGTACCTCTAGCCAGACCTTTGGGAAAGGCTTATAGCCAAGATCTTGGAGGTCTGTCCTGCAATTAGACTCATCCACACACATCCCGAGAGTGGAGAAATATCAAAGACTTTTTAATCAAAATCACAATATATTTCTGGAGTAAAGCATTAGGGGGAAAATGCATCTATTTTTATGCACAACACCATTTATAGGAATCATGTTGCCAACATAAATGAACTTTAGAGACCATACAGCCAGCATCGTATCAAAATATATTTTATTCTGGACCTCTTTCAGATCTGATTCAAATTACACTTGTCAGAGCAATACAATGCAAAGGGAAAACTGCAACAGAAAATGTGCCTAGAAAGGGATTAAGAACAGGCTTTGGGGGCGGGGGACAAAATCATTGTGATGTGGAACCAAAGTACATCATAAAAGGTGTAATTAACATGGGTCCAGGACAGTATAGAACATCTATATCAGTCTTCTTTAGACAATAAATCATGAAAACAGAACAATAAAAAGTATTTTGAACAAGTAAAAAAGAAAACAAAACTCTCATGGGCTGGTTTTACACTTTTACAACATTTGAAAATTTAACTGGATATAGAACTGAAGAAATGATGGAGACGTTTTAATCCAGTGCTATAGGTAGGCTCACAGAAGTAGACCCAAACGATATGCAGTTCCAAATCTGAACTTTTTTTTTTTTACAATTACAATGTCGAAGTCAGGAGAGAGAACGAAATAAAAGAGAGACAAAGAGAGAGATTACTTTTGTATTATAGGTGAATCAACTTGCTCACCGTGGCCTGTTGAGAAACAAGATCACAAAGTAGCAACAACAAAGCAGACAGATTTCCCGAAATCTTTTCAACAATGCAAAAAACAAACAAAAATGAAGTAAAAAGAAGCACTAAAATTCTTTAAAATTGTTTTTTTCTTTAAAAAAAAATGCATGCTTTTGTTTATTGTCCTCAACACTGGGGAAACTTAAGGGGCTGAAGAATTCAAGCTTTGTGAAAATGTTTCGGTGACTGTAGTTGAAACCTGACATGGTCAAGAACTTTTGCATTTCTTGGCTCAACACTTAAAGCAAAACCACCGTAGAAGATAGAATGGAACAAGCAATAGAAGCAAAAGCAACTGCCACATCTTCCTTCCTACAGGTAGGGTCAAGGCTCGATGTTAATCCTTTGCTGCTGTCCATGAAAATTAGGGACCGAATCCTGAAATGCAGGAAAACAATGAAGTGGCTAACCTTTGAGAAAGGGTACATTACTGCAGGCTTATGGTGCATCTTCTGCTACCATGGATTGCTCACAGAATTATTGTCACTTTCTATGTAGCCTAGGGGAGCAAGTCAGAATCCAGCATGGAATGAAGGCATTACATCGTGTGTGTGTGTGTGTGTGTGTGTGTGTGTGTGTGTGTGTGTGTGTGTGGGCTGCTGCAGTACACAATTTGCACATCCACCCACTTTTAAATATGCTATGGATGCCATCTTACATCTCTGTGCTCAAGTGCCACAATGCTGCCCTCTTCTGGAAAATTTTTAAAAAAGCACAAAACCACATCCTGTCAATTGCAAATGTAATTCCCAACCCTAGTTAATTTATTTATGTTTATTTCCCTTTGAAATGAATTAAATACCAGCAGGATTTCGGATCACTGAACGACTGTGCTTGAGAATCCCGTCCTTTTCTCATAAAATATTTTTTTTCAAATGCTGTATAAATTTAACATACTGTATATAGCCCTCTGAAAATGTTCAAATAAACTAGGGTGTCAACTGCAAAAACCACAACACAAAAAATGCAGAAAACTATCTTGCTTTGACATATTCTTGCAACATCAAAGAGGATTTAAAATTAATATCTTCTAAAAAAACCCTACCAGGAACTCAGCATTATAGAAAAAGGAGTAGGGAAGAAAATGTTTTCAATAGACAAATTCCAATAGACAATTAGACATAAATCTTTGGTCTTTCTCCTCCTCTTGCATCTAGATTATAAAAATCAACAAGGTTTTGATTTGCTGTCAATTATTTGGATGTGAAAATTAGAATTTGACCTTCTAATCTGCCTCCCTTTCTCCACCTAGTCAATATCAAATGCCTTGTTATTTGGAAATACTAGGAGTTCTCTTACTATTTAATAAGTATGGCTAGATTATTATAATGCACTTATGTCCATCCAATATTAAAAAATGAATTTAAAACACTTTAGAGAAAAAGAAGTGCAGGATTGTTAAGAATAGACAAACCCAGAAGCCATGAAATATCTCTGAAGTTGGCAATTGTCTACTCCTCATCCAAATATTAATCCCTTCCATGCTGTTTTTTTTTCATTTAGACTTTCTCAGCCAACTAAATGCATTACAGTGGGTGTGTTTTAAATATTCTCTTCCAAGCTACTCAAGCATTTAACACACAAAGTTAACATTTTACATAGCAGGGAATCCAACAGACGGGTGAAAGTAAAATAGTTGGGAAAAAGTATTCCGAGCTAAGAAAATTACTAATCTGAGGCAGAGAATGCCTTAAAGTTGAACTGAAACAAATTTTGGAAATGGAGATTCCATGGCATGCAAACCATTTATGGTCATGATGCTCTTAGCTTGCTGCTTTGTGGGCTTTCATCCAAGGATGCTGTTGAGAAAACTATGTCAGGGTAAAACTAGGCGTTTTCCTGGCAAATCTGTGGGTCTAAGTCTGTGTAGCTGCTGAGATCCTGCATTTGCATTATCATTGGGAAGGATGAAGTAGCAGTAAGGTTGCTTGACCCTGCCCAGATCGGCCAATTCTCTGTGAATGTTGTTTTTGCCCCGCTAGGTTCACCTCTGCTTTTAGAGTCTGGCTAGGGATGACATGGTTAAAAGGGGAGTGGGCATTTGCAGGGGAGAATCAGCTGGACAGGTGAAGCCCCTCTCCTCCCTGCAAATGCTCTTCAGGTCTGCATTAGCAGGTTAACGCTGGGCTGGGAATATCAGAAGCTCAGAATCGTGACCTCAGAGGACACAATTGCTGTGACGGCGGAACACATTTTCCACTCAGGCTCTCCTGATACAACTACTTGGCACTTGAGATCCCCCCCGCCCCAAATATGCTAACCTAACCTTTTAAATGCCACCTCTTGAATACCTGTCTCATTTGGAAGCTGACAGGAAGCTAGTTTATTTAGAAGTAGAGCAGCATTCTGGCACACAGATGAAGGACAGCAGCAAAAGGATTTCAGGCCTGTGGCTGACACAGCTTGCCCTGGCAAATAAGGAAAACAGCCACAGGACAAAGGGATGTTCTCTGCTCTTTCAGCAGTGCCTTTCCCCTGTGTGGTGTCAGCAAAGGTGAACCGTTTTCAGAGGCTGCTTGCACCGTGGGATGGGGAAATTGCTGGGCTGAGAAAGAAAAACAAAGCCCAATGCAAATGTCTCTGATCAACACAATTCTCCGGAGAATAGCCGCAAGCCACAGTTCTACCACCCGCTCACTAACAGCAACAAACTCAAGTGGGATGAATCACTGAGAACAGGGTTGCCATTCAGATGTTCCACTCATGAAAAAAAAAAAAATGAGGCTCTTCTTGTTTGTGGGTTTGCAGTTCTGAATCTGACCCACGTGTAGCAGAAAAGAGAAACTGGTTGAGCATCTGGCCCACAAAAACGATCTTGAATCATGTCAAAAGCAAATGCGGGGAGTAGAGATGGGGGCTTTGGAGACGGAAGGGCAGCCAGACAAGAACTTCGGTGATAATGAAACCTTAATCTCCTCTATATGCTATATCATACTCAAATGGCCTAGAATCAAATCACAAAACAAAAACAGCTAAAAAGGTTGCAAAAACCAGAAGTGTGAACGTTGCTGTGGGATTTTGCAGCTGTGTCAAAAGGAGTTCACCTTTTTTTTTTTTACACTTTTTAAAGTCCGCTGAAACATCCGTTCAATAGCTTGTATGAAAAAAATGAACAGACTAGTCCATATCAAAATACAAAAGTACTATCAAGAATCACCTCTGACTTTTTTTAAGTTCAGTGCAATTGACATTTGCGTTGCGAAAGGAAAGAAAATGCTGTTTAAATATACTCAAATAAACCCCGAAACACACATTTGTGTCTATTCCTGGGAGCACAGTTTAAAATTATTGCACAGATTTTTTTTATTTTTACACTTTTTATAACTTTTTTTAAATTTTCATAATGACAGAGGTCGGCCACAGTTGGACCTCCAGCAATAAAAAGCAGGATTTTCAAGTGCCAGATACTCAACAGGTTAAATTCTTACACATTGTAATTCACAGGGAAATTCTCCTGAACATCTTGAGCCTCTTCCCAAACCCTACGAATAGCTGATGCAGAACCAAACCGTACGGCTGCTCTTATGGATATGAACTTTCCTCCTACTTGTTTCCTTTCTCGCAATGCAGCGTATAAGAGTCTAATAAAACCCCACTAATAATAATTGGGGTGTGTATTTCAAGTAGTCCAAAATGGTTGCCCTGCCTTAAAGGCTGAACTCGACTTGTTTCAAAACCTGGTTCCGTGTACGGGACTACACGGGCAAAGAAAGAGCAGAACTCAATGCTGATAGAATGTTCTTGTTGAAAAGGTTGCAGAGCGACATTCTCTGGGCCACCTCCATTTACAGTCAAGATACCAGGGTGGAGCTACAGACTACGGAGAACACAGGGCAGCTGCTATGGTTGAAAAAGATGACCCTTGGCTGAGTTCCCCCTCCCTCTCCACAGTATCCTGGATTCTGATTTCACGCTCCTGCTGTTGGCATAGCCCTCTGCCCATGCCCCTGAGGCCTGCATGTTCACTGGAACACATGAAAGGGGTTCCTATGTTCACACAGTGTGCATTAGGGCCTATGTCATGGGTTCAACTCAGCGGCGTCATGCAGCCGGAACGCTGGGCGGGAGGAACAGGTGAGCGGCAGCCCGCCTGTTGCGTACCGCTCCGTTTCGCCGTCTTCCCCGCCCCTGCGGGGGCGGGGAAGATGGCGAAACGGAGCGGTACGCAACGGGCGGGCTGCCGCTCACCCGTTCCTCCCGCCCAGCGTTCCGGCTGCATGACGCCGCTGATTCAACTACACATGAAGGCATCGGCGATGTGACACAAGAGACATGGCTTGCTTCCGCCTCCTGCACACACGGAGGCGATCACCTGAATTTGGAGTCTGCGATGCGTGCTTCCTCGCCCCTGCCAGCCAATGGTAGAGCAAGAGATCTGCACTTTGAAAGGAAGATGCCTGGCTTTGCACCAGACGTGAGAGAGGGGGGAATCCACCTGGAACCCCCGTCGCATGCCATTCCACCCAAAGAAAGGCAACAATGCCCAGATTTGAAGTCTAACCCTGGCAAGACACGTTGGGGCAACTGAAATGACAATATAAACACCTAGCAAACCTACTGAGTGGAAATCGCTCCAAGTAAAATCTAGGGTGAAATGTTTTTTAAAAGCTGAGCGTCTTTCTCTCTCAAAGAAAATTTGGGAGCCTGCATGAAAAGTGATGTCGTAGCATCGGTGCTGGCAGAGGTCCACCTTCCAGGCTGTACGATCACAAGGAGGTGGACGCAGGTACCGGAAAGCAGCATTCTAGGCAGTCAGGTGAGCCATCGCTTGTCATGAAGACAGAAAAGCAATACTCGGTATCGGAAAGCAAAAGACACACTGCAAGGCGTGATCATCTTCTCTCCTAAAAGCAATCTGGGAGCGGGGAAAATCACAAGCGGAGACAAAAAGTACGAGGGGAAGCAGCAGGTGAGATTAGTGCAAGGCAGGTTCCTTCTACAGAAGCGCAACCACTGACTATTCAAAGACACTTGAAGCAAGTGCTTTCCTGAAGGATTTCTGTTTCTGTTTTCATTTTCCTTTCAAAAACAAGGGGCAGGTTTCCTGGGGAACTTGGTCGGCACAAGCTTTGCTGAGCACAGCCGTCGGGCTGCACTGCGCAGGTCCACTTCAACGCGGTTTGTGCAGAGAAAGCTTCCAACAAGTCGACACTTTGGGCACAAGCCTAACCTGGAGTTAGACCGGCACAGTTAGGCCAGCACAAGGGACACCTTGGAGCATGTTTGGACCACTCTGGGAGTCAGAGGCACCAGCACACAGATGTGCGCCATCCTCCATGACTCTGAGAGTGGTCCAAACGTGCTTTACGGTGGCCCTTGTGCTGGCCAAACTTTGCTGGCCTAACTCCAGGTGAGGATTGCGCCCTTTAAGTTAAAGTGCCTTCTTGCCCCTTTTTGGAAGCATTACTAAAGAGCATTACCAAAGCTATTTCCAAATAAAGGGGAAAAAAAACCCAAGCAAAATACTTGTCATTTGGAATTTGGTTATGCCGGACATCAATGCTCCAACGGGCAAAGCTCTTTTGGAAGCTGTAGCAAGAAGACTTGCCCAGAGGAACTGAAATACGAACCGCATGATCCCTGTTTCTCCATGATTTCATTCCTTTTCATAGCAGTGCATAACTGTGGCTATGGTTTCCAAGGACAAAAGATCTCGTTCTACATTACTGTGGTCCCATGCTGATGTTTGGAGCATGCATGTTGTGGGGGATTGGAACTGCGCTGGGCCACCTCCCAAGGGAGATCCATCCCTTGTGTCAGAGTGCGCAAACTGGGCATATGCGCAATGGCCTCAACGTGGACACTGGATTGTGAAACCCACAGCATGAACATCCAATGAGCCAAATGGCACAGTCTCAATTCCCACACCACGCATTTGTGCCAAACATCGTCACAGTCTGTCTTTGCACCTCTAACTTCTTTATTCTGTATTATATCTATCTTTTGTTTGACAGAAAATTTTCGAGAATGCTTTTGGGAACCGTTGCTATCAAAAGGAACTCACCCCTTCCCTCCCAGCACATGAGCCCATGCATTATGTATCTTACAACTGAAAGAAACATGACACTTCATCTTCCGAAAGACTCTGTTTGGTTTCCTCCCTCTCCGTATAGACTGCGAGCAGAGATCCACACACGCGGTCCAGCTGTCTCCGTTTTTAACACAACGCTTTCAAAGAACTGCTGCAAGAGAACGGGCCCCTTGCTCCAAGTGAAAGGAACCACCACCACCAAGAAACGGATCTACGTCCTTGCTTTGAGCATCAGTGAAAACTAAACGGGGGGGGGGGATGGTTTAAAAAAGCAACAAAGAAACTACTATCTCAGGAGTATGCAAGTCCATTTTCCCTGTACATGAAAACTGCTCATCACCTGCTGAAGCCAAAAAGAAGGGGGAAAAAATCAATTTTTCAAAGCATTAAGAATGGAGAAGGCAGAAGAAAGGGAAGGAAAAAAAATGGCAGCCATTTGTAGCTTTCCCCAGTTTGGTAAACTGAATGGTCTGCTCTTGTATCGTTATGTTTCTGTCTCTCTCTCTCTTGTCTTGGGTTTGTTTTTGTTTTGCTTTCCATTTCCAAAACGCGTACACGTTATTTTTTTTTGGGGGGGGGAGGGGGAGCACAGCAGATTCCAGCACTTGGTGAACAGGCTTCACAAGCTGTGACAAAACTCTGTCATCTTCTCCAGGGTGTAATCTTTTATTTTTGCTTTACTATACAGTATGTGTATATAATTCTTTTTCGGGTTTGGCTGTAGTGGACTGGCCATGGTTCAATTGGGACTATAGCAGTACGTGGATCAAGGGGACAGTCATTTTGGCTATGTACACATTCATAGTCGGTCCATGGCTTCCAACTAGTAGCGCTATTTCCGTAGGTCTAGTACGCAAACCTGTAGGGGTGGGGAAGAGAAAGAGAGGAGAGGGAGCATTTAGAAATGTAGGCCTACTGGCCCGGCCCACCAGCCTACGTGACTTCTTAAGGGCACAATCCCAACCAACTTTCCAGCAGCAGGATAAAGAGCAATGAAGCTCTGTGTAAGGGAACAACCATCCCCCCAACTTGAGGAGGCCTCTGTGACTGCTCTCCAGTGGTGTCATGCTGCCGGAACGCTGGGCGGGACGGACGGGTGAGCGGCAGCCCGCCCGTTGCGTCACGCTCCGTTTCGCCATCTTCCCCGCCCCCGCGGAGCGTGACGCAATGGGCGGGCTGCCGCTCACCCGTTCGTCCCGCCCAGCATTCCGGCAGCATGACACCGCTGCGGGCCCCCCCCCCCCGCATGCAAGAAGCAGGACCTGCCCCATGGGCACAGCTATGTGAATGCTGGAAAGTTGGTTAAGGTTGCGCCTGGAGTGAACTAAAATGGCTTCTAGCAAAAATCTCTTCCATTAGCTAGAAGCCGTTTCATCTAGCCCATGTTGAGACAGAAAGGATACTTCGGGCAGATGATGGGGAACTGCAACAGGGAAGAGAGACGGCCATCACTGCCTAGCTGTGACTACCTCCTTGGCCTGAATACTCACCTTATCACGCAGACAACAAATTTAGGAGGCCGAGTGCCTATCAGTTTGGATGTGAATTAGGGCCATCCCACAATAAGGTAGTGGTTTCTACAACTCTTGAGGTGTGTGGAAGTTGATTAAGTTTGCAACACACACACACACACACACACACACACACACACACACACACACACA
>JAJKFI010000044.1:3394312-3445642 GCA_029204185.1 Lerista edwardsae | reverse complement strand
CACACACACACACACACACACACACACACACACACACACACACACACGTTCTTTGAGCTTCCAGGCCCTGCGTGAGATTTCAGAATCCTTTTCAGAGCACAATTCTAACCTGGAGTTAGGCCGGCAGAATTAGGCCAGCATAGTTTGGCTGGCACAAGAGCCACCGTAAAGCACGTTTGGACCATTCTCTGGGTCAGGGAGGATGGCACACATCTATGTACTGGCCTCTGACTCCAAGAGTGGTCCAAACATACTTTAGGGTGTCCTTTGTGCCAGCCTAACTGTGCCAGCCTAACTCCAGGTTAGTTTTGCACTCTCAGTTAAAAAAGAAAGCAACAACGTACAATCTCTGAGTCCGTCTCGTTGAGCCTGGCAATTCTTGTATGTAGTAAGATACAGGGAAGCTCATGCAGAAAGATACTTTGGGGCTCCACATATCTGACCACACTCCCCTGCCCTCATCCGTAACCACTGCTAACTTATTTCACACAAACCATTCTTGTCTACGGTGCTACACGCAAAACAATATTATGTGCTGAAACAGAAGTGGGGAGGTGGAAAGGCAGGCTCTCCTAAAACCCTCCCTGCAATCTACCAAAATTGAAGGCAGCAGGGAAATTCCAATTCTTAATAAGGGTGAAAACGCTGCTGCTTCTGCACTGCTGAAGCCACTGTGCCCCTGGTGAGCGCAACCGAACGGTGTGTGGTTTGAAGGCGAAAAATGGCCCTGGACTGCCACTCAAAAGTACTATCCTTCCTGTGCGATCGCTTCCAGCAGGGGATCCTAGTCGACAAATACTGAAGACTTCGGCAAATCCCTGGTCACCAAGAGCAAATCGCTGGCTCATTTCTTCTTCAGACTTCTGGGCTCTCTGCTTGCTTTTTTTCTGGCAATTTCAGAAGAGCAGCTCTGCCCGTTTCAGGCTTTCATACTGCAAAGGCTCTTCAGGCTTATGCAAACAATGCTGTGATTCCAAGCATCCCTGACTCTCTCAAGCACCTGAGGAACAGAGCATGGCAAGAGGATCAAGTGCGAGATGCCGTTCTGGCCTACTTACTGAACCATCTGAAGCACTCGCTCCCACTTTGTCTCCCGCTGCATTCCAGCAAACCTCAAAAATGCCGCCTGTTCCCCGGTAACTATGCACTAGAGCACCCGTCTGAAAAGAGGAGAAAAAGAGAAAGCCATTAAAACACCATCAGTTGCGTAAAGCACAATTCTTTACGTAAAGCACAATTGTCTTCCCTTTCAGATCTGGATCCAGCTGCATGACGCCGCTGTCTGGATCTCAAGTAAGTTGCATGCATGCAAGGAAGGGGAGGGAAGGCTACAGGAGGAACGCAGAAACCTCCCATGCCTGGAAGGGGAACAGAGGAACAAGCCTCTGCTGAACCCTCGGCTACGTGCAGACAGGGTGCCCTTGTGGAGGGAAGGCCTGTGCACAGTGAAGTTACAACCGATCTTTGAAAATCATTCTTTCAAACAGACTGCCTTAAAAATGGTTTCAATGACCAGCAGCATCACCAAAGTTCAACAGCCAGTATGGATGGGAATGGCGAAGCCTTATGATAGTAAATGTCTCCGCTGTATGGGGAAGAGAACGGGCACTGTCTCAAAGAAGGCTCTTTTTGTAGGCTGCCCTTATCTCGCCTGACTCAATGTATGGGCAAGAAGCAAGGCCGCCTCTGCTGGACAGAGAGGAGGGAGACAAACAGGAGGAAATGGCCTGTGAAGTATACAGAGCTCAGTCCACTGACGTTTTTAAGGTCATCCCCAGAACCTTAAACTGGGCACAAGACGAGATCAGGAACTCGGGGTGCAATCCAAAGTGCATGTGCCTTGCGGCGGCCCAAGACTTTCCCAATGTGCTGTAAAGCACACCCGTGCCAGCCGGAGAGGCGCTGGCTCAGCGCAAGGACTTGCATCAACCCAGGTGCACCTGCGGAGCCCACAGGGAAGCCACTCCTGTGCTGGCCGATCTCGGCCCGCGCAGGGGCTTTTCTGGGTAGGGGTGGGAGGTGGGCAGAACGGGCAGGGTGTTCGGGCAGGCGGGGCAGCCCGGGGAGGGGGGGAGAGTCCGTAGGCCGCATCCGAAGCCCCATCGCTGGTCCACACGGCCCTGACTCGGGCTGCTGAGGAAGGCTCAGACTTGCACCTGCAATTTTGCGGGCACAGATCCGAGCAGGCCTATTGGGCTGCCTGTGGCTTACTGCAGGGAAGGGGACGTTTGTCCCCTTGCCCTGTACTAAGCTGCTGTTGCCGCCTCCTGCTTTGGTTAGGATACAGCGCGGGCCAGCAGCCTGCCTGCGCCTGCCCAGGTTAGGATTGCGCTCTCCATAACACGTTACACAAATCAGAAAACCAAGAAAAATCCATTAACACGCTATCAACGTTGTCTATGCATGTCTATTTAGAAGTGTAGAAGCTCCATTGAGTTTAAGGGAACTTACTCCCGGATAACTGTGTATATCACAGGCTAAATCAATCAATACAACAAATAACTACAAATTCAGTCATTTCAAACCACCATTCAACATCCATGCTGCCAAGTAGGCAGCAACAAATTAACACAGTAATCAAATTATGATACTTCAATTCATTATTACCAACATCATCTACGAAAATAACATTTGCTCCTAACTACAGTACACAACTGATAGATCAAAAGAGCTATGAACTGGTGAAATTCTTGGGAGGCCAAAGTGAAGCACCTGGGAGGGCGTACCTGTGTATTCCAGATGTGTACACACTTGTCAAAAGAGCCACTGGCCAGGTACCTGCCATCAGGGCTGAAAGCTACACTGTACACAGGTTCTTGATGTTTTGTCAAAGTGTGGATGCAAATTCCTCGGTCTACGTCCCATAACCGAACCGTAGAATCAAAGGACGCACTGCCAAAGGAGGAAAAGAAGGAAATTTTAAAACCATTTTAAAAAATCCTGTATTTTGCTTTTAAAAATGACACCACGTGCACATTTCTGAAACAGATGTAATGAAGAAGAAAATCAAGAGAGAAAGTGGAAGAGTGAAAGGATGAGGAAAAAAAACAGAATGTTGCCAGAAACCTACATGGTTTGGGAATTGACTGTTGGAAGGACTGCCTCCACACCAGCGGCGTCATGCAGCCGGAACGCTGGGCGGGAGGAACGGGTGAGTGGCGAAACGGAGCGGTACGCAATGGGCAGGCTGCCGCTCACCCGTTCCTCCCGCCCAGCGTTGTGGCTGCATGACGCTGCCGCTCCACACACATGATCTAGCCTGTGCAGATCTCTCTCTCTCTCTCACACACACACACACACACACACACACACACACACACACGGTAAGAATTTTATGGAGTGGGTGCAAGAGATGGGGATTTTTCAGGAGCAGCACCCAGCAGGCCTCCTAAGGGAAGGTCTTTGCTAAACAGTTTACTGAACTCTTTTTTGTTGTTGTTTAAAATATTTATAATCCACGTTTTTCTGTTCCACCAGGAGGTGCCCAAAATGGCTAAGGCTGAAAAATCCCGTTAACACACTAGCAATGTAAGCCTATGCATGTCTACTTAGGAGTACGGGTCCAGTACCACTACTTAGGAGCATGTTCCTGGGAGTAAGTCCCATTGAATACAAAGGTACTTACTCCAGATCTGTGTCATTCAAGGATCCAGTGGAGCTACCCAGTGTAATAAGATTTAATTCTCCAGGCTTTTTTAAAGGTCTTGGGTAGAAAGACCTCAGGAAAAGCCACTTCCTAAAACCCGAAGAGTTTTACTGAAGATCACAGCCGACATGCACGAGGCTAGAATGACCAATGCTCTGACCCGGTCCAAGGCAACTTCTTTGGACAAAGCTGAATTCTGCTATGGGAAGTTAAACATGTGCGAATGTGTTTATTTACTTGGAATGACTGATCTGCCCCCTGCTGGTGACAAGGAAAAGAGCTATGCAAAGCGCTTCTTCAGACCACCGGGAAGCACGCCCAGCAAGACCTCCCCCCCCCCCCACACACACACCTACGTTTCGCAGTGAGGGCTAGAAACTCTCTTTTGAAAAAGGTAACAGATTCTGAGAAGGCTCCAATCTACACCTCAGTGGAGGGGCAAAGAAGAAGCGTGAGAATGGCAAAATAGCCGCAAGCCGTGTGGTTGGGTCCTGCACTGTTCTAGACGAACGACAGTTTCACTATTGTTATATATAGACCACAGTTTCATAATGGCCGCACTTACACGTATTTCTCTGTCTGTGGGCATTTCCTTGAGTTAGACGGCATTTGTCTACACAAAGGCAGTAGCTCAGTGGTAAACCACAGTCTTGCAGGCAGGAAGTGCGAAGTTCAATCCCTGCCATCTCCAATTAAGAGGACAGCTGGTCGGGGAGACCCTGGAGAGATCCCACCAGAGGAAACAGTACTAGGGGTTGGAGAGACCAGTGGTCTGACCAGTGGTGTCACGCTACCAGTACGCTGGGTGGGAGGAACGGGTGAGCAGCAGCCCACCCGTTGTGTCATGCTCCGTTCCACCGTCTTCCCCGCCCCCGTGGGGGCGGGGAAGACAGCGGAACGGAGCGTGACGCAACGGGCAGGCTGCCGCTCACCCGTTCCTCCCACCCAGCGTACCAGTAGCATGACACCGCTGGGTCTGACTCTGTATAAGGAAGCTTTATTTGTTCATAGGTTGCGGGTCAGGGCCTAGAGGAATTTTATCAGGGGGCACGTCATTCCTTTTTAAGCCCCTTTTGGGGTACAACGTTTCTCTTGGGTCCCTTCCCTTCTCCAATGGATCATTATTTCATGCAATCATTGGATCCCTAATTTCCCCCAGATTTTTTTTAAATATGCCAGGGTTCCAGGAACGGACCCCTTGCCGCTAAAAAGAACTACAACTGTAGTTCTTACATAAAACGTGAACACTAGTCTTCACACAATCGTGGCAGACAGTTTCCCCTCCTTTGGCGCCTCGGCCCCTTTTTTGACCCCGGGCCCAGGTACGCCCTGCAGCCCCCCCCATGGGCCCTGTTGTAGGTATAGCGGCATATAACTGACAGCGTCAGGAGCCTTCTACCTGCGGCATCCCGGCATTTAAACGAAGAGTGGATAGAGTACAGCAGTGGTTCCCAAACTGTGGGTCGGGACCCAGCAGTGGGTCACGAGTCAAGTTCAGGTGGGTTGCGAAGCACCTAGAGCAGCCATATTGAAAATATGTGCTGGAAAGGGGGAGGGCTGTGTGTCAAGGTTGCAAATGGGCTTTTTTTCTTTCCGATTCACTTTGCTACTGGAAAATGGCTGAGAAACAACCCAACTGATTGCCGCATTTTCAGGAAAGGAGCAGGCTCTGGTGTCACAGTGACGGCACTTCCGGCGATGACATCAATTCTGGTGGGTCTTGGACAGACCGTCAGGGCGCAATCCTAACCTGGAGTGAGGCCAGCAAAGTTTGGCTGCCACAAAGGACAGCGTAAAGCATGTTGAGAACCACTGGTGTACAGCGTTCCTTCTTTAAAGAAGAGCTCTGAGGTCAAGCTCAGAGAACAGAGAAATGGGCACAAGTACAAGAGCTCATTTTCCCCATCTCACATGAAGCCGTGGTCACAATTTTACCTTGCTAACATAAGATTGGCATTTGGGTTGTTTGTTCCTGGCCCTGTAGGACTCCATTTGATAGTATAAATTTCTTTGTTGTGTGCTTGTAGATCGTGAACACAACTATCTTGTTTCATACTCCAGATCTAGGAAACGACAAAAAAAAAAAAATGTCCTATTAATTCTCAAGTAGCTCATCCCTGCCAAGACAGCAATTCTTGCATCTGACAGGCAAAAGTGGCAGTAATAATATTTATTTTAACGTAGACACATATTTCATTCCCTTGGTATGAAATGGCAATTCAAAAAGACTGAAATGAGAACAATGGGAATTATTTCTTTAAAAAAAAATAGCAACAACCTTTAATTGGTCTTCCACAAACCTTAGAGTTGTGCCAGTATAAGGACAGAAAACAAAGTATAAAGATATAGGTGAGAAGACCCCATTTCGTCCTCCTGCCTGCACAGCTAAGGCACGTATTTTCTGAACCAACTTTCATCTTTTGGCGTATAACAGTCCTTAATCCAGGAACTGGCTACAATCTGTAATAGTACAGACGGCTACGACGGCTAGTAGAGATGGGGCTTCTGGGCACACTTGTGGTGCCACCTCAATCCCTCATGTCAAAACCCAATTTATCCACGGGGTGGCTTTTTTTACTTATCCTCTCAATTCTCACTCCTACCTGCAACCAGGTTTTGAGTAACACGTCATCAACTTTTACCTACATTCCTCCCTTCCTACCCTATTGGATTCCCAATATCTAATTTAATACGTAAGCATCTTGGGAGCAAGACCCATCAATCCCTATGCAATGTAAGGCACTTTTAATAAAGAAGAAAACAACAGTGGAAGTCACGAATGGCTATTAGTCACGCCAGCAAGAAGACAGCGCTGAGAATAAGTGCCAGGAAATAGGTGCACCTGGACAGACCAGGCCTGAAAGCCCTACATGGGGCTTTCTATTCTGATCTTTAGCTAACTTTCTATTCTGATCTTCTATTCTAACTTTAGCTCCTATTCTGATCCACCATGATTTAGTGTGCAATCCTAACCTGGAATTAGGCCAGCAAACTTTGGCCGGCACGAGGGCCACTGTAAAGCAAATGTGGACCAGTCTTGGAGTCGGGGTACATCTGTGTGCTGGCCTCTCTGACTCCGAGAGTGGTCCAAACATACTTTACGGTGTCCCTTATGCTGGTCAAACTTTGCTGGCCTAACTGTGCCGGCCTAAGTCCAGATTAGGATTGCGCTCTTAGTCTAATTAAAATAATGTCAGCAAATGAAAATAAAATGTCATCAGGCTAGACCTTGCACGTTAAATATGACAGCTGAATCCTACTCAGCGTTGGCTCATGTGGCCAACCACATGGCCTGCTCTACGCTGTATCCAGCACGGAGATTGGGAGAGCTGGAGGTCTCCTCAGGGTAAGGGAACATTTGTTCCCTTACCCCATGCCAGTCCCCAGCCTGCCCAATAGGGTTACACACAGCGGCGTCATGCAGCCGGAACGCTGGGCGGGAGGAACGGGTGAGCAGCAGCCCGCCCGTTGCGTACCACTCCGTTTTGCCGTCTTCCCTGCCCCCACGGGGAAGACAGCAAAACGGAGCGGTACGTAACGGGCGGGCTGCCGCTCACCCGTTCCTCCCGCCCAGCGTTCTGGCTGCATGACGCCGCTGGTTACACAGATCTGTGCCAGCTACATCACTGGAACAAGCCCAAGTTGCCCCATGTAGGGCTTTCAGGCCTGGTACAAAGGTTAGGGTACGGCCAAGACCTGCTCTGTCCTCCCTGCCCCTCCTGGGCTTGAACCGCCCTCTCCTTACTCTCCCCCGTCCTGAAACACCCCCTCCCTGCCTCCGTTCAGCCCTCCCACCAACCTCCCCCTGCCAAGAATGTGGCAGACAAAGCACAGTGTGGAACATGTCATGACAGGCCCGAACTGTCCAGCATCCCACACTTACCTTTAAAGTCATGTCGTCGGAACAAGACGCCAGAAGATTGCCAGTGGGATCCCATTTGATTGCATTGACTTCATTCTGAAATGGAGCAATGGAAGTCAAGTTGACATCTGCACTGGTTTCAGGAGGGACAGCAAAAGAAAGGCCCAACATGGGGAGCTCTCAACTCAACTATGAGAAGGCACCACGTTGGACTAAAAGGGGTCTTCCATACAGACGTTCCATACAGACGTATGGAAATGTTGACAGAACATGCAAGTCAAAGCCTGCTTAGCATTGAGGACACAATCCTAACCAACTTTCCAGCCCTGGGGTAAAGGCAGTGCAGCTCTGAGGTAAGGGAACGAACATCCCCTTACCTTGAGGAGGCCTCCGTGACTGCCCCCCCCCACAACTGCAGGATGCAGCACATGCCCCATTGGCACAGCTATATCCGTGCTGGAAAGTTGGTTAGGATTGCGCCCTTAGTTAGGGACAGGGGATGTGCACACCAGATTTCAGGATGCAACTGCAAGGGAACAACCCATAATCCCTGTTGCCTCTCCTGTGTTACATGACATTCTCTAGGAATGACTAAGGCAATTCTTTTAATAAGACCATCATCACGCCCAGAGGGTGCACAGACCATATACAATTGCAGGAGGAGTCGAGGCATCAGGCAGAGGGTGCACACAGCTTCTGCTTCCCCTAACAACTGGCTCAGTTCATCTCAATCTCCAGAAGGTGTCAAGTAAGCATTGCATCTAGTTGCAAGCGGATGGAAAAGATATTTCATGAGCCCCCCTGAAACGCTGTGGTCACTGTGGCCTATTTCAGCTCTATATACCAAGGTTAATTAAAATAAATGAGGCAGCAAGACTCGTGCCTGCCTGGACGCCATACCCAATGACGTAAAGACCCTCCCCTTCACCCAGTGTGTGTGGCACTGCGCTCTGATGACTCACAGGTAGCTTTGTGCTCTAGCTCCCAAGGTTAGACTACTCGGTCTCTTGACTTTCCCCTGTGCCCGCTTCAGCACTGAGCAAATGGATTACAGTACAAACCAACCAAGAAAGCAATACTCACTGTGTGGCCTTTGAAGGTTTTGATGGCCTTATCTTGGCCTAACTTACAGACATGAATACACATATCTGTGCTACAGGAGGCAAATGTGTTGTTGCTCTGCCAGTCAACATCCAATGCTGGTGCTATTAAGAGAAAGAGAGAAAGGAGTTGTGTCTCATCTTCCCTGTGATCTTAAGCAAACAATCAAAGGAATGACCAGTCAACTGATGAAAGAGTGATTGTGAAATTCAGAGGTAATTGCTCAACAGTAATGCTCAAGGGAGACGCACACTGCAACCAGGCCTCTTTGTGTATGCCGGGCTGGGGGGGAGGTTTCTAATATGAAAGGATCAGTGTCATAGCAGCTTCCCATGTTGCACTGGGGGCCTTGGGACGTGTGAGGTTGGACTCTAGTGCAGCCAAGGGCTATTTCCCAGGTCATACTAGCCCTCTGCCTCACATGGCCAAGACTTCTGGTGTGGCAAAGAGCGCAGGGAGTACACGGACTACTTACCATGTTTGGGGCCTCCGGGTATTGCTGGAATGGGCCAAGGAACACTTGGTGCTGGAGGATCCTGGTATCATTCTAGAAAGGCTTCCACCCTAGCCAGCACCTGGGATTTCAGCCTGAGCACCGTATAGGATGGGACTCACAGCAGGCTGTGATCCAAAAACCCCAGCTTTGAATGTGTAATTAGGAAGCTAGTGGGTGGTCTTAGGGAAGTCACAATTGCCCAACTTAACCTTCCGTAAGCGCAGGCTTATGGAAACAAGTAAGAAACTATTTAAGTTAAAAAGGGTATTTTATGTGACCTTCCTCTAGTCTTGGACACCCACTTTCTCTCTCTGCCTACTCAACCTCTCAGTCGCTGTGATTCCTCAAAACAGGATGGGGGAAAGAGCCATACTGTCCTGAGTTTCTTGTGTGAAGGGCAGGGTAAAAATACAACAAACGACGTGAAAAAGAAAATGAATAGTGATTCTCAACAGAAACTCACAATGCTGAAGCCAAGGCAAAACCATGCTGTCTACTACAATAGTTCCCAAACGGTGGTTCCCGTAAGCCAGTGGTTCCCAAACGGTGGGTCGGGGGCAAATTTCAGGTGGGTTGTGAAGCACCTAGAGCAGCCATATTGAAAATCTGGGAAGATGGGATGCCGGAAAGGGGGAGGGCTGTGTGGTTGGTTTGCTCCTGTCAAAGTTATAAATATGCTTTTTTCTTTCTGATTCATTCTGCTATTGGAAAATGACTGAAAAATAACCCAACTTATTGCTGCTTTCTCAGAAAAGCAGGAGGTTCTGGCATCACATTGACGGGTTTCTGGCTATGACATCACTTCTGGTGGGTCCCGGACAGACTGTCATTCTAAAAAGTGAGTCCCGGTGCTAAAAGGTTTGAGAACTGCGGCAGTAAGCGATGCAATTTGAAGATTTACAGTGCAAGCCTATGCATATTGATTCAGAAGCCTATGCATATCGATTCTGACTTACTCCCAGAAGTAAATGGGGCTTACTTCCAGGAAAGTCGGTCTTAACCAAGGATTGGAGAAAGACCATGGCCAGCTTTTGGAAAGAGAACTGGGCCAACTGACAAAGCAATCTGCAACACTTGGCTGAATCTTACTTTAATAATATCTTGCAGCCTGTAGTTTTGCCAAAGCATGACAAAACAATGCTTGGAGTACTAAACATTAAAATTCCAAGGGCATCAAGGAGTGTGGTGTACATTTTCTTCCTGTTATCCAATCGAGATTTTTAATGCCACAGTTGAAAAAGCAAACCTATAAAATTAGGGTTAACCAAGCCCCAGAACTGTTTTCATCCCCTCCCCTGTTGGAAAAAAAAAGCAGAACTTCTCTTGGAAAATAAATACATACCTGAATGGAAAGGAAACTGCTGTTTGGCTTCTCCAGTATGTGCATCCCAAATAATTGTGGTCTGCATTCAAAAAAACAAACACATTTTAAACAATCGTACAATTGTTTCATTGTACTGCTTCAATCCTGCTGCAGTAACAGGGCCAACATTGTTTAGAATTGTATATATTTTAGGACTAGGCTAAAAATAAAATAAAAGGCTGAAACAAAATTCATCCATCAGAAATGTACAATGTCCATGTCTCCATTATCCTGACGTAATTAGTCATTTGAGAGTTATCCTATTATCTCTTTGTATTGTCCTGATCACTTAAAGGTAAAGGTTTCCCCTTTACCTAATAGTCTAGTCACGACTGACTGTAGGGGGCGGTGCTCATCTCTGTTTCTAACCCAAAGAGCCAGCGTTTGTCCTGAGAACAAGTTTCTGTGGTCATGTGGCCAGCATGAGTATACGCCAAGGCGCACGGAATGCCGTTATCTTCCTACTGAAGTGGTACCTATGTATCTACTCACATTTTTATGTGCTTTCGAACTGATAGGTTGGCAGGAACTGGGACAAACGGGAGGTCACTCCATTGTGTGGTCTTGAACTCCCAACCTTCTGGCCAGCAGCTCAGCGGTTTAACCCACAGCGCCACCAAGTCCCTTGATCACTTATCTCCCTTCAAATACTTGCTAAAGTCCTCTTTGGACAATCTCTTCCACAACTGTATCCATGCAATCCTGAACTTCCACTGTGATTTTGCAGCGCTTGGATCATGCGGAAGCACCTATGAACACCCAAGCAAAACCGTGTGCAACCCTTTTGCACGTTCAGATAAAGCAGGGGTCTCCAAATTGCAGCCCACCACAAGATTTTATCAGGCCTGCAGCAACCTAAAATATTTGATATTTTTTACTCATTATATATAATTTCTCAGTTTAACCACAGTGTTGTTTCTTGTAATTGTCACATTTCTCTTTTGTTCTGAATCATATCATGCTGATTTAAAAAAAGAAAATCCAAGTAAAACTTATACATTCATTTAAATTTCATTCATTAAACTGATTTGTTTTTTGGCCAGTGAAAATGTGGCCCTCAAACTGAAATGTTTGGAGACCCTTGAGCTAAAGATACAAGTGTTAGAAGTGTGTCTCCAGAGGGCATGTACCCCTGGGTCTTCAGCAACTGTGTGCAGGGGATCATTTGAAGAAAACTAGTGTCTCCCCATGGCTCTTTCCCACCCCCCAAAAAGAGCAGATTCAGGAGTGGGTGATATGGAGCTGAGAAGGCACTTAATAGTTTCTCACTAGCTACTTACCTAGTGCACATTACACACACACACACTCCTTTCCCTCCTCAAGGCGTCTTTTGGCCATTTAAAATGTGTATTCATGCAGTATTCAGCTTGCTTCTTAGAAAACTGTACATTAACAGCTGCTGCAAGCAGAACCTTTCCGGTTCATATGAGGACTCTGTGTCTGTTCAGGCAAGGATCACCCCTTATGATCCTAGTCAGGGGGGGAAATCTGCAAGCCTTGGGCTTTTGTGCTTCCTCTATTGTCCCTTACTTCTTTCTATAGTAAGGGGAAGTCAGGACAGCAAGGAGATCCTACTTTTTTTTTTAATATGAACCTTAGAATATAAGAAGAGCCCTGCTGGATTAGGCCAAAGGCCCATCTAGTCCAGCTTCCCACCAGATGCCTCAGGGAGCACATAGGACAACAAGATGCCTGCATCCCATTGCCAATCCCCTGCATCTGGCATTCTGAAGCAGCTTACTACTAACGTAAGGAGGTGGCAGAACCCATCATGGTCTGTCACCTGCGATGAAGATTTCCTCCAGAAATCTGTCCAATCCCCTTTGAAAGGCACCTTGGCCAGATACCATCACCACCTCCTGTGGCAAGGAGTTTCATAGCTTAATTGAGTAAAAAAGTGTTTCCTTTTATCTGTTCTCACTCTCCGGAAGCTCAATTTTAGTGGATGTCCCCTGGTTCTGGTATTGTGAGAGAAGGAAAAGAACCTCCTTCTAGCCACTTTATCCATCCCATGCATAATTTTGTACATCTCAATCAAGTCCCCCCTCAGGCGCTTTTTTTCTAGACAGAAGAGCCCCTAGCGCTGCAGTCTTTCTTCATAAGGGAAAGTATCACATGGATCAGTATCTTTGGCTGTTGGCCTCACTTTCCGATTTTCCCTGTCTCACCTGCAGCCAAATTGACCGGCACAAGGGACACCGTAAAGTACATATGTCCAGGAATCCTAGATCTTTGAGCCCATTCATTGATCTAAGTTCTGTCTCTTATGCATTTATTTAAATTTTATATTTAAATTGGTTTATTTTTATGGCCCTTGACACCGTGCCAGCTATGTGATGCAGCCCTCTGGCTAATAAGTTTGGAAGCCCCTGCAATACACCACTGGATGTGCCACTGGCCATCGCCCCAAAAGATCTAAGGCTGCCGGTGAGGTGGTGGAGTGCATATATATTATTGTGTGCACTTGGACTTGAGCATATGTGGTAACTGGAAGCAAAGGGAAACGTAAACTGCACCAAATTCTCGTTTATGGTTCTTCTGATATTTGCCTGGTCTAACCTTATGCCGTTCTAGCAACGGAAGCTCTCACCTGCTGTTACAAGTTCATTTTTTGACAGGTGTTTCTTTTTTCCTAATACCAGAGTGAATTGCTATTTCCTTTAGTATTAAAAGATCACCTCTTTTGCCCATCCTGCATATAAATTGCCTCCGATCTTAAGGGTCTGATCAAGCTGTAGCTAAGACGGTGATTTCTAAACCCAGACAGCTTTCTCATGGCTTTACTGTCTTTTGGGTGCTAACAAAATCAACAACTGTTTGATATCTAATCACTTCATCCTGCAACAGGGAATCTCAATAAGCCAAATGTCTTCTCACCTTGTCCACGCCTGCACTTAAGATGAAGTTGCCTTTCTTGTTCCATTTTAATGCAAATATGGGACCTTTATGCTGCCCTAACGTGCTGGCAAGATTACCTACGAAGTCAAAGAGAGCAATTATTGCAGTTCAAAAACAACAAGCTTGAACGTATGATGGCACAAAGTGCTCTCTGCATGAAAGAAGGACAGAAGTGAACAAGTTCCCTTTCTACTCACCATCTTTAGTCCATATCCTTGCAAATCCATCATATGAGCCCGTTGCTAGAAGTGTACCTTCACTCTGTGGTGTGAAAGTGAGGAGGTGGTCATTATAGCGTAACAGACCATTGCTATAAACCTTCATTGACAAGACTCTGACCAATATAAACAGCCATACCATGGATGTGTATGTCATCTAGTCCACATATCAGGAATGGTGCCCCACACTGAAAAATTATAGTTTTCCCTTTCTCTTCGCAGAGTATCTTAGAGCACAATCCTATGCATGTCTACTCAGAAATAAGTCCCATTGCGTCCAATGGGGCTACTCCAGTGGTGTCATCCAGGGGGAACGCGCCGGAACGGCCGTTCCTGAACCTGATTAGGGATAGCTCCACCCACCCACCGCCATTCATTGCCGCCTCCATGATGGACGTGGCGCTGCGACGCGCCCCTGGCCTCGGAGGGGGCGCCTGCTCGCCGGGGGGAGGACAGGTGGGGGGGCACCACATGCGCCACTGGGGCAGCCCGCACAGTGGGCGGGAAGGTGGCGGAACTGACGGGACGGGCTGCCAATCAAAGGTGAGTCCCGGTCACCGTTCCGGTTCCTGGATCAGTTAGATTCCACCACTGGGCTACTCTCAGGAAATTGTGTATAGGGATACAGCCTTAGTGAAAGAAGTTATTCCCGTTTACAACTGTCTGATGCCTTTAATAGGTAGATTAAAGGTAGGTAGGTAGATTTAATGTTGCACCTTTCTTCAGTTTTCCGGTTTTGTTTTTGTTAACACCACTACTCAGGACTGTTATGAACCAAATCTGTTTGTAATTACACAAAACCATTTCCACTTGCTTCCTAGCCTTCCTGTTTCAGTTCTGTTGTTCAGGACCATCTTCTGGAGAGCTAATTTAGGCAGGCTCAGGAGTTTGAATATGTGGAGACCTTAGGCTTTCTTTTTCTTTTCCTAGGAATAGCAAATGTCACTGAGTTACCACAAACTGCTTTTGAATGTTTGCTGAGTCTCGAAAGCTCTTGCCGGGCAAAGTAGAGGGTGGTTGCATTTCTTGAAAAGGTCCAAACCCTACTGGGTTTGCATAGCTAGCAATTCACTGCCCTGGATAACTTCTGGATATCATCCTAAATACACAACGTGTTACATTCCAGTAGACATCTGTTTTTGATCTTACGTAACCATATGCATTGATGGGATTGTGGCAGAAATAAAAAAAGGAACACCCATAATTCACAGTTCAGAGTGAAAGTTCAGAAACACACCCTCTCCCTGCCCTATGAATGTCCATTAGAACTCCAAGTGTTGGAAGCTGAAAGTCTGACTTTTCCCAGGGCATTTTGAGCATTTACAGTTTCTGCTTACATTCCAATCGAGGGACGTCACGTCTTTGTTGCTTGGTACATCTTGGCCCCCTTCCCGTATACAGTGCCGAAGGACCAGCTGTGTTGATCCACTGGTACTGTTTTCACTAAGGTTCCATATTCTTGCCGTTGAATCTCCAGATCTGCAAAATACACACATACCTCTTTTTTAACACGAAGAATTTAACATCAGGAGACTAAAAGCAAGACCTTCAGGATGCTGTTCCTGATGAAAAGCAATACTTGTATGTGGGCAGGGATGAGTGTTTACAACTGATCCTAACTCAGGAATGCTTTTACAAAACATTCAAGTCAGGTTGCATATTTCTGCGTCAATGTTACACAGACGTCAATGTACAGTACTGATGTAAATGGTAATGATTATTTTTTTAAACGTAATTTTCCTTTTGGACGGCAAGAGCAGGTCAGATCTGCAAAAATAAAGCCAAGAACTAATGTTTTATCAGAAGCTGAAAAATGCGCATTTATAAACCAAACCAAAAGGGACTGTATCAAAGTCACAAAATCATATCCACCAGATTGCCTGTAATAAACAGAACCTAGTTCTAGACCTTTGGGACCAGAGCTCCATTGCAAGTAGCGTGTCCACGGGGAGTGAAGCAACTTGCAGCGGAGATTAGTTGCTAAATTAGTAGGAAGAACTGACACACACACAGAAATGGATCAACAGGAGGAGGACCAAAAGGGAGCGGTGGAGTTAGATGGGTGGCCCCAGCATCTTCGTGAAATATCCAGGGAAAGGCCTGCTGCCACTACTGTGATGCGAGAACTTCAGGAGAAAGGGAAGTTTATCCCTTCCCCAGGCTCAACTGAATAGGAACTCCATCAGGTGATTCGTCGACAATCCTTCCTGCAACTAAGCCGGTTCCATGTGCAATGGCAGCTCACTTTCTTCCAGGTTCAGTTTGTGATGTCAAGACAGGATGCAGGGCAAATCTGAGGGCGCAATCCTCTAAATGACGCTGCGGCGACGCTATTTGCTAGCGTTGGCACAACGTCACTAGTGCTGATGCGGGGGTTCTGGGAGGAGGGGAGGCAGACGAAAACGGGCGGGGGTGGGCAGGCTGGTGGGCGTGCTGGCCTGGGGAGGGGGTGGGTCTGGGAGGCGGCCTCAAGGCTCTGTGCCCCTACACAGCAGATGCAGATCCAAGGAAACACATGGGGAAGCTGGAGCCTCCCCTCGGGCAAGGGCGTGAGACTTCCCAGCAGGAGTAAGGTGTCCTGGATATGGCGCAGGCCCGCTGGCCTTGCCATTCCAGTGCAATTTAGGATTGTATTCCGAGTCTCCATATCACTGATTAGTGCTTTGCAAGCAACCATGAAGAGGATCTCCTTGCTGCAAAGCCACTGTCGTAAAAGAAGCACAGCTGCCAACGAAAGTGCTCAGGGGCTGCTATTCAGATGAACAGTGCAACCCCTACGGAAGTTTACACAGTGGTAAATTCCACTCAGAGCCCAAACCCGATGCATGTCTACTCAGAAGTAAGCTCCATTAGAATCAGTGGTAAGTGTGGGTAGGACTGTAGCCTCAGGGCCGCATCCTGTAGACCAGAGTTCGCCAAACCTGTGACAGCTGCGTGCCAAAAAAACCTTCCCCATCCGGAGTGGCACTCCATTTCTAAGTTGATAGGCTAGCAGAGGTGCTCTAGGCAGTCACGTCTATGCCTGGCATCCTGATGCACAGCCATCTGGGGTATCGGGCATAGATGCAACTGTCCAGAGCACCCCTGCCAGCCAATCAGCTTAGACATGGAGTGGTGCCCCATGTGCTGCTCACATGGGGAAGGGTAATTCCAAACCCTGGATCCGGCCAATGTGCCAGGATGAGGAAGGATGGGAGTGAGGAACTGGGCGGAGGAAGGGCAGAGTGGGTGGCGGCGCTAGGAATACAGTCTAAAAATGACTGTTCTCTGTAGTCGCACTATACATTAACAGGCTTAGAAGCAGAGAGTTTCTGGAAGCCCACAGAATTAGAGTACAAAATAGATGTTTGGATTCCTTGAGGGGAAACTTACCCGGAGGCCAGAAGGTCACTAACAGGGTTCCAGGCGCAGATGAATACTTCCGATTCGTGGCCGCGCAGCACCACGGCTTTGTTAGGGGGGATTTCAACATCACCGTCCACCTCCATCATATCCGTGTGATTATCTGCATTGTAAGGAACAGTAGCAGAAGCCAAATTTACTATTGACCAATTTTTCCTATTTATTTAATTTTATTTATTTTATCATTTATTTTACCATTGACACGTTTGATTCCTCACCCACCCATTCCTCATGTCTGCTATTCTTTTTGGATCCATGGATAACTGGATCTGCAGATATAGAAACCACTGATACGGGGGGGGGGGGAAGATGCCTGTACTATATTGAAATAGGATCGGCTTGTGGCAGAACACTATCAGAGCTCGCACACACATGCATTGAACATTTCTGCTTCACTACATTTTTGCCACGAAGCCCCTTGTCGGAGTGGCCAGGCACGCTTTGAACGGCTACCCGCTCCTTCTCAGAGCTTACACCAGGCTGCAGGGGGTGGCACTTGCTGGGGGAGCCCCCTGGAGGTGTGTCCCTGGGCGCTGACCCCCTCCCCAGGATTGCCCTTGATATTCACAAATAGATGAATGCCCCATGATTAACGTGTTTCATTTTGGGGCAGGAGGACTGGACAATGAAACCTCGGTCTTTTTCAACTTTTCAGTTTATATAAACAAAACTAACCCCATCGATACCCCAGGCCACGGGTAAGTTTACCATAGCGACATTGATTCAAACATCCTAGTTACATAGGCATGCCCCTGCATCCGCTGGGGTTCTGTTCCAGACCCCACCATGGATACCTGAAACCATGGAAACTGGGGACGCCTTTTTAAAGGTAGGGGAACATCAGTGGTCTTGCTGCAAAAAGGTTTTAAAAAGGAGATTTGTCTAATGTTCCCTTGTCTTTTTAATAGGCGTCCCAGTGTCCATGGTATCTGTGGATAACTGAAACCACGGATACCACACTGGGGCAAGCCTGTACCACCACCGAGTGGGAAATCGCGACATCACACAGTAGCGGTTTTAGTTTCGGTAATATTAAATCAATATTTCTCTACACGGAAGTGTCATTAATCAAGCAAAATGCACCATCTAAGTGTGAGCTAAAAGACATTCCTGCTATTAAAAAAAAACAAGAAAGTAATGCCCAAAGGTTATCTTGCATTAAATGTAAGAAGTGGGAGAGAACAGCTATTATTATTTGCATGTCTTGCATTTAATGGAGACCTGTCTCAAGAATGACTTTTGCACAGTGGGATGCTTGCTTTACACTGGACCCTCCTGCATCACGGGCGCCAAACTCAGTAGCTACGCACAGTAAATACTCTGAGAAGACTGACAGAAAGCCAGCCTCATTTGCCTTTCCAGCCAGCAGGGGTGGCCGGCACTTCACATTTCCACTGCATCGAGAGCTTAGCTCTTCAGCGTCAGCTGCAACTCACAGTTAACAGGCTAAATCCAAACATGGAAAGGAATGAGGACGTTGGCTTTGCAAAGAATGTGCATTTCCACTGGGTTTCGTACACAAAGTGTCGGCTTTGCAAAACCCACTCAAATGACAGCAGTGAGTGCTGGGGGTAGGGCGTCTCACATCAGCCAATACTGTTTAAATTGCCGTTTAGCACAGGCCGTTCCTGTTGTTTAAATGCCAAGGCAAAATTGCTGCCCTTTCTGCGTTTGCTGGCCCATTCGCAAATTGTGTGCCTGTGGGGGGGGGGGTGGCCCGGCCGGGGGGGGGGGTCATTGAGGACTTTCAGGGGTGGGAAGCCCCTTCATATAGTTATGTCGTGACATGGTGAAGTGACTTCTGGGGGGAAAGATGGGCAGAAGATTTAGTCGAGGGGGTTAATGCCTCCGTTTGCCTGAAGATAAGAGCTGAAGATCTGAAGGTTGCCAGTTCGGGACAGCCGGAAGTCTCTGTGAGCGGCAGACCTTGTAAACTGCGACTGATTAACAGCTGAGCTGTCTCCGGCTGCCTTGTGTGAGGGGGAGTTGTGCCGAAGTCAGCTGCTTCTCTGGTGGGAGCAGGGAAGCTGCTTATCAGCCAGCAGAAGACAAACGAGTGGCCAGAAAGAAGAACTAAATCCAGAAAGATCCATCTGTATGTGTGTAGTTCTTGGAAGATAGAACATTTCTATAAAATTGTAAAAACCTTTGGGTTTACGAATAAAGTCTGCCTATGTAAACCGCCCTGAGTTATAGTCATTAGAGAAATCTGGTGACCTAAGAAAGGCAGTATATAAATACAAGTAAAAAAAAAAAAAGGCAACTGCCAGCAGCCATGCGAAAAGTGCCACGGTGAAATGGGTGGCCATGACAAAGAGGCGGGGTACAATTCTGTGACCCTAACCTTCTCTCAAATTTCAAACAAACAGTTCATTAAGAACGCTACTGCATGCCAACTACTGTCAGAGTGACACTCAAGCCGAGCATGTCCTTCCCGTCTCCCGTGCAGGCACAATATTTGAGAAGAAGGATTGGGCTGTCAGTCAGGCTCAGGAGGAAAGTTTTGGGGGAACCTGCCTGGCACTGCAAGCTGATGGTTTGAAGCCCTTTTCCTCCAAAGGCAGCATCCATGGGTGCCCAAGTATCATTGTGCCACGCAAAGGCACGGGCTGTCAACCTGCTCGACGCAGATCCTCCAAAGAGCTGTTGGCTTATCATGCTGCTGGAGTGGCAGTTCTCCAACCCAAGTAAGTGACAATCTGCTCTGGTGTCTGCTCCTGACGTTTCAGGTTTCATTCATGGTTGCTATATTGTCAGGGAAGACTAAGGGTGCAATCTTAACCTGCAGTTAGGCCGGCACAGTTAGGCCAGCAAAGTTTGGCCAGCACAAGGGACACCGTAAAGCGCGTTTGGACCACTTTCAGAGTCAGGGAGGATAGTGCATGTTTATGTGCTGGCCTCTCTGACTCAGAGAGTGGTCCAAATGCGCTTTACAGTTGACACTGTGCCAGGCAATCTTTCCTGGCCGAACTCCAGATTAGGATTGCGCCTCAAGAGACTCTCTTTCTTAGAGAGATTTGTCAAAAAGAAACAAAAAGGTAATTGGTACTGTGAAACCTGTCTTCATGGTCAAACATTCTCTTGAGGGTGTTTCATTTCTGGACCAAAGGAGGGTAGGGGTTGCTCCAGTGACATATGAAGGAAGGAGTTCACCTTAGGGTAGTGGTTCCCAACTGTGGGTCGGGATCCACCAGGGGGTTGCAAGCCAATTTTCAGGTGGGTCATGAAGCACCTAGAGCAGCCATATTGAAAATATGGGAAGAAGGGATGCTGGAAAGGGGGAAGGCTGTATGGTTGTTTTGCTCGTGTCAAGGTTGAAAAAAAAATTCTGATCCACTTTGCTATTAGAAAATGGCTGAGAAATAACCCAACTTATTGTTGCATTCTCAGAAAAGCAGCAGGCTCTGCTTAAAGGATGGGAAAGCTCCAAGTGGGGAACTGAAAGGCCATCTGTACTGGAAAAGGCAGGAGATACCCCAAGGATATAGGGAATGGTATCAGCAATAGCCCCTTGTCCAGGTAAACCAGGGATTATGGGGTTAATCCCAGAACTCCTGCAACAGGAACACAGTTGCAGGCTGATAAAGGCTCTGGCTCTGAAGGGAGGTTAGCACAGGTGCAGATGGGCATGGCTGATGAATTAAAGCCTTCCCACTGATTGGCTGGCCTCAGTATAAAGTTGGAGGCAGGAGCTGCAGTAAGGAACCTGGATAGGTGCTGGAGGATGGTACCTGGGAAGGGGTGGGCTGGCCGGCTGGCCAGAGGACGGAGGAACTGGCTAAGGTTTTGGGAGACCATTGGGAATTGTTGCATGTCTGCCACGCCCCTGGAGCCACCACGTGGAGGAAGCACTTGTGGCTTGGGCAAGCTGACTGCCTATTGTTTGGTGGTGGGGTTTGTTGGGGCTAGACTTAGGGTAGTTTGGAGCTAAGCCAGTGATGAGGCAGTCTGGAGGAGGCTGGCCAGCCGGTGATCCCAATCAAGGCTGCTGGAAGAGAGGAGGCCCAGTGGGTGACTGAACCCCCTCCCTCTTGCCTATCTCTGAGGCTGCTCTGGTGGGGAAACTAGTTAGCCTCGTGTGGGCATCGGGGCCCTTGGGGAGGCCCGGCAGGGAATTTGGCGGAACCCCATCATGGATTAACAGTTTTATCCCTGGCAGGAAAAGCTGAATGTGTGGATGGTTCAGAAAGGATTTCCTCCTTTTTTTCAGGCGGCTTTTTGGTGCTTGGTCCCCTCACTATGTCATGCCAAGAACATTCCAGAAAGGTCTTCCCCAACACCATGTCAAAAGAAAGGATGCTGAAGCAGCAGCACTGAGGGGGAAAACAGCTGCTCAGAGTTCCACGGATTATCAGGAAAAATTAAAAAAAATAGAAAAACCTTGAGCCCTTCAAAGCCCCTCCCCACGTTAAACAGGTTTGCCTTCAAGACTGTGTGCAATCCTATTCCGGATATCAAATCAGGATCTATTATTTGAGAACTGAGCGGCTGCCTTCCGAGATATTGGATTATGTTCCGTTAAATCCACGATGGATTTTAAATCCATAAAAGCAGACTCCTGCCGCCCCTCTGCCAGGTCAGCTTACTTGCTATCGCGTGGGCTCCATTCTCTTCTCCATTTGCGGTATTTTCGCCATTTTTCGCAGACCCCTGTTGGTTTGTCGAAGCTGCCGCGGCCGCTGCCTGTTGTTGTTGCTGCTGCTGCTGCTGCTGCTGCTGCGCAAGCTTGTCTCGATAGGCCTGCTGTCTCGTCTGCACCACATCTGGCATGACGGCGTCTATCAGCGAAAGGGACTCTATCGGCCGACCATCAAACAAGGTACCATCCTAATTTGGAAGTGGGGAGGATGAGAAAAAGGAAGCAAACGTTGGACTGCCTGTCACTAAACAAGGGCACCAAGACGAGATGATAAAATGCTTGTTCATTATTTCTGTGGAGCTCTGATTATTGTGCAGAGTGTTTTGCTGTCTTGCTCACTTAGGGCGCAATCAGCGGCGTCATGCAGCCGGAAAGCTGGGCAGGAGGAACGGGTGAGCGGCAGCCCGCCCGTTGCGTACCGCTCCGTTTCGCCGTCTTCCCCGCCCGGGGGAAGGGGAAGATGGTGAAATGGAGTGGTACGCAACGGGCGGGCTGCTGCTTACCCGTTCCTCCTGCCCAGGATTCCGGCTGCATGACGCCGCTGGGTGCAATCCTAACCAACTTTCCAGCACAGGGTTAAGAGCAATGCAGCTTCAAGGTAAGGGAACAAACGTTCCCTTCCCTTGATGAGCCGTCATGATTGCCCCTAACAGGATGTAGTACATGCTGCATTGGCACAGCAATGTCAGTGCTGGAAAGTGGATTAGGATTTGGGCCTGAGGAGCCAACAACCCTGCGAAGTAGACCACTATTATCGTTACAATAATAATAATAGACCACTATATGTCATAAACATATTTTTGCCATAGGAATTTATTTAATTGGTACAGGATACAGGAAAGGTCATATAACACTTTGATGATTGGCAACTTCTGCTTGTCCAAGATGGCATGGGGGGAGGAGTTGAGAAGGAAGGCTACTGGGAATGGGAGAGGGAGGCTACCCATGTCAGTGGCTGAGAAAGCAAAGATGCTGCATAAGGCAACAAGAGAAAGCAGAAAGCGGCAGCACTGTGAACGCCGTCACACATGTGGCGCACAACCAACACTGTGGGAGCACATGGGAAGGTTGGCTCAATTATTTCAAAAAAAATTGCCCATGTAAATCAGAGTCTGGTATTAAACGAACAAGCATATTTTGTCAAGAACGCATTAATCAAATTCATGTAAAAGAGAGGCGCCTGTATTCACATTTCACGGTGCTCAAGGAGGATGCCTTCCCGCCTCATGTACAGGCATGCTCCAATGTCCACGGGGGAGAGGTTCCTGGGGCCCCCTGTGGATATCTGAAACCGTGGAGAAGAGGCAACCTACGTTACGTATAGGGATTTCCCCTGCTCCCCATTCCCCAAACAAGAAGGCTTTTTTAGTGGCCGAAAGTAAGAATAAAAAAAGGTAACCCCCACCCCGCAATTCATGGATAACTGAAACCATGGATATGGGGGGGCACCTGTATCTAAATTTCTCAGCCTTGCTTAGAATCTCACCACAAGAAATTCACCCTGATAAATACAGGCGTGCCCCGATATCTGCTGGCATTCTGTTCTGGACCCCACCATGGATACCTGAAACCGTGGATACTGGGGATAACTTTTTAAAGAGAGGGGAACATCAGTGCTTTTGCTGCAACAAGGTAAACAAAAGATATTTGTTTACTGTTCCCCTATCTTTTTAATCAGCATCCCAGTATCCGCGGTATCTGTGAATAACTGAAACCGTGGATACCGGGGGCATGCCTGGGCTAAGATATGGCACTCTTAATATTTTATCTCTGAAGGACCAACAGTGTGACAAATTTTTAGGGTAGGGAAAATCCCTCCTCTCAAGCCACTGCAACACTACGAGCCAAGTGATGAATCACTGCCCAGATCTGAGCCTCCACAGAGTTGTATAATCCGCATCTTGTTCCACGAGGAAAGGTTCAGTGAACACGAACAATAAGGCATCCAGCGCAACAGCAAACAAACAGAGCAGGGCAGTCACATGCAAGGAAGCTCCCAGAAAATGTCTTCGGGCCATGAAAGATGTCCTTACCTCGTTAATACTGACTTCCGCCTCGACATACTGCAAACCTTTCTGGATGATGGAAATCAAAGCAGCTGGGGGCACCAGAGCACCGTTGATGTTAGATTGGCTGATATGGCTCTCAATACCAAAGGTAAATGCTGAATGAGAAAACCCTAGAGACAAGGGGGAGGTTATAAGGATGTGCTCATTCACACCAAAACCGGCTATGTTATCAGGCCGCAATCAGCGACGGAGCACCACACTGAACATGTAGGAGTTGACGACTTCATGGCTTGTCCACCACTAACCCTGAAGTGGCATTGCAGCAAGTTTGCCCCCCTCCACCCATTGTAGCATCTGGGCTGACAAAACGATATGGGGGGGCAGTAGTACTATCCAGCCGGTAAGCTGGGCAGGACTTACGTTTGATCGGCAGTCTGCCCGTTGCGTCACGCCACTTTTCCGCACGCCCCGGCAGGCGGGAAAGTGGTGGAACGCAGCGTGACGCAACGGGCGGACTGCCGATCAAACGTAAGTCCCGCCCAGCATACCGGCTGGATAGCACTACGGGGGGGGGGAGAGAGAGAAAGCAATAGATGTTAGTGTAGTGTTTCTGTTGTAAAATCTTTTGGGATACATGAATAGATTCAGAGTGCAACAAGGGGAGAATTCAGACTTTGCAAGCAACCAAAGTTAGGGTCCAACCCTACCCCACTTTGCAGCACTGATGCTTCCATGCCAATGGGGCTCAGGCTGCATCCTGCGGTGAGGGTGGGAAGTCACAGAGGACTCCCCAGAGTAAGGGAATGTTGTTCTTTTACCTTGGGGCGGCGTCGGGGCTGGAACGTTGGACAGGACTTTTGTGCAGCCACCCAGGGCTCCTTCCCTTCCAGGATTATGGGGTCTGGTTTGGATCGCGTGACAAGCCACGGCTTGTTGTGACATGCACAAGCCATGGTCAAGCTGGCGTCTGCAGCTCCCCCCCCCTTCTGTGCTCAGTCCTGTTAAGTGAGTAAACTACTGTTTGCTGCTGTTGGATGAAATGGCTAACTGCAGCTCATGGAAAGGATGCTTCTTGCTTCCTGCCCTCACTTGCACGAGGTCACAAGCATGCAGAACTGTTTGGCCAGAGCAGCTGGTAGCTTAGGGGTTGAAGAGAAAGTGGGAGAATGGCAGACACAATCAGCAGCTTTCTGATGTGTCCTGTTGATCTTCTGCTCTAATGCAATGATGTCTCCATCTAATTTGTCCTTTCCAGCGTAACCCTAGTGCTGTTGATTTCTACACCTGTCCAGCAATAACATAGGAAAGGAGCGATGGGGTAGGTGCTTATACTTTACTTCTGGAACATCCCATCTGGACCAGACAATTGAAATGGCACCTTGCTGATTTGCCCCCCACCCAATGTGGCATGACATGGCATCTTTCTTCCTTGGGCAGAGTTCTCAGTCAAGGACCCCACATGTATTCTATTAGCCTATTCAAACAAGGTTGTTCAAACTTTTCAGGTCAAATCAGATCTGGTACAGGGTTACTACAAAGTCTTTTGATAAAATTTAGTTCCCTCTTACAGACACCGGTTTTCATAATTCTCTCCTTTCAGCCTCACCCTGTGAAACTAAATACAATTTGAAGCCAAAGCCCATTCATCCATTCAAACAACGTAAGGATCATAGCACAGTATGCGTAATTGTAGTTATAAACATTCAGCACAGGTGAGCACATTTTTCCACCGTGACACTTTGCCGGTGAAAAGCTAGCACATTTGCTGCCCAGTCCAATCCCTCACCTTTGGCACTGATGCAGCCACACCGATTGAACATGTATTGCATCCAATAGTGTGTGGGGGATTGGCAATCGGACAGCCAATAGGAGGTAATATATGCAGGTGTGCCCTGGTATCTTTGGGAGTCCCATTCCAAGCCCCACCATGGATGCCTTTTAAATGGAAAGGGGAAGGTTTATTTTTTTTTCCTTTACTGCAGCAAAAGGGCTGTATTTCCAGGCAGCTCTCCCAGCCCCCTGCAGCCCTTTCCCGCTCTTCCAGGTGTCAAAGCATGCCCCAGAATAAGGCACGATGCTTCTCTTCCTGGTTGCGCTGCATTCTGGGGCGTGCTTTGACACGTGGAGGACCAGGAAAAGGCTGCAGGTGACTCAGAGAGCTGCCTGCAAGCCTGGAAATGCAGCACTTTCTCTGCGATAAGGTAAAAAAAAACTTTCCCCTTTCTATTTAAAAGGTGTCCCCAGTATCCGTGGATAACTGAAACTGTGGATACCAAATCTGTGGATACTAGGCACATCTGTACTGTAAGATCCTTATGTACTCTTCCACCCCCCAGAAGCTGCCCAATTGCCTATGGGTCTCTTTGGATCAATGCCTGAGGGGATAGGATAGGGCATGTACTCAGTAATGGCATCTAAATGATTTAGCAACAGGTACTTACTTTTGATTGGCACTTGTGTCGGGGCCCGCCCACCGGAAGTGAGGTCATAGCCAGAACCCAGGAACCGCCGCACCACCTCAGTAGGCTGCGCGGCAGCCCGGGAGTCCCGGGCCCTCCCCAGAGCCGCTGTGCGGGCTACTGATTCCCCTCCCCCAGGAACTGCCACACCTCCTCAGGAGGGTGCCCCAGGCAGCCCACCTGCTCATGCTGCTGCTGCCGTTGGTCTCCCTCGCTCCGCTGCCTACCTGCCCGGCTCTGAGAACGTGCAGGCAACTCAAATGTGCAGGCAATTCAAATGTTGCAGGGGGTGAAGCGGAGCACCGACAGAGTCAACGAGTGGGCAGGCGAATGGGCGGGGCCAGCCCTAATCCTAGGAACGGGTACTCGCGTACTCCCGCGTACCCGCTACATGACACGTCTGCATGTACTGGTGCTATCAAGATCCACCTCCTCCATCCCCCTCCCAGCTCAGCCCCCTGATCCACTCCAAGACTCCCCCTCCCCCACCATTCCTCTGCCGTCACCTTACAGGTGCTGATTGCGGCTTCAGAAGCCATCGCTGTGCAGGCCAGGCTGCTGCCTCAATGTGGAGGCCTTTTGCACCATGGTCATGTCTTATACAGTATTTAACTCCTGCTTTGTTGCCTCCCCATGACACTGTTCTTATTTCTTTTATAAAACCTGGTCAAATCCACCACGCTATACACCAGCCCAAAGCTCTGCTGTGACACCAAGAGACACGGCTTGTATCTTCCCGTCGCCATTTCTTTTTTAAATCGCCTAAAACAAAGGAGACGATGGCTTCGCAGGCGAGAATTAACTTCATGACGGTGCATTTTAATTGTGTGTGCACACTGGCACCCACTATGCAATCTTTCTGTGTACCAATTCAAGAGCAGCATAATTATCGTTTTGCAAATAGGAAAATTAGGATTAGTGGATGTTAATGTGTTATTTATTTGCTTGCCCGGAAAAGGTAAATTTATCATGAAGAAGAGATTTATCTTAAGCCATGATGTCTTCCATTCACAGTTAATTAGAACTTCAGAAATTTCCCCTTTTGGGACATTATAAGTAATTAGTAAGGAGAAGGAACCAAGATATGCCCATGTGACTTGGATGAGAGACCAAATTTTGCAAATGCTGCAGAAAGAAGAACAACACAATCAAGTGACAAAACCCACAGTTGAAGCAGATGAATGGGGGGGGGGAGGCAATGGACACAGGAGCAAGAGGGATTCTCAATGGTTCAGTCTGACTTGGATTGTGGTGCATAAGCAGAAGTGTTTTTTGAACAACACTTTGCCCCTGCACTGTTTTCCTGCCCACAAAAACAATCCTTTCACTGTGGCTATTCGCTGCAGTGACAGACTTTATTTTCCTGGGCTCCAAGATCACTGCAGATGGTGACTGCAGCCATGAAATTAAAAGATGTTTACTTCTTGGGAGGAAAGCTATGGCGAACCTAGACAACTTAATAAAAAGCCGAGACATCACCCTGCCAACAAAGGTTCACTTAGTCAAAGCGATGGTTTTCCCAGTAGCAATGTATGACTGTGAGAGCTGGACCATATGAAAGGCAGAGCGCCGAAGTTATGGCTTTTTAGTTATGGTGCTGGAGAAGACTCTTGAGAGTCCCCTGGACTGCAAGGAGATCCAATCGGTCAATCCTCCAGGAAGTCAAGCCTGATTGCTCCCTGGAAGGACAAATCCTGAAGCTGAAGCTCCAATACTTTGGCCACCTCAGGAGAAGAGAGGACTCTTTAGAAAAGACCCTCATGCTGGGAAAGATGGAAGGCAAAAGGAGAAGGGGGCGGCAGAGGATGAGATGGTTAGACAGTGTCGCCGAAGCAATGAACATGAAATTGGGTGAACTCTGGAAGCCAGTGGAGGACAGGGAGGCCTGGCATGCTGTGGTCCAGGGGTTGTGAAGAGTCGGACACGACTTAGCGACTGAACAACAATAACAATTCGCTGCAAAGAGCCACCCTGGTGGAGGAGGGGGAACAGGAAAGAGACTGTGGGCAAAGACGGTCCACAGGGGAAAATGCGAACCCCCCGCTCCACCCTCCTATGGTCTTCAGCAGGATTGCTTCCTATGTCCAAACATATCTACTCATTTTTAAAAGTGTGGGGGAAGGAGACACGCTTTGCCACCACCAAACCTGGGGGTTTTTTTCTCAGCGCTCCACAGGCCATAGTTCAGAGGAGGCCCCTGCTTTAGACCAGCAGTCACCAAACTCCGGCCCACAGGCCAGATCCGGTGACCGCTGCTTCTATCCACCCAGTGCCCCACGCTTACTGTTCCACTGCGGGACACAGAAACAGCCGTGCCTTCATGTCCCAAAGTCACTGCGGCCAGCTGTGCCTGCCCAGAACCCCAGGAGCTCAGCCTCTTGGGGCAAGCAACCCCAGAAGCGACTGGCTGCAGCAGCACTTGGGACCCGTAGACATGGCTGGATCTGTGCTCTGCGGTGGGATAGGAAGCACGGGTCACGCCGTGGAACCTTTTTAACGTTGCAGCCGTGTCACATTCCCCGGCCGGATGCCGGGCCAGTGAGGGGCGGGGCGAGGCTCGATGGCGGCTAGTGAACCCCAGTCAGGATGAGAGGAGTCAGACACGGCCTCAGCTTCAGTTAGGGGGAAGAGGGGGGTTGACTGCACCCAGGTCCCATATTCCCTGGTGTAAGCAGGTCAAGGGGGACAAAGCCACAGCTTGCAGCCTCTCCCCTAGCTGTGCCACGGCCAGACTGCCTCATCACGGGCTGTGTCTGGCCCTAAATAGCCATCCTCCCCAGGGAGCCCTGCCCCTTCTCCTCCTCTCCCCTGGGTCCGCCCTTCCGGCTCCTCACCTGGGTGGCTCGTAGCCATCTCTGGGATCAGCCAGGACTCCCAGAGGCGGGGCCTGGCTCGGTCAAGCAGAGCCCCGCTGAGGCTCCCCTCGCCCGGCGGCTTGGAAGCTATCACCCTGGAAAGAGGCGGGGAGCCCTCGGAGGGCGATGCGGGGGATCCAGGGGTTGCCCCCCTTTGGGCCGGTAAGGCATCCCTCTCCCTCTGCCTGCTTCCGGTGGGTTGCCGGGCAATGGCCGAAGCCTCAGCTCGTTGCCTGGCAATCGCGGTGTGGGTCCTTCTGGGATGCGCCGAGAGGGCAGGGCCGTTCGCCTCGCATGGCTGCTTGGCCGCCGCACCGCACTGATGCAAGCCTGCACCCTCTGGTAAGGCTGGGGCCTGGCTCGGACCCGGACAAGCCGTCTCCATGTTTGGAGACCGCTGGTTTAGACCGTTGCATGCATATGAATGCCCTTTCCTTCTGGCCTCTTACGGCCCATGCCCTTCATATACAGAAAAGTCATAACAGAGACGGCTTCATTCTTTCCCTTGCTCGGGGCACTACAGGTCTGCATACAGCCTACAGCGTTTCTATACTTATAAAAAACCTGTGAGCATCATTCTTTTGGATTGTATTGAAGAGGAAAATCGGGGCATCCAGAATGGAATTTTTAAGAACCGTCAGTGACAACATAAGCAAAACTTAACAAGGCCACCAAAGAACAGGCAGAGCAATGAGAAGACAGGAAGCGTAAATTATCTGCTAGAGGTATATTTTACTGCAAGAACAAAAATTAATAAAAAAAATATTTAAAAGGCACTGATACACACAGAAGAAGTAAAATATACATTTATGGGCAGGCCTGAAACATGACTAAAGATTCGGCAGGTAGCTATGCTGTAAAGAGCACACACCACTGAGTTCAGCTGACAAATGCCAGCTTCGCAGCATCCCAGGAAAGAATTCAGCTCTTTCCTGGGTGCTGTGCCTGCTGGCACTAATGAGCCGTGGTGAAGTGGCAGTGCTGACAATTTATTGCAAAGCCCGACCCAGGGTGGCAGCCCTGAACAATTGCCGCCCTTTTCAAAACATCCCCCTTAAAGCCATGTTCCCTTGAAGGTGATCCAATCAGACAAGAGCTTGAGAGGGTGCCTCGGGGGGGGGGGTGTTCCCAGCCTTGAACTAATGTGCGGTGGCACAGAATGAATGAATTTTGCCAGCTTTGGATAAGTCCAGCGGCATGATGGTTTTGGACGCTATCGACAGGAAAAGGGAAAACCAAGAAGTGAGAGTTGTCAATATATGGCATCCAACGAGGCCGTCTGCATGAGATCAGGCGATGCATATGGTCAGGGCAAGGCCGGGACCGTGGGTGGCTTGTGCCCGAATTGAGACTTGGAAAATGTATGCTTCAGCTCCAGATCTCTGAAGTCTGTTTCTTCAGCTGGAAAGCTAGATAAGTTGGAGCCAAACATGGAACTCATTGACTGACTAAGAAGAGGCAAAAAGCCAGGCTTCCTGGTATTCATGTACAGGGGCTTAGGCTGCACATTCCCTCCTGCACCTGAAGAGAGGATGGAGCTCAAGCACACGCAGTCCCTGGTAGGTTGCTAAGCAAGGTCTTGGCCTCAGACCCTCAGCTTCGTGGTTCAAGCCTCTCTTTTGCAAACATGACAATTCCGTATAAGGAAATTGATTCCATTATCCATCTGCCTTCCTTGCACAAATTCCTTAAGGAAGCACCAGAAAGTCCTGATGAACCAACATCTTTGCTTTGCGGACAAAGTTGCATGATATTGCATTCCATAATGCACTGCATTCCATGCAAGAATGTATGAGAAGGCCAGCCAGCAAAAAGAACAGGGTATGACCTTAAGGACCTGTCCAAGCTGGACTTACGATTGCCTGCAGAAGCTTGATACCACACAGCCAGAGAAGGGACCACACTGTGAAGGCTACATCTGGATTCGGTGAATCACTTAATACTGTATATTTGTTTTTGTTTTAACTATTGAAAAATGGTGCTTTAGACTAGCTTGTCCATGTGAGCTTCCTTGGGCATTTGTTTCAGCATGGTAAAGGCAAGGTATACATTCTTCAAATAAATAAAATAAATAAGTGTGCCACTTATGCTGCTCCTAGAATGATGCTTATTGAGAAGTATAAGATTTCAATGCATTCTAGCTATCCTATCTATCAATCAATCAATCAAATCTATCCAAGATATTTTATTTTCTGTCCGATCAGGAAAAGCATGCAAGAGATCGAGAATCACAAAGGCTCAGAAAAACCACAAGTGGAATTTCTTAAATAAAATGAAGATGGAGCTCAAACGCTGTCACCTATATTAGCTTGTGTGTTGCAGCAACCGTGTAAACTACATCTCTATCAATATGGCCAAATGACTCATAAATGGCCTGCCTCCAAGTCACCTAGTGAGTTCAGGGAAGAGGCAATATTCAACCTGGGGGACTTCCTGCACCCTTGCTCTGCCTCTTAGCCACTATGTACGGAACCAAGTGCAGAATATTCAGATGTGCATTCAAAGCATTAATTTGATCTTTAAAAGTTAGCACAAAAGGAGTTTCCCACAGCATTCATAAGAGACGCATTAGCCAAATACTCACCGGACTCTTGCAAGTATCTATATACGAGGAAGTTGACCTCATCACTGCTTATACTCATCTTTATGCCCGCTTAAACCATGAGGTCACAACGAAGGATATAACCCTGGGGGGAAAAAAGAGAGCAAGGTAGGTTAGGAATGTGTAGACCAGCGTGATCAGTACTCTGATCCTCAAAAGGTGGTATAAAAATATAACTAAAGGCCCAATCCTAGGCAACTTTCCAGCATTGATGAAGCCATGCTAACAAGGTGTGTTCTGAATGCTGTGGTGGGGGAGCAATCACGGAGGCCTCCCCAAGAGAGAAAGGAACATTTGTTCCCTTACCTTGGGGCTGCATTGCGGCTGCACCTGTGCTGGAAATTTGGATGGGATTGGGCCCTAAGACAGACCTGAGGGGGGCAAATCCAGAACTGGGTGCTGCTACTCAGGGAGTTGCAGTCACATGGGGTCCCAATCTGGGCCAAGACCACCTAGGAGTGCACACAGGGGGTACTAAAACTTTCACCTGCAATTTTTTTTGCTACATAAAATGTTTTTGATGTTGTTGAAAAGCAGTACACAAATACCCCATTACATATCACAATACATGATTCTCTCACTGAAAATCAATCCCCACCCCCACCGAAGTGGCAATTTAAGAATGCCATTGTTGTAAATTATATAGCTGCTTTGGGAAAAGGGGGGTGATTTACAGTGAGAACACCTAGCAGAAATATTGGACACCGCACCACCATGCTGTAGCCCCAATTTGGACTACATGCTATATGGCCCACATTTTATTTTAAGGCATGCAGGAGATTACATTTATACATGTGTACTTGGCACTGAGTGCTGGCCAGGAGAGCAAGGGGAGTCCCGTCAGATGAGTCACGTGGCTATTTGCAGGACTGATGGCAAGAGGAACAAATCCACAGGCCAGGATGGCCACATTTTCCACTGAGCCATGCAATACCCACCCCCACTCCTTAATGGATCTATGGAGTTCTTGCTTACTCCTTACATTCAAACGGTGTTTTCCCAGCTCTAAAATGTAAGTGAAACCTACCGGCTTCAAATCCAACTGAGGATGCAGGAGATCTGGGGTACTGTGATCATAGCCACTGCCCAAGGACTCCTTGGTTCAGTGGTTCCCAACCTGAGGGACGGAACCCCCAAGCGGGTCGCAAAACAATTTTCAGGGGGTCGCAAAGAGCTTGGGGCAGTCATCTTAAAAAGCTGGGCATACTCCAAAGAAAATTGGTATTTGCATATCAGACTCTCTTGCTTTTCACAAATACCAATTTTCTCTGGAGTGTGCTATAAGTCAAGGCACAAAGACCTACAGAACATGCATCCATGCATGATTGCACATGTTTCCCTGAGCATGGGTGGTAACACATGGTAATGCATGGCGAACGTTCTTTGGCTACAATTAAATGCCTCTTCAATGGTGGGGGGGGGGAGACCAGGAAAAATTATGCTTAGGCTCTCAAACTCTTTTCTTTTTTCAACAGTCAGCAACCCAGAAGTACAAGTAAATAATACTCAAATGAACTGACAACACCACTGCAAAATTGTCATCAAAATGTACCAGCCACAGGCTGCCTTTCATGCCTCATGACAAGGAAGAGGTGGGGGGAATGATTTGACTCATCTGTCAAAAAAAAAATATTATCCACCTGGGCTGATTGAAATTTTGCGAAGTTGGAACAAAATGTTCTCTTCTAAGATGATCAAGGGGACAACGGAGGAAAAAAAAGGCTTGGCATGTATCCCATTTGACAAGAGGTTTCCTATTCCATGGGCAAAAGGTGGCAGTCTAACACAAACATTTGCAATAGTTAAAGAGGAAGGGAATAAAGAAAATCTGAGAAATAAATGGGCAATTTTCCCCAGTGAGGACATCACTGAGCAACCTGCTTATAACAGCCTAATCTGTGCATACAGATTGAATGAATTACAAAATAAATATGCCTCCCTTCATCCAAGGTGATCTTTTCTTTTGAAATATAATTGCAGAAAATTCCAACATAAACACAAGGTACTCATTCTCTTCCCCCCACCTCACTCAGTATGCCAAATATATGTTTGGAAGGACCTGCCCATGGCCGATCAGGTTTTTCCGATAATGTGTCTCGGTACAATAGGCATGTTTCCCAGGAGGCCTCCTTGTCAGAGATTCCACATCTGACACGTCTGATTCCACATTTGGGCATGGCAAGGATGTACACTCTTTCATGCCACATCTTCTACAACGTCTGCTCAGACATTCGGAGGAACATCATTCCCTTTAATAGAGAACTTAGATGGTCTACCAACTTGGAAGCAAAAAAAAGGTCACCCAAGACAGTAGTTTCTAAAGACTTGGAGTAATTTCCTAGGTTTGCACAAGAATACATGTTTGTAAAAATTAAAAGCAACAAAAATTAAACAAAAATGGACCTCTGAGGAGAGGGTCCTTTGAAATGCTGAGGACAAAGAGTTAAGTAGTTACTAGGTAACTAATCTCATTGCTTGGAGAGGAAATTTTTTGGTCCCCATTGAATAAAGACAGAAGCCTTTTTTGTTTTGCTACTACCATCTGTGTGTGCATGTTTGGAAACAGAGGTGCGCCGTTTCATGTACTGTGTGTTAAAATCCTGGATTTCTTTAGGGCTTTCTATGTGCAGCTCTCACTTCTGCCCTCAGTGAGGAACACAAAAGGGTCTAGGTCTAAAAGTAACTGGAAGCTGAGCAGATGGCGGGTCCAGCAATCAAATGCATGGCTATGGGCAGTTGCGCTATGACATATTGAGAGTGTCTGTTGAAAAGGCAAAGGGGCCAAGGGAAGAAATGGAAGAAGCGTAAGCAAACTGGTCTGTATGCGCCCTAACCCACTGGTTCCCAAGCTTGCCAGGACCATGGCACCCTTTGCACTCACAGAACCACTGCAAGGCCTTCCCAGCTTGCCAGACCCAAATCCCATAAAACTGTGCACTATTTTCTCAACTCTGCACACTATGCTAGTGCAAGCAAAAAGAGGCTGCATGGCAGCCCTGCGGAGCCACAGCACACACTTTAGTGTCTGCCCTATAGTATCTTGGAGATGAGCATTAGGAGGGGAGCAGGATGAGCACCATGAGGTTAGCACGTTCCGCATCCCCAAGGTATGCGGCCTCCTTTACACTCACCAAGCTTTGTAGATCTAGGCTTAAGTTAGGGGTTGGCACTCAGCCTGCGTCTTGAGCCTTTTAGCACCATGCAGGCGTGTCCCGGTATCTGCGGGGGATAGGTTCTTCCCCCCCCCCGGTGGATACCTGAATCTGCGGATAAGACGGAACCCTGTGTTGTATGGGTTCTCCCCTCCCCCCCCAAGCAAGAAGGTTTTTTAGCAACACAGAGTAAGAATAAAGTAGACACCCCCAATCTGTGGGTAACAGAAATGGCAGATATGGGATTTAGTGGGACGTGGTGGGGCAGCGGGCTAATCCACTGCTGCTGGGCTTTCCGACCGGAAGGTTGGAAGTTCAAGACCGTGCGACCGAGTGAGCTCCCGTTGCTTGTCCCAGCTCCTGCCAACCTAGCAGTTCGAAAGCACCTAAATGCAAGTAGATAAATAGGGACCACTTCGGTGGGAAGGTAACGGTGTTCCGTGCACTACGGCGTATAGTCATGCCAGCCACATGACCATGGAAGCTTGTCCTTGGATAAGTGCCAGCTCTACAGGCTTAGAAACGGAGATGAGCACCGCCCCCTACAATCGGTCACAACTAGACCATTCAGTCATGGGGAAACCTTTACCTTTACCTATATAATGCAGGGACACGAGAGAGAAATAAACACCCTCTGTCATCTCAACTAGCACTACCAGGTGTTGACTGAAGTCCTTGCTGTTCAGGAACAGAAATACCTCAGGACCAGATACCTTGAAGCACTTTGTTGCGGGTGTCCACTTGCTATTTCCTAATCTTCAAGTTGCACTACCAGGCCTAACCACAAATGAAGTTAGGCCTGCAATTTTTGCCAGGCTCTGATTAAAATTTGGAAAAAAGTGGAGTGAAGGAGAGCATGACTACCACAGGAGCTACAGCTCTTTCTTCTGCCACCTTAACTTTCTGCCCAAGGGTCATAAGGAACGACTTTGGCCTTTTGGCCGCCCCTGACCTAAGCCATGCTAAACCTTCAGTGAACTTGCTTAATTAGCAGCCCAATCGTATCCAGCAGCTGAATGTGTCGGCACTGGTATGGCTCCACTGCGTGTTATGAGCCTGCAGAAGACCATGCCACGACAGGGAGAGCAAAATAATCCATTATTTACCTACTCTATTATGCAATTGTACCCAATGGGCCTATTTGGACCTGCAGAAGTCCTTTGGGCCCAAGCGTGTGTGTGCGTGTTGTGGTTTGGAAGGTGTTACTGCTTGGTGGCGCACATGCAATTCCACATGCCACTGCTGCAGCGCCACCCGCCAGGCTTTCTGCGGAGGGTACGCCAGTTCCATCAGTGGGAAGCTTGGACAGGATTGGGTCATACGTTTGTCGGTCAATATGCCTAGTACGGTGGTCAGGGAACAGGGGTAAATTACCCCAAATGGGGTAAAAATGAAATTCCTGGGGGTAATGGACAGATAGGAGTATGCCCCGCCCCCCGTTTCCCTCATCCTTCCTTCATGACCAACGTTCTCTCTTCTGACCAATGGGAAGTTCCTCTCACGCTTGATGGATTTCCCTTGCTTCCAGTAGGAGATTAGAAGGAGCAAGGTACTTGGCCCCCAATAGGCAGCGTTCCCCTCCCTTCCCAGGCGGCGAAGAAGGCCGTGGTTATCGATCCCGCTCCTGGTAGAGGGAGAAGGAAGCAACAGCAGAGAAAATGGCGGCCGTGGCTGCAACTGCAGCGGTGCCGGGTGATGGGGGAGCCAGCAAGGCCAGGCCTATTCTGGGCAGCGAGGCCGGCACAGACCCGCTCCCGGCTGGCACTCAGGCAGCCGTGCAGTTGGCGGTGCTCGACACCAGGGAAGAGCCCGAACCAGCTCTGGGTGGGGAGACCAAGGAGCTGCCGCCGTCACCACCACCCAGGAGCCCGGCAGGGATGCGAGACGTGCAGGCGTGGGGGAGGCTCTGGTGAGCGGCTGAGGTGTGTGTGTGCATGTGCCCGCAGGCACGCACGTGTGTGTGTGTGTGTGTGTGTGTGTGTGTGTGTGTGTGTGTGTGTGTGTGTGTGTGTGTTGAGAGGACTTCTGTGAACGTGCCTCTTTGCTTGTGAGCAGCTAGGGCTCTCCCTGGGTTTGCCTTGTCTTGCTGTCCCAAGGAGTGGGGCGGGCAGGCGGGCGAGCGAGCGGGAGGACGGACACAAAGAGAGGCGGGAGGCAACGAGGCAAGGCGAACAGCAGAAAACAAAAACAAAATCAGAACTGCTGTTGCTGGCATCTGTGTGTGTGTGTGTGTGTGTGTGTGTGTGTATGTGTGTGTGTGTATGAGAGAGAGAGAGAGAGAGTCCGCCCGCCCACCCCAATCTGAATTCATTATAGAGAGAAATCTTAAATCCAAGCACCTAAACCTGTTGTCAAAAAGGTAAGCTAGTTGTAACCCAGAAGGGTTGAATTCTATTCTCTCAAGGTCTGCAGGTGTACCCAAACTCTTTACAACTTCATATTTACATAGCATTAATTAAGCTCATTAATTAATCAAATAAAAAGCAATGGGTTCCAATATGTAATTTTTTTTCTTTTGTTCTGGTGGGGGTGGGGGTAACGTCGGCATATCTAAATATATTTTGGGGTAAAAGGTAAAAAAGTTCCCTGACCCCTGGCCTAGTATGACCATTTCAACACATTCGCACCCAGCCCCCAGAATCTGTACAAAAACAGGCCAAAACACATACACCATACTTTCAAGATAAAATTATTTTGAGCTTTTATAATTGTGGTTAAAAACAAGATTGCTCTCATGCTCTCCCTAATCCTGAGAGTTCCTTCTTGCAAAACAAACAAACAAAAAAACAGTCATAATTGGCTCACATGAACGGTTGCAATTGCTACCAAGATCACCCCATTAAAACCCAACCCAATAAACCCTACCCCAGCCGTTGCTTGCAACAGATGCAAGTCAAGGTAATGTGATACAATTGTGTTATAATTTCCTCAAAAAGTTGCTTGTCATGGTTTATTTGATGTTGAAATTTCCCAAAAGTTTTTTCTTTTTCTTTTTCAGAACTGCAGGAGTGCAGAAGGGAACCGAGCTGTGGCTTGGCTGATGAGGAAATAGACAATTGCATGCTTGGGAAATGTGTCCCCAGCGATTTATGGACTTGAGCGAGGAGACCCAATTCCCTTCTGCGCACAGCGCTGATTTACAGGGTCTGAACATCTGCTTGCACTTAGCGCCTGCTGGATTATAAAAGAACCCTGTGTTTATACAGCCGGGCCCTAACTTCTCTGAAGACGTTTCGGCCTTCCCCTCAGGTTCTGCTGTGGTCACACTGAATGGTCAAGAAACCCTGGTCAGAGGCAATGGAAAGGAGGAGCATGGAAAAATGATACAGAGCAGTGGTTCCCAAACTTTCAGCACCAGGACCCACTTTTTAAAATGGTACTCTATGGGGACCAACCTAGGTTTGCAAGACTTTTCTAAAGAGAGAGAGAGAGAGAGAGAGAGAGAGAGAGAGAGAGAGAGAGAGAGAGAGATCCAAAAAGAAAAAAAATCTTTATTGATTTTTAAGTAATAACCTGAAAAAGACTCTCAAACATTTCCCTCTCTCAGGGCGCAGTCCCAACGTGGAGCCAGACCGAAAGTTAGGCCAGCAAAGTTTGGCAAGCACAAAGACCAGGTAAAACACATTTGGATCACTCTCAGGGAGGATGGCACACATCTGTGTGCTGGCCTCTCTGACTCCGAGCGGTCCAAACGTTCTACTTTACATTGTGCTGGCCAAACCTTGCTGGCCTAACTATGCTGACCTAACTCCAGGATAGGATTGCGCTCTAAATTTACTCATGCTTCCAAATTGCAGGAGCTCAGTTCCTTGCAGGGCAGTTAGAAGCTACCTTGCAAACTGAAGGAGCTGAGGTCTGCAGAGTAATTAACAGATATGGTACTTGATTTTTTAAAAACCCTACGGCTTGATGCAGTTATCATATCTTTCCATCACACTTTGGCAACCCACCAAAAATCAGGTTGCAACCGACCAGTGAGTCCCAACCCACAGTTTGGGAACCACTGATGTAGAAATCTGGGCAGCAACAAGCCTGCAAAGGCTAATAGCCAGTTCAAATGTTTATTCTACCTATGCGTGGCCATGGGCCATCCAGCTGGGCTGAAGGCAGGCATTGTGTACATCAGCCAGCATGTGTCATGTGAAAATTGGGTATACCGCCAACTCAGAGCCAGTGGTATGGCTGTGACTGCATTCATGTTGCCTTGCAATAAACCTGAAATCCCACCAGGGGTGTTTTGTGGGGAGGTAGGAGCAGGGAGGATTGAATCCAGTCCTGTTCCTGCTCTTCCTTCCCAAATAGTCAAGGAGTTGGGATTTCAAGTACAGCCTCGGCTCATGAAGCAGAAGGTCACACACTGTGCTGTTTGTGTGGGCACTCCTCCACCCAGAGATACTATGGCTTCCCTCTGAATTAGCTCAATGGTTTTGCTGCAGTTTAGATCCAAGAACAGGCCTTGTGCTCTCCCCATGAAATTTCTCCCTCACCCTACTGGAATCTGGTGCTCCTAAACTCACTGTTGGCTTCCAAGTCAACCGCAAGTCCATCTGCTTCGGTATGCCGGTCTGAGCTACTTAATATAATTGCACAGCACCTGCCACAATTCCAGCATGAACAGTCCTTGAAGATATGCGTATCTAAAGGCTGACATTGCTAAAATTGCTAATGCGTAGGGTACAAACGAAAAGTAACTCAAACCCATCTGTTTTTGCTTCCCCTTTTAAGTTATTGTTATTTTTTTAAGCGTTTTGGTTTTATGCACATAAATGTAAGTAACTGCTATTTACTGGATTCCTACAGTTTTCACATGGTTGTGCAATTTATATCACAAAGAAACCGATCAATCATCTTAGTTGGACAGCCTGAAAAGGTATGAAGGCTAGTACCAGTTCCAAAAGTACTGTAAGAGTCCATTACAGCACACAAACCCTGCACTATAAACACCATCTAAAGGAAACCCTCCAAAGCACTATAACCTTGCATTTTACCAAAATTGCTTAACTGGTAATTTTACTGAAGTTAGCTTGACACTTGTAGAATAACCGTGTGAGCACAAAACTATCTTGGAAACCGTTTCTGCAAAGCCAAGAAATGGCTGCCCTTTTCCACTGCAACTCTCCTTCTTTAGGAAGTTGCACTATCTGTTTAACTGCACTGTTTTACACTTTTGCCACCAAACAGATTCATTCAGTCCTCTTAACTCATCTGGCTCGGGTCTCTGAGGTCCATTAGATTTCACAGTTGGTTCAAGAATAGATTTCCTTCCATCCAGTATTTCAACCCCTCTTGGTCAAGAACTCAGTCAGGCTCAAACTCTGCAACTGCAAATCGTCTGGTTCAGTAGGCCATTAGCCAATTAGCTGAAGTGGTCCTTTCAGCTTCCCTCTTTTTCCAAGTCACAATGGTATCTTATCCAACTCTTTCTGTTTTTCCCTAGGTTTTTCTATCCATCTCCTGCTTACTCTAGAGCAGTGGTTCGCAAAACCTTTTCGCACCGGGACCCACTTTTAAGAATGACAAAATTTCCAGCACTCAGCAAAAAAGATGGCATAGCCGGATGTGCCATCATTGTGATGCCAGGGTCTGCTGCTTTCCTGAGAATGCAGCAATAAAATGGATTATTTCTCAGTCATTTTCCAATAGCAAAGTGAATCAGAAAGAGAAAAAAACACCCACAATGACACAAGCAAAACAACCACACAGTTCTTCCCCTTTCCAGCATCCCATTTTGCCATATTTTCAATATGGCTGCGCTAAGTACCTTCCAACCCACCTGAAACTGGCTCGTGACCCACTGATGGGTCCTGACCCACAGTTTGGGAACCCTACTCTAGAGCTAAGAATTCCTCAAATCCTGGCAAATCCAGAACACAGTATATGTGCTAGGTCACAGGAGAAGTATCATCTTGCAGATGTGCAGCTGCTTCTAGTCTTCAGGGCCAAACCTGTGTTGACAGTCAATTTTAGTTATTGCTACTATGCTGCTTTGAACGTGTCCCCCTCCTTCCCTATTACTTGCAAACAATCCCCACTTTGCACTCCCCCCCCAAAAAAAAAAATAACCTCCAAATTGGATACCACCATTTGAGAAACGGAGTTCCAATCCTGATCTGGAGTGCAAGCACAAATCAGTTTTCTGATTTGGACTTGACAGGAGATGGCAAGCACCAATAAACAGGAAACTTGTGAAACCGAGAGAGAGAGAGAGAGAGAGAGAGAGAGAGAGAGAGAGAGAGAGGAGGGAGTCTGAAGCTAATTTCTGATCCTCAAAAATACCATCTGGAACCACCAAACCCTTAGTCATCTAAATGTGTTTATTGGTATTTGGTTGTGTAGAGCCAATTGGTGAAGAAACAGTTTTGTGCAATAACAAAGCAACACCCATGTTTACTCAATTTAGGACATTGGGGTGTGTGTGTGTGTGTGTTTCATTCAAGTTCAGTTAATGCAAGTTACTTAACAATTAATATACTACAATCACACAGTCCTAGCCACAATCAGAATACAGGCATGCCCTGGTATCCACTGATTCAGTATCCACTGTTTCAGTTATCCACAAATATTATGGATGCCATTTTTTCCTAGTTGCAGCAAAACCATTGATGTACCCCTATCTTTAAAAAGGTGTCCCCAGTATCCATGGTTTCAGGTATCCATGGGACGGTCCAGAACGAAACCCCAGCTGATACCGGTTCATGCCTATAGTTTAATGGTTCATTAAAGATGTTTAAGATTACGAGTCATATAGTCATGCATTCATGAAGTAGGCTCCTACCACATCAGTCAGTGCAGAATGTAATAGTTTTATTTGGTGTGCATAAACATTCCAAGCTAAATCAAGGGAAGCTGGAATAACTATTTCCCCAAACACTCCTTTCTTGCAACAAAAAATATTCATTTCAGTGAAAGCCTATCCTTCAAATTATTACTACAAAAAATGTTTCTCCAAGCTCTTGTTCAGATGAAAACCTATGTCTAGTACTACAGAGCTCAGGGCAGGTCATGTGCATTTTGTTCTCATTTTACCTTCACAATAATGGCGGAAGGGGGGTAGAATAGGTTGACATAGTGACTACCTTGGGCTATCCAGAGAGTTTGATAGTTTCCAGAATATTCTGACGGCTCTCCCAATCCCCGTCCATCACAGTGAAGGCTGTTAGCATTGCTAACTGGACAAGCCAAATCACTTCAGGTAAACAGTTACTTTGGATTTCCATATTTAGCGCCATGTTTCTCTTGGGTAGTTTTTAGACCCAAGTTATAAAGTCAATTGTTATGCAAAAAAGGGGACTAGAACGGAAATGATGACATAACCTGTTACTGCAACTATGAATTGCACCCAGTATTATGACACTAACCTTCTTAAGGATGTGAAAGTTACAGCTGGAAGGACTTTTGTCAGACATCTCAGATATATGAACAATTAAGGAAAGGAGCTGTCAAACCCAAGTAGGCATTTCCCTGCAAATATTATAGAAAATTGGTGGGCCCCCAGTGGAAAGCCACCTTGTATCGCCACGGTAAAGAAAAAGAAAAAAAGAGGTATTCTGATGCTTTCACTACAACGCATAATCTGAAGGACACCGCAAATCTAGCAAACTAGTTTGCTGCATTAGTTTCAGTGTTTCGGTGCAGGGCATCTTGGTGTTTCTCAGTGACCTTTGGCAACTTGGTGTATCAGCCTAATCTAGCCTTTGTTGTTGTTCAGTCGCTAAGTCATGTCCAACTCTTCGCGACCCCATGGACCACAGCACGGCAGGCCTCCCTGTCTTCCACTAGCTTCCTGAGTTCGTCCTATTTCATGTTCATCGCTTCGGTGACACTATCTAACCATCTCATCCTCTGCCGCCCCCTTCTCCTTTTGCCTTCCATCTTTCCCAGCATGAGGGTCTTTTCTAAGGGGTCCTCTCTTCTCATGAGGTGGCCAAAGTATTGGAGCTTCAGCTTCAGGATTTGTCCTTCAGCAATCAGGCTTGACTTCCTGGAGGATTGACCGATTGGATCTCCTTGCAGTCCAGGGGACTCTTAAGAGTCTTCTCCAACACCACAATTCAAAAAATCTAGCCTGCTCAGATCATTTTACAAATGAGGAAGGTATTTGAGGGATGCGCACTGATATTTTGGTACTGAGTTTGAAATCTTCAGTTATTGCCATCCCACATGTTCACAAGGCTGTCTCCCTGCCTTGTCCTCCTGGACCCCTCTGTCAGCACAGACACCAGGACCAGCCCAAGATGTACTGATGCAAAGCATGAGATGGTGGCGCCCTCCTTCTAAAGAACACCCAGAGTCATTCAAATGCAGAGATCAGAGAGGGAAGAAAAAAAATCAAAACTGGCATGATCTGGGGTGGGGAAAGGAGGAAGATCACAGTTGGAGTGAACTGTGAGGAAAAGAGTGACAATACCGAGGTGTGGGTGGGTGAACAGCTATTTTTTAGAAGCTTTATATCCCGCCTTTCTCCCCAATATGGGCACTCAAGGAAGCTTAACAAAATGATAATTTATACCAGGCTTTCGGTTGATGCAGAAACGGTAAATTCCACTGAGTCTCCCCTTAAGTTTCAATGAAATGCCCTGGTGTAACTCCAAGACAAATGAGGCTGGATGAAAATCATCCATCTAAAAAGTCATTAAGGAAGCAAATTTGTATAACGAATAGGTGGTTCATACATTTTAAATCCTTAACATATGCAAAATGCATTACGTCCTTTATGGGGATGTATTTATTAGGTATCAATTTGAATTAGGGCTGACATTTTCCCTCCACTTCCTCCTAAGTTCTTAAATATTGCCTCCTGCTAGAAGTTATTGATCGATTTTTCCAAGCTGTCATGTTTCGGCTTCCACATCTTTCATGGGTGTGGAATGAACTCACTTTGTGAGGTGCTTTTCTAAGGCAGAGGAAGGCTGCGAGCAGAGAGGTTCTGTTTGAAATGCAAAGAAGATTTTTATATCCTCAGTGCTCGGCAATATTTAAACTTTGGGAATGCCTTGTTTTAAAAGGTTTCCTCAAATTCCATAGATTAGGAACAGCCAGCAATAAAAAGCTTTTGCTCAACCGTGGTTAAACTGGACTACCTACTTTCACCTGAACAATTTCTCCATGCCTCTAAGATGCTCCTACAGAACACCCTCTTCTTCGGGAGGACAATAAGCCTCAAGTTTCCTCAAGTTTCCTGAGTTTCCTCAGAAACAAGGCAGGGTACACAATTTGAGAAGTTAACTGGAGCCCAACAACCTAGCAAAGATTTCTTAACTGACTAATTAATTAGCATATGAACCAATCAATCAATGATTTAATAAATTTGCAGATTACTAAAACCTCAATATAGAAATCCTGAAATATCAGAGGAAGTACAAGTAGGGGTGTTTATTTTTATTAAAAATGCATAAAAGCACAAAGCACCACCTTTTTGGTCTGAAAATATCTGAGAGCACAATCCTAACCTGGAGTTAGGCCGGCACAGTTAAGCCAGCAAAATTTGGCCAGCACAAGGGCCACCGTAAAGCATGTTGGAACCACTCTCAGAGTCAGGGAGGATGGCACAAATCTGTGTGCTGGCCTCTCTGACTCTGTGAGTGGTCCAAATATACTTTACAGTGTTCCTTGTTCTGGTCAAAAGGCCCCATAGGCTTAGGCCGTTGATGAGCAAGGATGACTAAGGAGGAAAGTAGCCAAACAGCAACTGATCCCAACTGAACTGATGGAGAGGGCTCTGCCCAAAATATAGCAGGTGGGATGACTCAGATGCCACCAGCTGGAATAACCCCTCGTCCAGTGGTGAAATTCAGCCAGTTCTCACCAGTTCTGCAGAGCCGGTTGTTAATTTTAGGTTGGGAGAGGGAAGAAAGGCAGCGGATGGCCCTGAAGGCCGCCCTGAAGGACATAGAACCGGTTGTTAATTTATTTGAATCCCACCACTGCCCTCGTCACTTGTTATCTCTTTTGAAGGGTGGTCCAAACATACTTTACGGTATGGCCTAACTTGTGCCAGCCTTACTCCAGGTTAGGATTGCGCTCTGAGTAAAGACACAAAACACTGCGTTTTGGTGTTTAAGATATTTTTTCCAAAATTAAAAGATTACTTTTCCAATGACAAATAATACTATGGCTGCATCTGCTGACACTATATTACCTATATCACTGTCCCGCCAAAAGCCCCTGATGCAAAGCTCTCCTCCCCAAAATGCTATGCTCACTTAGGCTTCTTAGTCCCCCTGGTATGGACAGTCCTGGCAATAGCAGCAAACTACCGCACCCCAGCACCCAGTGTCTTGCCGGCAGGCCACAGGTCTCCTCCTGGAGCTGCTGAGCAGGGGTTCTTTAACGGTTGCCAGTCCTTAGTCCGATAATCCTTAGTCATTTGTCCAGTCCGTAAAGCTAGTAGATCAGTCCAGATTTCAGTCCTTATGTTAGTTCACCAAGCCAGTCCGTTGTCCAGTAAGCCAGTCCGTTGTCCAGTCCATTAGTCCGTTCCTCAAGCCAGTCCGATATGTTTTAGCAATAACCTTCACTCCTTCCAGCACTCTCTCCTCACCTGCAGCCCACACCCACCTTTCCTCCAGGTGCCCCTTATATCCTGTCTATGAGCTCCTGAGTGGCTGCAGCTGTGCAACCCAGCCCCTGCTACCTCCTTGGTGTTGATCCTGTAGGTACTTAGACCAAGGGCCACTGTCTGCACCATCTCCTGCCTCCTCGGGGTGATCTTCCGCATTTTCCATAACAATCACCTACCTAGTACACTTTTAAAGCACTTAAAATGACTAACAATGAGAACTTGGAATGAGAATAAAAAGACATACCACCGCTTTCTGCCTTTCAAATCACAAAATCTGTGAAAAAATAACACCATTTTCTAACACCCCTAAGATAAATTACAATTTAATAAACCAAAGTTACCATTGTACCAAAGCTTCACAAAATGATTTACGTCGGGGTTGGCAAACAGCCTACCAATCAAGTCATCTGGATTACAATTTCAAGGCTGTTCCCAACAAAATTTTGACATTTTGATTGAAGAAGTAGTATTGGTGGCAGCAGAAGCACAACTCCACAAGACTGGGCACGAAATAAATTGAGTGGCATGTGACAAACCGGGTGAGAGTCTTGGCCTCCAAAGCTGAACGCCACACAAAGTAGAGCTCAGAAATCTGGAAGTTTGGCGATGACATGATAGCCAAAATGCCCAGCCCCTGTGCCAGAAAAGGGTGGGAGTACTTGTTTACATGGGAAAAGTAATGGGAACATGGGCCCCAAGAGTGCCACAAAACAACCCTGGTCCTGAATACAAGAGCAAAGGATGTACATTCATTTCAGTTATTTTCTTACAGATTTAAGTCTCCAATCCTCTGTATCAGTGCTTCCCAACGTTTTAATACGTGGACCCACTTTTGAAAATGAATTATCATTTTCCACTCAACAAACAAGATCTAGAAATAAATAGTACTTTATTAATAACTAGCTTTTTGGTACCCGGTGTTGCCCGGGTAACAAATGTCATCGGGACTGTCACCAATCAGCTTAGTGACCACGAAAACTGTGGATTTGACAGTGATGTCGGTCATTTTGGACATTTTGTTTTGCACCCCTTCTTATCCCTCCCCACGCCAAGGGGGGCCAAACCGGGACTGAAACGGCTTCGGGAGCATCGCCGCTTGTCCCGGCGACCCCAGAAACTACTGTCACCATCAGCTTAGCGACCCAAAAACTGTGGATTTGACACTAATGTCAGCCATTTCAGACATTTTGTTTTGCACCCCTTGTTACCCCCCATGCCAAGGGGGGGCCGAACCCGGACTCCAACGGCGTCTGGAGTGTCGCGGCTCGTCCCAACGACCCTGGAAACTACAGATTTGATGCCGTTTTCAGCCATTTTCGACCATTTTCACGTGGGGCCCCCGCATACCCCCACCCCTGGGGGCGCGAGGGGGGCCTGACCCCTGCAGCGTTTGTCACCAGGCCACAAGGCATGAGTGTGCCGAGTTTGGTGCCAATCGGTCCAAGCGTTGTGGAGCCTATGCGGCACACACACACACACACACACACACACACACGTTCTTCTTTATATATATAGATACATTTACCCCTGCTAACAGGGCAAGAGGCACTTTTTCCAATGGTGTTCCTCTTGTATTTAGCAGGGGGAGAGTAATTGTCCCTCTTCACCCCTGCGCAGTCTTCTAGTGGCTGTTGCTGGCAGTCTGCCTTTTTTTTAGATTGTGAGCCCTTTTGGGACAGGGAGCCATTTAACTTTGTTATTACTATTTGTCTGTACACCACTTTGTGATTTTCATGTTGAAAAGCGTTATATAAGTACCTGTTGACTGACTGACATCTATATATATAAAAACGGACGTGGCTGGGTTTGTATGTTCTGAATAGGCTCCTCAACGCTTTGACCGATCGGCCCGAAACTCGGCACGCACGTACCTGGCGGCCTGGGAACAAACACTGCGGGGGTCAGACCCCCCTAGCGCCCCCAGGGGTGGGGGTACAGGGGGGTCCCCACGTGAAAACGGTCAAAAACGGCCAAAATTGGAGTCAAATCCACAGTTGCCGGGGTCGCCGAGATGAGCTGCGACGCTCCCGATGCAGTTGGGGTCTGGGTTTGCCCCCCCCCCCGACGTGGGGGCAAGAAGGGGTGAGAAACACAGCATCCGCCATGCCCTGCTGGAACGCCTGCACCGATTGCCACCAAACCTGGCATGCGGAAGCCTGGCAGCCTGGCCACAAACACTGCGGGGGTCAGGCCCCCCTACCGCCCCCGGGGGTGGGGGTATGTGGGGGTCCCCACGGGAAAATGGTTGAAAATGGCCAATATCGGTGTCAAATCCATAGTTTCCGGGGTCGCCGGGACGAGTGGCGACGCTCCCGATGCTGTGCGAGTTCAGGTTCACCCCCCCCTCGGCGTGTGGGGCGGGAAGGGGTGCGAGACACAACAGGCCATGCCCTGCTGAAACGCCTGGACCGATCGACAAGATACGTGGCACGCATACACCTTGTGGCCTGGCCACAAACACTGCGGGGGTCGGGGCCCCCTAGCGCCCCCAGGGGTGGGGGTACGTGGGGATCCTCGCGTGAAAATGGTCGAAAATGGCCAAAATCGGCATCGAATCCATAGTTTCCGGGGTCGCCGGGACGAGTGGCGACGCTCCCGACACTGTGCAAGTTCAGATTCACACACCCCCGGCGTGGGGGGCGGGAAGGGGTGCGAGACACAACATCCGCCGTGCCCTCCTGGAACGCCTGGACCGAGCGACACGAAACTTGGCACGCATACACCTTGTGGCCTGACGACAAACACTGCGGGGGTCAGACCCCCCTAGCGCCCCCGGGGGGACGCGGCGGGCCCCAGGTGAAAATGGTCGAAAACGGCCAAAATCGGCGTCGAATCCATAGTTTCCGGGGTTGCTGGAGCAAGCGGCAATGCTCCTGACACCGTCGGAGTCCAGGTTTGCCCCCCCTCGGCGTGGGGTGCGAGAAGGGGTGCAAGACACAATATCTCCCTTGCCGTGCTGCAACGCCTGGAGCGATGTGCACCAAATTCGGCATGCATGTGCCTTCCAGCCTGACAACAGACACTCTGGGGGTCTGGCCCCCCTAGCGCCCCGGGGGGCCCCCGCATGAAAATGGTCAAAAATGGACGAGATCGTCCTCGGTTCTGTAGTTTCTGGGCTCACCGAGGCAAACAGCGATGCTGTGGGAGTTCGGGGCCGCACCCCCCAATGTGGGGGACGGGAAGGGGTGCGATACGAGATGTCCACCATGCCCCACTGTGACGCCTGGACCAATTGGCCCCAGACTCGGCATGCATATGCCTTATGGCCTGACAACAAACACTGTGGGGGGTCAGCCCCCCCCCGTGCCCCCGGGGGGGGCCAGGGGGCTCCAGGTGAAAATGGTCGAAAACGCCCGAAATTGAGGGATGGGTCAGGGAGGGCAGATATAAACACCCGGGCGAAGCCGGGTACATAAAAGCTAGTTTATTAATAATAATAATCAGGGTTCTATGCTCCCAAGGCTGCTAGAGAGAGCGAGAAAGAGAGGGGGGGAGGGAGGGAGGGATTTCAAGGACCGTTTCCCAAACCTTTGCAGTAATTCCACCCAAAAGGCTGGACTGCAGATCAAGATGTGCAGTTAGGGACTTCCAAGCCAAACAAAAGGTTGAAACACATAATCTATGTCGGCATGCCAATTACCAGGCAGCTTTCCAGTTCAGACCTGATTGGCTCCAGTGGTACGATGCCTGCCCAGTCCTATGTGCAACTGAGTTCAATGGAGCATACTCCCAAGTAAGTGTGCGTAGAACTGGAACCATGTGCTTTCGGGCCCTATTTAGTGACATAATCACAGAAGATACATATATTGGGAAACTGTGACTGTGCAGAATCTGGGAACCATTCTGTTAAGAGGGGTTGACAGAAATGAGTTCAAAGAAATTCAGTTTTATTTGCTCCATTTGTTTTTGACCTTTAAAACATTAAATGGACTGGAACCAGGGAAACTGATGAACTGCTTTCTCCGGTCTGAATCTGCTCAGAAACTGGGATCATCATGGCAAGTACTTTTCCACCTTTGGAGGCAAAGCTATGGAAGAGAAAGCCTTTCCTGCAGTGCACCCCAGCTGGGAAAGTCCCTTCAAAAGGAGACCTAGCTGGTGCCTTCATCATTATCCTGTAAGAGCCAAGACTTGGTCCAACTTACACTGTGCTTCCTGTGTTTGCTTGGAGAAGGTTGTGCGTGAGTGCGTGTGTGATGGGCTAGATCAGTGGTCTTCAAAGTCCTACTTGGACGTTAACGCCACTGTAGATGTTTGCAAGGGCAGGGACTGGGCAGGTGGTGCCCCCAAGATGAAGTTCACCGGACCAGAGCACCACCAGGGAAAGGGAGAGGCATCTGGTGTATGCTTTCAGGTGCCAGGAGATTGTGTTCAAGTCCTGCTCAAGTTCTCAGAAATTGTGCTGGAACAGCTTTCCCGAGTGCCAGGCTTCTTGGTAGCTTTTCTGTTCTTTCTAATTAATAATAATAAATAATAATACATGTATTTATATACCGCCTTTCTTAAGATCACTAGATTTCTCTAATGACTGTAACTCAAGGCGGTTTACCTAGGCAGACTTATTCACAAACCCGAAGGTTTTTACAATTTACAGAAATGTTCTATCTTTCAAGAACAACACTCATACAGATGGATCTTTCTGGATTTAGCCTTCTTTCTTAGCCACCTGTCTGTCTTCTGCTGGCTGATAAGAGGCTTCCCTGCTCCCACCAGAGACACAGCTGACTTCAGCACACTCCTCCTCCCATGAGGCAGCTGGAACTCAGCTTTTAATCAGCCGCAGTTTGCAAGGTCTGCCGCTCACAGAGACTTCCAGTAGTCTTGAGCTCACGACCTTCAGCTGTTATCTTCGGGCAAACGGAGGCATTAACCCTCTTGGCTAAATCTTCTGCCCATAAATATTAGTGATATTTAGTTACAATGAACAGTGCAGGCAGCAGGGAGTGGGCAATGAGCGGGAGTGGATGGGGTGGGCGGATAGGATCCTGAGAGGGGGCGGAATCGACAGTGAGCCCCCAGTCCCATAATCATTCATTTATATTTTGGGGCTGTGGCATGAAAAAACGGTTGAAGGCTGCTCTAGTTCAATCTGGCAGAGAAAGCAAACAGTGTGACGACACAGTCCGTTCTAGAAAATGATACTTATAAGCTTTATATATTTTAAAAGCTGATGGAGAGTTTAGTTTTAAAGAAAACAAATGCTTAAAATTATAAGCACATCCTTACGGGCTACAATACTAGGCATGCCGTTCCCCCAAGCGGGTCACGTTGCTCCTTCATCGCTGGCGTCGTAGGAGAAAACACAGATAAGGTCTACTTTTCAACTATGCCGAGAGAAATAGTTTTTATTTCCAAGTTAGTATCTCAGTTTTTCCAAGGAATTTATAAGCAGGCCATGGACGTTTCTGAGCTTTGCTATCTAGATGGAAAACCGACTTCCCTTCTAATATGGAAATGAATTTGAATGATGACTCTTGGCAGCATGCTGGAATTTTGCTACAAAAATAAAATTTTGCCTACTATTGCCAAGGACAAGGTACTGGATTACAGAAATGCTCTTCTCCACACCACTGTCTTGGCTGTACAAGCAGGCTGTAAGCGCTCTGGAAAGAGTCTGCAGTAACTATGATCCATACAGCAGCTGGCATATTGTGACCACTAAATTTGTCTTCCAAATCAGTATGAAGGAGATGACCACCTGTTCCCTCGTTGCTTATTTGTGCTCCTGGTTCTCTGTACATGTTTAGGGGAGGCTCAGCACATGGGGAAGATGAACATAAATACGCTGAAGGCTATTTACAATTTGACTTGACCACCTTGATTTATTAAAAACGACGGCTTCACTTTCTGCTGAATGATATCACTTCTGGCCCTAGTTCTTAGGGGGGTCCTGACAGGTTATCATACCTAAAAAGGGGGGACCTGATGCAAAAAAAGGTTGGGAACCACCCAGCGGCATCATGCAGCTGGAACGCTGGGCGGGAGGAACGGGTGAGCGGCAGTCCGCCCGTTGCGTTCCGGTCCGTTTCACCGTCTTCCCCGCCCCCACGGGGGCGGGGAAGACGGC